>LNGL01000045.1:44913-143700 GCA_001510565.1 Knoxdaviesia proteae
AAAAAAAAAAAAAAAAAAAAAGGGCTCCAGAAGAACCGCCATGGTTGCATCCTTGACCCTCCCGTACCCCCCGCCCCCAAAAAAGGAGCAGTCACAGCGCCGTGAACCCCGGACACACACATTAGATATGACTATGAGTGTGAGCCCAAAAAGCCTTCCTTGGATGCGTGGCGGGCGATCTTCATGGCAACACTCTCTCGCGCGCGCAGTCGTCCTAACAGATCATTTTTCTCGATCCGATATAACTTGCGTTACCCGCCCCTCTCCTGTCATCCAGACTTGTACCACCCAGAGAATTCCTTCCCCTCGTTTCTCTCCCTCTCTCTCTCTCTTATATCCTCTGCTGATCTTTGCTCACATAAGGCTGTTCCTGCGTTTTTGATCGAACTTCATTCGTGGATCTGGGTCTCCTATCACACTCCTTGAAAAGCACAGGCGACCACCTCGACAGCAGGGAAAGATCACCATCGGCAACGCTCCTTTGATATCCGGATCTCTCGACCTCTCTCAACCCAAGTGGCCATCTTACACTCTCACGCTCCTTTTTAAACCTTTTCACTTCTATTTCCTTCTAATCCGCGCACTCGAAACTCCCTGAAGCTTCGCCCGTCAAAAATGGCTCCCCAAGGCCCGCCCGTGCCGGTGTACACCGATGAGCAGAAGCTCGAGGACAACTCGGCACGGATCGTCGCCATCAGCTGCGTCCTGACCATCGGCAGCATGATCATCACGTCCCTGCGTGTATACACGCGTTGGTTCATCATCAAGTCGATAGGATCTGACGACTACATGCTTATTTTATCAGCCGTGAGTTTTCTTTTTTCTTTTGCCAAAAGAAAAGTAATGAAATACAAGCTAACACATGTTGTGTTACTAGTTATGCTCTATGGCGGGAATGATAGTGTTCATCATCCAGGGCATGCACGGCCTGGGCCGGCATCGTCCGCTCGTCGATGCGGCTGATCTGGTCATCTTCGACCAGTCGAGTTTCTGGCAGACCATCATTTCGTACACCTGCGGCCTCAGCTTCATCCGTCTCTCCATCGCCTTCTCGCTTCTGCGTCTGAGCAAGCATCGCTGGTACACGTGGCTGATTTGGGGCACCTGCGGCTACATCGTCATCTACTCGTTCCTCGGTGGCCTCAACTTCTTCCTCTACTGCAAGCCGCTAGCATTTTACTGGGACCCAACTATTCCTAACGGAAAGTGCTCTTCGGTCGGGCAGTTCATCAAGTTTGGTCTCATCAACACTGGTTAGTATATGGGCTTTTCCTGCAAGGCGTGACAAGTGTGCTAATTGTATATCATAGGTTGCAATCTTGCCGCCGATGTGCTTCTCGCCACCTACCCGATTCCCGTTATTTGGAATCTGCAGATGAAGCGCCGCACCAGGATCTACCTGATTGGCATCATGTCTCTGGGTTACTTGTAAGTCGAATCGCCAACGCCAACAAACGTGTAATTCAATGGTCTAACCGCAAACTCTCTCTAGGGCCGTCGCTGCTGGTATCGCCAAGGCTGTCTTCCAGATCACCTACAATCCGCTCGACAACACGTTCCAGGACGAGGTGCAGTTCTGGGGAGGCATCCAGCTCAACCTCGCTATTCTTGCCGCCGCCGCTCCTGCGCTGCGACCCCTCCTCGGAAAGCTGCTCCGCATTGATTCCTCCGGATTCCACTCCGGCAACGGCTACCACAACAGCCAGTCGCGCAGCGGCACGCACAACATGCGGTCAATGGCCGGCCGCTCGAACGCCGCCCGCGGCTACGTCAAGCAGGAGTTTGAGATGGACGATTCCACCAGCCATGACATCGACAAGATCTCCGGCCGGTCAGACACCGAAACCCGGACGAACGTCGCCGGCGGCATCTACAGCAAGAACGAGCGGTCCGACAGCGAGGAGATGATCCTCCAGGGCCAGAAGACCGACTACAGCAAGGGCATTATGCGGACGACCGAGATCACCGTGAAATAGTAGGGTTACTGGTTTATCTATTGCGGTACATGTCACGTCTGCTCTCTCGCCACGAGTTGAAAATCTAGGGCAGATGAATTCAAGTTGGGGGTAGTTAATGAATAGGTGTATGCTGTAACTTATGACTGATTGGAGCCGGTTGTTTGCGTTGCGTTGCGTGTTTGAATTGAATTAGTTCTCTCACTTGAATTAATTGACAGATCACTGTTGAACTGTGTGTGCTATCCTCTACCAAGTGCGAGTGCCGGTGTAGTTGTGATATCTGATAGAAAAAACTCATATTGTGGTATCCATTTCAGACCATCCTAAAGGGGTTAGCCAAATGAGGCCCAAGCTACCGGGACAAGGGGGGTAGTTCCGGGCCCTAAAGAATTAACGGGGGAGTTGAGAGTTAGCCGGGTGAATTCCTTTTGTTTTTGTTATATTTTTATTTTTATTTTTATTTTTTATTTTTTATCCTCCGCCGTTGAACGAACGAACACTGGCTCCAGTCCCGGCAATTCACACATCCACCAGGGCACACCACCACAATCACAGCATACGGAGACGGAATACTTCTCAATGATTTCTTGGATTAATGGAAAACACTGAGTTCTTTTATTTTGATCTTAATAACTTCGCCGAATCATTAGTCTGTTCATAGAACTGAATACATGCGCCAACATAACCAAGACAGAGAGAGGGGCGAACCCCTTTACAGGCCAGCGACCAGGTCGGGGAAGATTCTCTCATTGTAGTCCCACACGTAGGTGGTGAAGTGCGCGACCCAGGCGGAACCGGTAAACCAGGTGCTGCGGTGGCCCTGGAGGGCGTAGAACTTCTGGACGTACCCGGCGCGGTACTCCTCAGGGGTGAACTCCAAGTGCATGGGGCCGTGCGACTCGATGGCGTGGATGTTGACCTTGCTGGTCGAGGCGGGCAGGATGCCCTCGGCGACCATGTTCTTGACCGACTTCTGGATCAGCTTCTGGATGTCGCAGACGTCGGTGTTCTGCTTGCCAACGGCAATGACGTGGAACAGGTCGCTGCCCGCACCGAGGTAGGTGAAGGTATTGACGAAGGGCGTCTTGGGGAAGCTGAGGTAGTTGCCACCAGCGGAGTCCTCGGGGGTGTTGACCAGGTTGCCGTCAATGGGCAGCGACGGGTGGCTGACAACGGCAACGAACTCGGTGGTCCAGCTGAAGCGCGAGAACACATCCATCTCGTCGGCCGACAGATCAAAGGCCTTCAGGTTGGGCAGGATAGGCAGGATGGCAATGAGCATGCGCTTGGCGTTGACGATGGTGGTGCGGCCGTTGGGGCCCTGGATGGTGGCCCTGACACCGGCGTTAGTGCGCACAGTCGAGGTGACGACGCTGCTGTACATGACATCATCGCCCAGGAGGGCGGCGATCTTGTCGTAGATCTCGTGGTTGTTGTTAGACTCCGGGACCTCGGTCACGGCACCACCGACGAAGTTGCCAGCCATGGCGCCGTTGAAGGTCTGGAGAACAGTGAGGGCAAGGGCCTCCATGATGTCACCGGTACCGACACCGGTAACCTGGTACATGAAGGGGATGGCATCCGACAGCTCGTACTTCTCGGCGAACTCGCCGAAGGGCAGCATGAGGTCGGCGGGGACATCATCGCCCGAGGGGAAGTTCCACATGCCGGGGCTGAGGATGTCATCCCACTGCTCGTAGACCTCACGCCACTTCAGCAGAGTAGCGAACGGGAAGCCCGGGCTGGTGTAGTTGACGGTGTTGCCGGTGGTGAAGTCGGCATACGAGTTGGCTAGAGTCAGACGGGTCGGCACCACCATGGAGATGTTGAAGCGACCGAAGAACTCTCTCCACTTGCCGATGGGCAGGTAGGAGTTGACTCCGTAGTTGAAGGCAGCGCCGGTCACGGGGTCATTGTAGGTCTCGGTGTGTCCTCCCTATAAGCGGAAGTGTGTTAGTGAGATGAAGCAGATCGACCAGCAACGACAAGAGCACATACCAGGATGTCCTTCTTCTCAACGAGAAGAATGCTCTTCTGGTAGTCCTCACGGAGACGGACGGCGGCGTGGGAGCCGGCGGCACCTCCACCGACAATGAGGATGTCCTTGTTGATCGTGGTGGTCAGAGCCGTCGCGGTGGACGCGTAGACGGCAAGAGCCAGAGTGGCGATCTTAGACAGAGACATCGTGGATGATTTCAGGACTTTGGATAAAAGAAGTTCAACAGGGGTCAAAAAGAGGAGAAACGAATGCGTAGAGCAGGAGAAAAAGAGTAGAATACTAAGAAAATTGAGGTGAATCGGTGTGAAAGGAATTGGTAAGATGCCAAATGAGTGTGGTGGGAAGCGTGGGCTGCAGAGGATTGCCTGGAGCTTAGAAAACAAAAGTCATGAGTTCTCTTCAGATGGCCACGGTTCCTGAAGAAGGGAGAGAAGAAGAAACTCGGATTGTGGATTCGGGTCAGGGAAACCGGGTAGGTTATATACAACCATTTGCCCACGGTGAGAACGGCGTTCTCGGCTTGTGGTTTACGACCATATAGCAACTCCAGGTGCAGCTCGGTAGTAGTGGGATTAGGAGCGAAACTCATCCCATTGACCAGACCCAGGAGAGTCCGGTCAGGTATGGGGGACATGCATACATGGCCGACATTTGCTGGGATGCATGCTGGACGGCGCAGAACAACCCCCGAACCCAACATTCCCTGGTGCAAATGAGATGGGCAGGGGATCCAGTTTTAGGATGGGTCCCCTTTTGTTGATGAGAAGATAATATAAATTCACCTCGCGGATATTGTCAGGGTCGCGGCTTATACACAGGGGGCGCTGGTTTTCTAGAAAATTTAGGATTGCTCTGAGATGCGTGGTGCATGGGAAACGACACCATGCTGAGGCCCCTTTTGGAGGAAGTGGCTAGGCAAGTGGGAGGATCATGCATCTAGGAGATGGTATTGCCGATATTGGGTGCTGAGTACTTATACGCAGATATGCGTGCTTCAAGAACAGCCTCCAACCGACGGGTGATTTGTGTTCTTGTCGTGGTATTGCCTCGTTATTAACGGCGGGCTTATACGGTGCAGGAGATGTACAGTACATATACTGCCGCTCCGAGATACTTTATATACTGTACGAACCAATTCTGTGCATGAAGCACTCACACTCTCACACTCTCACACTTACAGTACTGTACACACGTTTCCAACGGCAATATGGATAAAATATACCGGGAGTGAGCGGCAAGGGACCCTTTACCACCACCCAAATGGATCCACGCACCCTGGTGTTCACTAGCATATTTTCTGACTGCAACTTAGAAAATAATGTTCTTTTCAAGCCTGGGGGCTATTTTGGCCTTGTTTTTGTTCTTTTATTCTTTTATCTTGTGCTAGAAAAGCAAGACAAAAGAACAGCGAAAAATGGCTGCTAAGACTCAGCCATCGGCTGTTTTGCATGCAGGCTGTCCTAGAACCTCATCAACTAGGGCGGTATACTGTAGATTCAACTTGCAATACTCGGTGTACTTACTCTGCGAGTGTTAGTTGATCGTTGAGGTGATTGGCGATAAGCCCAACTTGAACCAGTACTCGGCTAGGAAAATGAAGGTACGAAACAGAGCACTCAACTCCTGCAAATCTAAGTGCACTCTCTCTATTTGTGCAGAAAACATTTCGCTGTATAAGTCGGTCCATGCGATCATCCTTCCCAAATATAAGGGATTTCCAGCCCCTCCACCCTCTAACATTACCATGCACAAGAAGGTAAAAATGCAGTGAGTTCGAGTGCATTACTTTCAGGCCTACGTTGAGAAATGGAAGCAGTGGGTTCGGCGTCCTAGTTGAAACTGATTAGTGCCGCCTTAGAGTGCGGTTGGCTGGAGCTGCGTAGGGCGAGTGCTGAATGCTTCCATGTCCCTTATGGATCTCATCTGGTAATGTCAAGGGTACTTACTGTACTGTACTGTACTCCGGGTGAGGCCTGCAAACGCAGGCCAGCGTGGACAGAGACGATGTACGAGCACTCGTACACACGATACCTATTCCTGCACACATGTACCTATACTTATCAACAGACTACAGTACACTACTATACATGCGACTGCTCAACACAGCTGATTCCGTCTTGCTTTGAACATGTCTTGCCGGACGAACACTCACGCGCTTGCAACTCTAGTATGTTGACGGCAGCAGCCTTCTAAATATCCGTATGGACACGGACGTTGTGGCTTGCGATAAGACTTGAACAAACCAACGCGGCGGGGCTATCTCCAGCGGGTTGCCCTGATAGTCCGTCCCTGCTAGCTCTACTCCTCCGGGCACGTATCTACAGTTGGTCCATCCCCCCACTCCTCCTCCTTCTTCTACTCCGTTCCTGGAAAGGCTGGCGCTTTCTACAGTACTAACCTACACAGATTGGGGATTGAATTTATAGCATAGCCACTCGGCCTGCGAGTGTCTCCCCCGTCAGCTGAAAAGATAGGACTGCCACGCGGCAGCCTGGTTAGCCGGCAGGCTCTGGAATGCGAATATCCAACCTCGTTGAGCAGCTCGACCGGCCAAGTGGATCAGCACCCTGCAAGATATGCCGGCCAAGATGGATTTTCCATGTGGTGTCAACCGCCTGCGAAATTATCACGACATGCGATGGCAGGAAGTCCAGGGACTCGACAGCTGGCCCCCAATAGAGATTTCCAACCTCGTCTCTGCTGCATGCGCACCGGGCACGTCTCCCACACCGGAAGCTGCGTTTCGATTATATATTCGTAGACATGTACCTATCCAGCATATAGGCCCAGGTCTACGTATGGCCCTGAACCGTTACATGGACCCAGCAGGGTGGTATAGTAAGTACTGTAAGTTGATGCACGAAAAGCATGGCTGTGGGCCCTGAGATAGGAGGCCGAAGCTAGCAGTTGATTCTGGGCATTCTTCGTGGGTACTGGGTTCTGGGTTCTCGGTTACTTTATGACCAGTCCTTTGATGACTACAGTAGACGGGTAATTACAACATACTCTACAGTTCAGTACTGTACAGTACACACTTAACTGTCGTATCTAGGGTGTCCATACCGGAAGATGTATGTAGCGTAGTGTATGCAATGTGTATTAGTGGTGATATCAATTGGATATGCAATCCACAGCCCGTATTGTTACCGTCTTCGACTCGAGAGCGAGCGCACGTACTATTCTGGACGGTTTTAGCGAGAAAGCTAATTGAGTTGAGCTGGTGGGAGGGAAATTCGTAGCAGCAAACTTAAGAGATTTGCACGTCCTAAATTGCGCACTGTCTTATTTGCTAAAACTCCGTCCCCGTCTAGGAATATAGATCATCTTAATTAAACGACCTGATTCTAGTTCCGTGAAAGTTCCGTCCCGTTGGAAACCCACGTGGAGAGGTCTCACTAACCTCCTTCAGAGGCAGGCACTTGGTACGGAGTAAGACATGCTGTATTACTCTACGAGGTTGTATCTTCTTGCATAGCACGTACTAACCTCCTTCAGAAGCAGGTACTTGGTACAGAGTAAGATATTCAGTAGTATGAGGTTGTATCGTCTTGCATAGACGTGCATGTGGGAGCCGGTCTCCGTTATCTTGCGGTGAAGGGAACGAGGGCATGAATGAGGGATAGGTTGATGGTGTAATCTTCACTGCCTCCCCTGAAAACTCTCCCAAGAAAAACAAACACAGCAAAATCACTCCTTATTCTCTAGGACGAGTAAGCCCTCGTTTTCCCGACCCTGGTTAGTGTTGGAACTGCTGTACTGTGGGCTCATTGTGGGGATGAAGTGGGCTTGCGAAAAAAAGGAAGAAAAGTAGAGTGGGCACCGGCGTATGAGAGGGCCACAATATGCCCCTTCATATCCTGGTTCTCCTTCTCAGTTGCGCTCGCCGCTCACCACCACCGGCGAGCGGAAACTGCCTTTCTCCGCCCCCAACATCAAGGCCGTAATATAACTCTTGGCTTGGACATATGCACATTCGCCAGGTTTCTGGGAAAAGATATGCATCACAACTGTCCTGTACCCTTGCCACCAGAATTCGAGCACCACCCCCGACATAGAGCAAGTTCTGTATGAGAAGCGTTCAGGTGTGTTTTCAGTTCTCCAGATAAGTAAGATTGGGTCAACAAGCGGACATGCCGAGAACCCGTTGAACTGCCCCGATTCCCTGCTCAGAACCGACCCCCCCGGCGCAATGTCCATCTTATGCAGCTGGGAAGGGAAATTTCGGGTTGGCGGGAGTTGTGGAGTCAGTTGCTCGAGTCTCGCGGATCCATCCATGGAGAAGGCGCGGGAGCTTCACCGGATCGGCGAGGGCATTGCCATGTGGCCGTTGGATTCGACAGTTTTCCTTTTTTTCCTCTTCTTTTTTTCTTTTTTTCCTTCTTCCAAGATCGCCAAGATGCCCACAGCTTTTCCACGTGGAATACATGTACATGCCCCTCGCCTGATATGTCATGAAGTTCCTCCACAGAAAAAAACCCCCTGGGATAGATAATGGTACCATTCGTCATATTTTGGTGGCAGGTATTTGCCGATGTTATCTTTCCCTCGCTTTTGACATTCTTCCCTTCTGTGTCGGCACAGTGTCTCAAATTCATGGACCCCGGCCACTTCAGTTTGACCCATCTCGTATGGAGCATGTACTGTACAGCAATGATATCTGATGTGTCTATCAATGCCCATAGAGCCGCACCTCCGCTATAGGATGTAGCGGTACTCAGGGTGCAGAGATCCCAAGCGAGCCTTTTCCTCTTCTGTGAGGCCCTCGAGACGATAATCCCGTTTTCCCTCAGCCCTCAGCTTATTCTCGTACCAGCAGTACACGAGTCCAAAGAGGGAAAGGATGACAACTCCGATTTGGCCACAGAGGTTGATTGTGTGGCCAATCGGATATCTTGGCCCATCAGAAGATGTGTAAGTCCATCTAAACAGATAAGCGGGTAAAGTCAGTTCAAATTCTCATGTGCGAAAAGGGGTCTTCCAAGCAGGATGAGTTGGCCTTACGTTGCAACAATGCCGCCAATGGTTCCGATGGTGACGACGTATCCGCTAGTCACGGCTCTGACTGGTGGTCCCGCAGAATCTAGATATCAAGTTGTTAGCTGACCGCCTTTCTTACCGCCTCTCTTACTCCAGTCGGATCCAAACATACTATTCATGGCCCAGGTCAGGAACCCGGGGCCTCCGGGGAACGCTCCAACGGTGACGAAAAACAGAGACATGTATCGGATGTTTGCATCGGTGTGCCAGCGCAGAATGCAGAACCCAATGGCGGCAATCAGCGAGAACCCGGCAAGGAACGCTCCACGCTGCTGAGTCTTGTCGCTCGTATAGGCGACAGCAATTGCCACAATGCAGGCCGCGACATACGGCGGGACCGAGTAGAGCTGAGCCTTCGTCGAGGTCCAGTTCAAGTCCCGGAGAATCGACGGCATGAACACGGACATTCCCTGGACAGTGATGTTGATCAGGAAAAAGCCAAAGGCGCACGTGTAGTTGTGGAGTGTCGACATCGCACGCTTGACATGCTGGATCTGGATCTTCTCGTCGACGGTCTTGTGCTCACGGATGAGACGCTCGGTGGCGATGGCGCGCTCTCGCTCGGTCAGGAACTGGCAGGTGCCGGGACTGGCAGGCATCCAGATCGGGGCCAGTCCACCGACAAGCATCGTCAGGATACCCTCGAAGAAGAAGATGTTGCGCCAGGTGTGGATCCGAACGGCCTCAGTGCCCCATTCGGGAATGCGTGAGAGGGCAGTGGCGAAGAGACCTCCAAAGGCGCCCGCAATCGACGCGGCGGAGACATAGATACCGATCCGGAAGAGCAGCTCCTTGCGCTTGTAGAAGCAGCTCATGTAAAACGCCATGCCGGGGAACGCACCACCCTCAAAGAGGCCTAGGAAAGCACGGGCGACCATGAGACCCGCAAAGGACTGAACAAACGCCGTGCAAAGGGAGATGAAACCAAAGCAGAGCACCAGATACGGGATATAGTATCGGGGGCCGACGTACTTCAGCACAATGTTGCTTGGCACTTCCACCAGGACGTACACAATGTAGAAGATTGAGAGAACCCAGTTGAATCGGACGCCGCCAAGGTCCAGCTCTTTGTCCATTCCCTGGATGCGTGCGTTTCCGATGTTGGCCCGATCAAGGAACTGTAGGTGATTAATGGGCATAAGTCAGTACACCAGATGTGACGGGCAGCTTGCACGTTGTCTCCCAGGACATCCCCCTATTCAACGGTAGTGATACATACACAAAACAAGTACAGAATGGTGATCAGTGGAACGGTCCGGCGGTCTATCTTCCGTCTAATCAGAGTTTCTTCCTCCTCAGTCCATTCTAGAGTCGCGTTCTCGGATCCATATTTGGATTCCCCAGCGGAGAGGTCGACGTGCTGGACTATATGACAGTCAGTTGACGGGTTTCTCTAAATTGCTTCAAGAGGGACAGAATGCATCATGATTTAGAGTCACCGCAACACGAACCCTCGAGTTTGTCCGCGGCCATGGTTAGGTCGATATTGTGCTGCAATTAGGGTTAGGGGAGGGAGAAGGTTTGAGTCTTGAGGGGAATTTGAAAATTCAAGCGCAGCGAGTATCTCCAAACGCAAATAAGCAAACGCCTAGACAGCACAGCAAAGCGCAACAAATTCCTAGACTGTGTAGGCGAAGGTAAGGAGAGAGAAGGAAGAAAAATTTTCAAAATGTTCGATTGTTTGATGGGGGCCCTTGAATATAAATAGCGGATGATAGTGTATTTATGTAGAGCTCTTCATTAGACTGCCATGCAATATGGGCCCCGGTTAAATCGTCTATTACTCCCACGCTTGGTATGAAGACTGGCGTTCTCCAATATTCTCTTCATTCTGGTGATAATCCTATTTGCCATTGTCGAGTACCGCCGGCAGGGCAACGATAGGCTCGGTGACTCCACGAGCCCTTAGTTGAAGTCAGTCGGCATCTTGACGTGAAACGATAGGAAAGGGACCGCTTCCGTAGGTCAACGGAAGCTATCACGTTGGGAAAAGGCTAGAGATAACTGGATGAGAGCCGAGAAGTGCCGAGGACCTGGAGTGCTTCTTGCTAGCGAGACCATGTGGACAGACTCTCCAGATTTGGGCTTTAGTGTGACCTCTAGTTGGCTATTCATATGTGGTTGTGTGCCTGCTCAATGCACTCGTACTCAGAGACACAAGTAGTCACTCGCATTTGGTTGGAGAGGAGAGATGCGTGATGGCTCCACATGGGGGGATGGCAGGGGACTACCCCAGGGGGAACTCTCCAGATTGAGATCTTGAGTGAGGGGAACAAGACTTCGGGAGGAAAACATGCTCCAGAGTTCGTGGGTGTCACTTCGACTTACACTTCTCATTTGTCGATGAAATGAGGGGAATTATACATGAAGCTGCGGTGTCACCCGGTCTTTATTTCAATGATATGGACGATAGAGGAGTTTACACTCAGAGGATCTTTGAGATCACATCTAAACTGATCGTGAAAAAGTGAGGTTATTGTTGGCCAGCTCCATAGCTGGCCACATTCCGGGGGCGGATCTCCAACCGCCCCCCTGAGTGGATCAAGAAATGCCGTGTACAAGTTCCGACACATTCTTTTGCGAGCAATCTCTGGGCTTTACCGTGCGTGATAAACACCATTAGAGGCTGTCGGTCTTAGCGCCAACGCGGGATGTCCCACCCCTGGTTACCCCAGGAAATCCTCAGCTCGCACACGTACGAGCATACGTGGATGGGCGGTAGTTTTGTGGTGTGCTTCGGAAGCGTCTATACGAGAAAGCGTCAAGTGTTTCTAGGAAACACTGAGGGCTTCCATTTGGCCGTGCCTTTGCGATCTGCCGGGCTGAATAGGAGGGTAGCCAACTCTTCTCCAATACAATGGAACTGCCGAAGCCACAGGATGCAACATGAATGATGATTGTGCAGAAACTCAGAGACCAGTTATGTGAAGGCATTTCAGAAGCCGAGGTGGCGGTCGCTTCAGGATGCTCTCCCGATTATTTTTTACGGAGTAATGGTGTGTAGAGGAGAAGGGATACATCAGCGCCCGCGCAAACGGATGCGACATCCAAGAACTTGCTTGTAAGTCGCCACGAGGAGAAATCCGGGGCGTGCTCACAATTTAGAGTTTGTATATGCGGAGTGCTCGATCGTATGGACACTGGCAAGTAAAAGGTTAACCCAACCGCACTAATACAATATACCGTACACTGAGAGAGAAATGTTCCGACTTTGTTTGAGGAGGGCCCGGTGTCTAGCTTGTGCGAGCATAAGCTTAAACCAGTATAGTCGGTGGGAGAACCTTTATTTTGCGAGGTTAAAATCCAAGGCGCGAAACTGTCCCCATCCGTAGCCCCTGTCGTTTGGAGGAGGAGGAAAACTCGGGGAGAGGAGCAAACGCGCGCAAGGCGACAGCCGGATAGATTTCCGTGACAAGCACTTTTCATACTGCGGCGTTGCATGCTGATGAACTGTGTGTATGCCCTGGGATAGATGAGTACATACGCGTATATGAAGTGCCGATGCTGCATAAGTATAGTTGGCCAACAAATGAAGCGACATGCAAAATACCCAAAGAGTACGACCGCCCGATTGCTTCATCCATCCATCTACTGCGCTCAACGCTCAACATTGGAGCAATTTACCACTGTAACCCTAATCGAAGACACGGTCCACAAAACCCTAATTCCTGCAACCCTAAGCTTAGGGTCAGATTGGGCCTGGGTGGCGACGAACATCGCTCTCGGCGTGCCTGAGGGGGCAATTTTGAAAATCTCTCCACGTGGGAATCAAGCAGTATTACACGACATATCGGGCGAACTGGCCACAGTAACGATCGTAAAATTGTTCGCCGACTAAGTTAAGCGATATCGCCGTTTGTCGGGGCGTTTGTCGGGCGTTGTGGGATGCAACAGAGATTCATCGGCAGGCTCGGTCCTCCGCGTCAAACCGCGCTTGGCAAAACTATTTGAGCATTTCACCAATCGCGCCGAGTTTCCTGCTGACATCAGCAGTATCACAACCCCTCACACAATCGATATCGGACCGCTTCCTAATTCTTTTCCCTACCAATGAATGACATTCGCGATGCTTCTCCGACAACGAAGTGCAGCATTTTTCCGAAACGACTCCTGCCATACTACTCAGTCCCCTTTCCTCGGAGGTCGGTAGACGTGACAGCCTGTTGCTGCGATAGCGGGCCGACACATCAAAGGAGTGTTGCTGTGGAGGCTCTGTTCGGGTGTGGTGTTGGGCCAAGCGAAAAGATTTTTCTCGCATTCCGTCACTGTCTCTAAGCTGCAACGAACCGTCAAAATTCTCGCTTTTCCTCCCGTTTGCTCTTCCTGCTGTCCACTTGCCGCTGCTGACCCGTTTGTTTGACTGAGACCGACCGGCCTGCCGTCCTACCCTTGCGAGCTAGAAGATGCCCGTGGGAAGTCCGAATGAGTATAGGCACGTGAGGAGCGGAAGCGTGAACATTCCTCCGGCGTCAACCAGCGCTCCGCGTCCCATGGGTCCTTCCGGTGCAGGCCAAATCCGCTTCGACGGCCCCCGCAGCCCACCAAGTACGTTTCTACATGTCCCAACAACAAACACATCCCAGCCCTGTACCTCAGAGCTAGGACCCGCGGTTTCTCTGGCATACGACTCTGATTCTGCTTGTGTCTGACTTTCTTTACCCCCCCAGACACTTCGCACGTTCCGTGCAAGTTCTTCAAACAGGGTGCTTGCCAGGCTGGCAATGCGTGCCCCTTCAGTCACGACATCGGCGCTGCGGCCGAGACTGTTTGTAAATATTTTGCCAAGGTCGGTCGTCCACGCACATTCCGTTCCCGTTCCGTGCTCGCGCTAACTCCTATGCTTATTGATGTTCAGGGCAACTGCAAGTTCGGTCCGAAATGCGCCAACATCCATGTTTTACCCGATGGACGTCGAATCAACTATGGAAAGAACGGTGTCACGATCGGCGGCCCGCCCATAAGTCTCGGACGCCAACCCGCAACTGGAAACCAAACATACCACCAAACCACGAGCGCTCTGACATATTCCTTGAACCGAGCTGAAAACAACACCTCCCAGTTCGGCTCAGGGTATCCTTATGACGACCGCCAGCAATCCCAGTCGCACCACCTTGGCCGACAACCAAGCCTCGACAACGGCCTTCCCCCCATCGACGCCCCATATTCACACCCAGGATCAAACTACGGCTCTCCTCGTGATGATGACTTCCTGAGACCCGGCTTGGCGCTCTCGCCAGCTGCTGCCAAAGGCCTTTCTATTTTGGACGCACCACTTCCCGCTTCGTTTGACTCAAACGGCATCTCGAATGCCGCACGGTATCCGGCCGGCCCGTGGCCTTCATCCGTTCCCTCCAAATTTGGCCTCGAATCGCCGTCGCCGAGCTTGAATACCGCAAAGGATATCCGCACGTCCGAGGCTCTCAAACTCCTTCGGACCAGCGCTTTCGGTAGCAGCGATTATGCCTCGGCCGGCGCTATTGGCACCCCCCCTGCATCATCGCTGTCCGAGGAATACTACGGCAAACGCCAGATGCACTCCAGCAAATACGTAAAACCTAAGCTGATGAGCTCAAGTCTGCCCAAGATTGGCGGTGCTGGAACCGTGGACCGCGACTGGGAGGCTGAGTTTGCCTTCCTGGAAGAGGATTACGTGCCCCAAAATCTCCAAGACCTTCTCACGCCGGCAGAGAAAGCCCGGCGCGGGAGCATGCGGGCCGTGGACGCGGAGGAGCCCGTCGGCAGCCAGAAGTTTGGCAGCCCTATTATGGCCGCCAGCCCCAGTCGCTGGGGACCGCTCTTCCAACGCCAGAAGGAGGAAGAGGCCGATGCCCGCCTCAGCAAGCAATCGGCATTTGGCCATGTCGGGTCTCCCCTGCGCACGTCGAGTCTTGCAGCCGAACTGAGCGGGCGCAGTCCCGCGTCTCGTCCCGATGGCGATGCAAATCTGTCCGCCCTCAGTCTCCAATTCCAGAGGACAAGAGTGGCCGAGGACCTCGGCACATCCCCCCTCTCCCGCCCATCGTCCGGATTCGGCAAGAACAGTTCTGGACTTGCCATCGGCAACGTCCCAAGAGAGCGCGACCGCGGTGGAGATCGCCATGTTTCCACTGGCTCTATCAGCAGCATCACCGCCGGTGGTGCGGGGCGCTTTGCAACCACGATAGACGAAGAAGACCCCAGCCTTGTGTTCAGTATGGACGATTACGAGGATGTTCAGGCCACTTCCAACGTCGGCCGCAAACCCCTGGGACCCGGGAGCGTCGAGAGGTGGGGCTAAATTCAACTTCCTCCTGACATGCCAGCCATCGACAGCACTTCACATGTCCGTGACATGTGCTCACTAATATCTTTCATTGTTCATCTCAATTTCTATTTTCTCTCTTTCACTCCACTTCTCCCTCCCTACATACATCTCTTCATGATAGAGTGCTATATATATCTAGCACGCACTCATGGGTACCCTATGTCTATATTTGTTTTGGGGCGTATCTGGTTTAAACGGGTAGGAGGCTGTGATTATTCACTTGGAGGTAGTCTAGTGATACCGGAGTATCTATTGGATAATATAATATATATTTTGGAATTCGTTCATCTGCTCCGTTCTAAATTTGGAGGGAAGATCTCGTTTCATAAAATCACACCAGGGGAAAAATAACCGGAGGGAGAGTATATATCAATATATACGAGTTAGGAAGAGAGCTCGTCTTCTGAATATTGAACGCAGGATGACCAGAGTATCTCACACTTTCCTCAAACCCACATATCAATTCTAACGCATATATTTGCAGGGGGAGATTAAAAGAACTGGTAGGTATTATACACGCTATCGACACAGATCATACCAAAGTATAAAGTCCACTTTAGTTCGCATCGGGTTGGCTCAGGATGTACTCGACAGCCTTGTCAACTACAGTAGGAAAAATATTCAGTTAGCCGTATGCTTCAAAATGGCTGGGAAGAGAGGAAGGAAACATACCCGAGTGAATGGTGTCGGCATCCTTGTCCGGGATCTCAATGCTGAACTCCTATAGATGGTGTGAAGCGGGTTAGATGCAAAGCCGGCCTAGCAGTAGAGCAGATATTGGGTATACAAACCTCCTCAATAGCCATCACAACCTCAACGGTATCCAGGCTATCCAAGCCAAGGTCGTTGGCGAAGTGGGCGGTCGACTTGATCTGTAGGGCAGTAAAAGGTTACAAGTTATTAGCTGGCAACACAACGGCAAGGGCTCGATTCGGGGCTTCATACGTTGCTATGGTCATTGACCTGCATTGAAATTGTAGATGGTTAGCTATAAGAACGTTGGAGGTGACAGCAGAAGGTAGGGGTTGGTGAAGCAGATATGCAATCTTGAAGTTGAGCACGCTCCTGCTGATAAATGCGTACCTTGTCAAATCCCTCAAGCAGGGACATGATCCGGCCCTCGACCTCCTCCTTGTTGAGAGCGCCGCCTGCAGAGTAGCTCCGGATGGTGACGGGGCTCACGAAAAGTCTCTGGGAAATTACCGATCGCGACACGAGAGGGGAGCTGGTGATGACGGTGCGCGACACGGCGGTGCGTTGCGCAATGGCGCGGACTGCGGAAGAGAGACGGAACATGGTGACGGGGAGAAGAGAGCAAGAGAGCGAGAGCGCGGTGTTTTCTTTGGGCACACAAAAAAAAGGTCAAGTCAATGAAGGACCGGATAGCTCGATGGAAAACGTGGTAGCTCGGGTGGTCTGGATGGCGGATGGAGGTTGTTGCGATTGATATGCGGAAGAGAAATACTGAAGAAAGGACGGTGATAATTTTCTGCAAACCCGAGCCGAGATTTACTCGCCAGACAAACCAGCAAGTCACGTGGCTTGGCCATCCTAAATGCTCCATGCTGATTGGGCAATTGCAGATCCCTGATTTTTGAACCAGATGTGAAGGTGCATGAGGTGTACATGCATGTACTCTTACATTCAAAACCATATGTATCGATACTTCAGTATACATGAGTAATATGAGCTTCTAGCTATGTCCAGATAAAAAAAAAATCACATCTGTTTAGAGTATGTGTTCAACACAATTTGACTTCAATACTCTATTCCCAGGGCCAATACTATGAACATGAAAATGAAACAAGTGAAAAAAGGAAAAAAGGAGGGCTTCCGGATATCCAGTCAAATGACGAGGCTCTGCATCCTGGATATCAACATGTACCGCGTTGGATGGATGAACCAACAGCATATCAATCGCAACACCCCATCGTACACGCACACGCCGTGTTTACCGATAGGGCGAATCGGCGTTAATGGCAGCGGCCAGCTCGGGCTCCCACTTATCACCATTCGCCAGCAACTTCTCCTTGTTGTACAGCAGCTCCTCTCGTGTTTCCGTCGCGTACTCGGCGTTGGGCGATTCGACAATGGCATCGACGGGGCAGGACTCCTGGCAGAATCCGCAGTAGATGCACTTCGTCATGTCGATGTCGTAGCGGGTGGTCCGGCGCGAGCCGTCGGCACGCTCCTCGGCCTCGATCGTGATGGCCTGCGCCGGGCAGATGGCTTCGCAGAGCTTGCAGGCAATGCACCGCTCCTCGCCGGAGGGGTAGCGGCGGAGAGCGTGTTCTCCGCGGAATCGGGGCGAGATCGGGCCCTTCTCGAAGGGGTAGTAGATGGTGTAGCTGGAAGCCGGCGAGCGCAACTGGTGTCAGCAACGAAACGACGGTACTGCGCAAACGCGAAAAGAAAGCCCCCCAGGAGCGAAAACTTACGGTGGTCGGAAGAACTGTTCCATCAGGACGTACATGCCCCGAGCCATTTCGGTCAGGAGGAAGTACTTTCCCAGGCGGTCCAGCGTCGATTCCTTCTCCTCGTCCCACTCGGGGAACTTCTTCAACCGGAACCCGGAGGGCGGTGGCCCCGAGGGTGTGGCATATCCGCGCACCCGTAGTGCGATGACAGAGCGGGCGAGAACTGATGTCTGGGTGCCAACTGCCGGTGAGCGGGCGGAAGACACTAATCGGAGGCCGGAAGGCCCGAGATATCGGGTGGGGGGTATCATGGCCATTGTGGTGGCGGCGCAATTCGTTGATTGATGGGCGAGAGCTGTGTTTTGGGGGATGGGAAGCAGAATTTCAACTCAAATTCGTTTGCTGAGCTACGGAGGCATGGGAGTTGATGAGAAAGTCTCCGTCGCTGATTGGCCAAGCACAGCCGGTTGTATATCACGTGACGAAATTACGTCTCGGACTATAAACCCTAAAGACAACCCTAACTACTGTCGGTATTTTGTTTGTCCATCCTTTTCCTCGGTCTTCTTCCGGCTGACTTCCTATGCCTATTTTATCTCTGCCATATCGTGCGATGACCGGGCTTTTTCTCGGGATATTCGGCCATGAACTGCCTTCAGCGGACGCCTCCCTCACGACTTCCCCAGAATGTGTAGACACGATAACTAGAAGCATAGCCAGTGACAAACATATACACTTCTGCACAAGAGACGATTCGGACGATGATTCACAACTCTCCAGATTGATGCAATACCAGCTACTATTTAATGTCCTTCCAACCCCCTCTCAACCTTGAAGTTCAGACTGTTTCTAGATCACCAGCAGCTCCTTCGCAGTACACTATCACAGGCTACGCTGGCAGCAATTCCGTGTCTCTAAACTATCAGGTTATTGGCACTACCTACTCTAGAAGAAGGCCCTTCGGTAGCGGACTGGCCGCTCTTCGTCTGCTAAGCCCCCGTATCCTGCCGAGCATTTGGTGTACCAGGGGCCTGTGGCGACGTGTTTCGCCCTGTAGTCCGGCCAGAGGAACTCTCACGCTGCTCACATCAGACCTGCCCGGCCATGCGAACTCCGGCCTGCGCGGCAAGGATACGTCGTACTGCTTCTCACCCTTTTCACATAGTGGGTATCAAGAGGCTCAATCCCCGGGAAACCACCAGCATATCCCCGCTATGCCCGGGCATACTATACACGCCAACAGGGACAGATGTGGCCTTGTCCTGCAGGCCGATACACAGCCAACCCACCGGACACACCAGATGCTCCTCGACGGCGACACATCCGAGGCGATAACCCCGTGCTCAATGTGCTCTCTGCTAAGGTTCCGGGTGCTACTGATCTAATTTGCTGCATAGAAAATCTACGCCGGCGTGGAGACTACAGAGCCATTGCGGATGACTTTTGTGGGTGGTCTTCCCGGGGACGAGGGCTCTGTTCCGTTCAATGTGCATGCTCAGTCGGAACCGGTGGAGCTGTTGGATGCCGCTCCGGCCGTGGGCGGACATTGATGTGCGGGATTGCTGGACGGACGAACTACGGGACGCCGTTAGCAGAAGTGCAACTGCAACTCCGAGAATATCGATACAGACCTGGACAGTTGAAATGAAAGATCTCTTCGCACGCTTTTAGGCGGACTCAAATGTTATAAACGGTATGAAGCCGTGGAATGGAGATATGACATGCAGGAGATCACCACGGAACACCAAACTGATTAAGTTGGTGGATAGACCCAAAAGTTCCTCCCCGCAATTACAAAACCCCAAAGGTCCCTGTTTGTCCCCTACAGAAATCTGACCACGTTCTTTCTCATGATCCCGTGAAGCTTCGTTCTCTGTAGATTCCTCGCAAAGACTCGACTTCAGCACATTCCCACGCTCTGGGCCATCCTTCCGTGATCAGCTTCTGGTGGATTCAGCGCCGTTTCCCACATTTTCCGGTGTTGATTCCGCCCTGAGCATCGCAGTGCATTTTCGGCATCTCGAGACCTGCCTGCTGTTGGCTACATCAACCCCCCGTCAGCCGGAAGCTCGCGGCTATTTGTACAAATTGATCGCCAGACACACGGCGTTCGCAGTGCCGATTATTCGCCCGAAAGTCCGGCGAGAAAGCAAACGGCTCACGCGGCAATTGCGCTTCAGGTTCGGGGTGCAGACGGCGTTTGCAGATTGAGGACCACACCCAGGATGGTTTCGCGTCTGCAATAATCCATTCTATCTCTACCGATACATTCCAATTGCTCCAGTAATTCTAAAACCATCGTTAACGTTTCCACAATGGTCACGAAAAGAGTTGCGCCGTACGGCACCTGGGATAGTCCGATCCCCGGCTCCGTTGTCGAGGAGGCGTCCCGCGTGATCCAGGCGCCGCGGGTAAATGTACGCCCGGAGATTCCTTTCTTCGTGAATGACGTTCAGCCCAGTACTAACGAATCCTTAGGCTCACGGCCACGGCTTCTACTTGGAGACCACCGACGATGACCGCGAAACAATCATGGAGATCCTCCCCGATCAGTCCGTGCGCAGCATCCTGCCGGCCCCGTACAGCACCGGAAACATCGTCTACGAGTACGGCGGTGCAAGCTACGCCCCCGTGAGCGACGAGCGCCTTGTGTTCTCCGCGCGCGCCGACGGCGCCGTGTACGCCCTCGACCGCGCCGACGAGCTCCCCGCGGGATCCGCCGTGCGCCGTCTGACCGGCAGCCCACACCTGCGCTACGCGGACTTTGACGGCAGCGGCGCGCACTCCTGGGTGCTCGCGATCCAGGAGGACCACACGCACCCGGAGCCGGCGCGCGTGGTCAACACTATCGTGGCGATCAACTACGCGTCCGGCGCGGTGCACACGGTTGCTGCCGGCCGCGACTTCTACTTCCAGCCGCGGTTCAGCGCGGATGGCACCCGCGTGAGCTGGGTCGAGTGGGATCACCCGGGTCTGCCGTTTGACGACGGCACGCTGATGGTGGCGGAATTTGTTGGCGCCAGTGCCGGTGCGCCGCTGGTTCGGCATGTTCGGCGTGTGGCGGGCGGGTACGGCCGCGGAGTGTCGGAGCCCCGTTGGGGGCCGGATGGAGCGCTGTACTTTGGGCAGGAAGTCCGGGGGTACTGGCGGCCATTCCGGCTGGCGCCGGAGGGAGTCATGAATGCCAGCATTATCCCACAGGAGATCCGGCTGGTTGCGGACCCGGAGGTCGAGTTCAGCCTGATGAGCCTCTTCTGCTCTACGTGAGTACTTGATACACCAGGCGCACGAAAACGCCGACGTTGTGCTAACCACTGCTTCTAGTTACACCTACGCCGTTCTCTCGGAGAGATACATTGTGGCGGCGCTCTTCGACCGCGGCCAGTCAACCCTGACCGTGATCGACCTCGCCACCGGACAATTCAAGGACCTTGGCGTCCCGATCACGGCCATCGCCGTCGACTCGGTGTATCGCATGGACAGCAGCTCGATCCTGGTCGTGGGCAGTAACGCAACCAAGAGACCCGCGCTTTACAAGGTCAGCGTCTCCGGGCTCAACGGCGACGACCTGTCAACCGCCCAGGCGGCCGTCACCATCATCCGCAACGCCTCCGGGAACGGGTTGAGCCAGTCGTACCTATCCACGCCTGAGCTAGTGTCCATCGACGCCACCGCAGGAGATCCGCGCAAGGTGTACGGCTTCTTCCTCGGTCCGAAAAACCCGCACTTTGTCGCGCCGGACAACACGCTCCCGCCGCTCGTGATCTTCTCGCACGGCGGGCCCACCGGCGCGGCCGGCCCGGGCCTGTCGATGATCAACCAGTTCTACACCACGCGCGGCTTCGCCGTGTTCACCCTCAACTACACGGGGTCGACGCAGCACGGCCGCGCGTACCGCACACGGCTGTTCGGGCGCTGGGGCGAGCTCGACGCCGACGACGCGGCCGAAGTGGCGCGGTTCCTCGCGCGCAGCGGCCGCGTCAGCCCGGCGTCCCTCGGCATCTCGGGGGCCAGCGCCGGCGGCTACAACGTGCTGCAGGCGCTCGTGCGCCACCCGGCCGTGTTCACCGCCGGCTCGTGCGCGTGCGGGGTGAGCGANACGTCGCGCGGCTGGTGCTCCCGGCGACGCCGAGCTCCGACACCGCGACCGACTCCGACCCGGAGCGCATCGCGCCGGATGACCTGAGCCGGCGGTTCCGCGCGCGCAGTCCGCTGTACCACGCGGGGAACATCGCGGCGCCGCTGCTGCTCGTGCACGGCACGGCCGACGCCGTGGTGCCGATCGAGCAGGCGCGCATGATCCGCGCGTCGGTGGTGGGCCGCGGGGGCGTGGTGCGGCTGGTTGAGCTGGAGGGCGACGGCCATATGATGGTGAATCCGGGGAGTCGGCAGCGGTGGATTGAGGAGGAGCTGGCGTGGTGGACGCGGTACCTGGTCAAGGCGTGAGGGGAGGTTGGCGTATGTAGTCCAGGCGTGAGGGCGAGGAAGAGGTATCCGGGCCCAGGTTCTCCGGTGGACAGACAGTACAACTTGTGTCACTTGAGCGCAGGATGCCGTGAGCAAATCACGCAGGCTGGATTAGGAGGCACAGAGGGACAGAACTCAGCGAGTATGCATCGTGCACATGACCTTTTCACGAGACTGAGCGTTCTGGGTGCGGGTTCGCCAAGCGTAAGACGCGGGCAACGCTGATGACCGCGACGTTGGTTATGGCGATGATGCACAGCCGGGGGAATATGGCGACGGGCCACACCTGTCAGGATCAGCATAGCAGCGGGATAGCCATTAGAAGAGAACCCCAAAGCAGCAGCCTCACATGTCTGTCTGTTGACTGGTCCTCGGTGCCACTGCCGCTCGTGTGTACCCCAAGTGCCTGGCGTCGGATTTGCCCGAGCCGGAGCTGAACGTGTTGGTTGCGCATGATGATCGGTCGACTCCCACAACACCACAACACCACCACGCGCAGGCTGCAGGAAAGGAATCGCAATCCTGGCTCTCGCTGGCGATTGATGGGCCCCATGCAAGGCTGGAGGTGTCTTTTCCATCTTCCATTTTCCATTTTCCATGCATCCACCCATCCACCCATCCTGTTCTGGGCGGCATCTTCACCGACCGGCGCGTTGGAACCCACATCACTCAAGCTTCTACCGTACTGCCTTGGTTACCCCCAACCCCTTGTCTGCAGACCAGGTCTGGGACTTCCCTGAAATGACAATCTTCCGCTAATGGGTCGGACCGGATTCGAGTAGCGGCCGAGGCTGACTCTGATGTGCAAGAAACGCCGGCTGTGGGGGGTAAGAAAGAAAAAGAAACCAGAAAAGTTCCCAGCTAGAAAACCCCTCTGATCCGAGAAAGAAACACGAGAGATCTCCCCTCCTCTCATCGACGCATTTGCTGATTTTCCCTCTCGCTACGGCCACTTCGCCATTGCGCGGGAAAAGCACGACATCGCCTAGAACCGCGGATTTCCCACTATTTTACGTACTTGGGATCTTTGTCGTCTGGCTTCAGTCGTTGAACACCACCGCGAACAACCAGACGAGGGGGAAGCGTATCCGGATTTTCCGCCTGCAAAGAAAACTCTGCGGCTTCTAGCCTTGTGGACGTAAAAATAAGCTTCTGAGAATTAACCTTTTTTATTTTATTTTTCTTTCTGGCCTGCCGACTGCATCTGTTTCGATGGGGCCGAAGGCTGTGGAATTCTTCTGGAACAAGACTTGGCTAGTTCAATCTTAGAGAGTCGTGTTCCCCCGCCCCGGTTTACTTGGGTCATCTACTGTATTTGGGTTATCACAGCGTGATGTTGCACGTGAGTGAATATCTTCGGAGACACATCGTTCAAGCAGGCCTCTCCTCTGGCTATCGGCGCAGGTTCCGTGGCGGGTTGGATACAACATACACTCTGGCATTCCGGTCTCTGATCTTGTCTTCGCAGCCGGTGCTGTGCCACTCGTCGATGCTGCAGCTTGTCCTTCGAAATTCCCAATGAAGACCAGACAGAGTCAAACACTGTCCCGTGTTTGCTGTGTCCGATTTGGTGGGCCGGCGATCGTAGCACAGCTAAACCCCGCCCTGGCTAGCGATCTTGAGCTCCATATAGGTCTATATCTTCGAGTAAGTAGACTACCAGCGTGCATAACCTCAACATCCTTGCCTTGAAAACCAGCCAGCCAGCCGAAGATAGCCTCCCAAGCATGGGTACAATCGGCACCTCAACGTCTTTGCCTGGTCAGGAATGTCCGGCACAACCCCCAAGTTGCTTTACAACCCCGTCGGAAGATAAACATGGACGGACCGCCCGCCCTGAAATAGCTTGCAGTATTCCGTACTACGGCGCAGAAATTACGATCCACGTCACACTGCCTGGTTACATCGGCACCGGAGTCCCCATCTGCATTCATGCTTCTGGACTGCTTTCTAGAAGGTTGCATCTGCGTGCACCACGTCTCGGCGTCATTCTTGGTGTCTATGTACCATAGAGACAGACATATGTGTATATGCATTCATTCTGTGCTCTCTCGATACTTGCCTCCTGATAGCCAACCCCAGCCATCCTCCGCGTAGCAGTGACACTGTGGCAATGTCTGGCCGCCTTCTTCATCCTCCTGCCCCCGTTGGCCTGGCGTTTGGCCGGCTCCAGCATGACCATCCTTCGTCCACTGACTTGACTTGCACACGCTCGGCGAGGCCACAAACCTGCAGTGCAGCTATGGTGTGACACGCAGCCTGACATTGCGAGAAACACACACGCGCAGTCTCCGAAAATGCAGGGAAACCTCACCGCCTGATGAACACGCAGTTGCATCCAAGACACTCCAAGAACGAAACGAACTTGCAAAAGATCCTTCCGTTGCATCGGCCACTCTCTCCCTTTGCGTCTTCGTAACCCTGGCTTCCTCGCTCCGGCCACCCAGAAGGCGAGGGTCATAAGATAATTGGCATCCCCCCCCCCGAGCATCGAGTAACCCTCTGCATATCGTCAGAGTTACTCATGATTGCGAGTAGTCCCAAGGGAAAACTTTTGTCCCTGAGAAGCACCGAAGCTATGCAACCGTCGACCACGGCAGTAGTGCGTCTAGGTATATTTGGATGCCCCCTCCCCGCCCCTCCCCCCTCCCCGCTCCCCTCCCACCATAGCTTCACTTTCCTCTTTGCTAGATGTCTAGACTTGTCTTAAATAGATCAGCTTCCTCCTTGTGAACTATCAGGACAGACGACCTCTGTGTCACCGTGTGCTATCTTCTTCTGAACTTGAGCGTTGAACATATCGAAAGTGGTGGCCACAGCAATCCACTCAGCCCAAAATGTCGACTCGAGCCGACTCCAAACTCGAGGCCAACGCCAACATCGTGCCCGCCGAGGTTGACCGCCCGAAGGACTCCAAGTCCGACAGCGAGGGCGAAATCCAGGAACAAAACACCTACGCCTACGATGACTCTCAGAAGCTGGGCATCACCGGCGCGGTGTTCCTGATTCTCAACAAGATGATCGGAACTGGAAGTATGTGACTGACTTTGCACTTGACTTTGATTTCGCTTGGGTTGGAAATGTCTCTCTCTCTCTCTCTCTCTAACATCTACTCTCTAGTCTTCTCCACTCCCGGCTCCGTGTTTGCCGCCACCGGCTCCGTTGGTGTCTCCCTGTTCCTATGGATTATCGGTAAGCCTGTGCTCCTACAACATCTCGAGATTACATCGTGTAGCCCTCCCCCTCTAACACCACACAGGTGGGCTCCTCACCTTCTGCGGCCTGAGTGTCTGGATAGAATTCGGCCTCGCCATCCCGCGCTCCGGCGGCGAGAAGAACTATCTCGAGGCCGTCTACCGCCACCCGCGCTTCCTGGCCACCTGCGTGCTGGCCTCCCAGATGATCCTCCTCGGCTTCTCGTCCGGAAACTCCCTGGCCTTCGGCCGCTACGTGCTGTACGCCTCCGGCTCCGAGGTCGCCGACGGCTGGCAGGCCCGCGGCATCGCCATCGCCTGCGTGACCTTCTCGGTGGTGCTGCACAGCGTGGCGCCCAAGTGGGGCATCCGGCTGTTCAACGCGCTCGGCGTGTTCAAGGTCGGCATTCTGCTGTTCATCATCTTCTCGGGCTTTGCCGCCCTTGCCGGCCACCGCCGCATTCCCGACCCGCACAACTTCGACGACGCCTTCAAGCTCGAGGTGACCGACGCCTACGGCGGCGGCGGCGTGTACGCCTACTCCAACGCGCTGCTCAACATCGTCTACAGCTACAAGGGCTGGGAGAACGCCAACTACGTGCTCAGCGAGATCAAGAACCCGCGCCGCACCCTCAGCATTGCCGCCCCGCTGGCCACCGGCCTCGCCACCGTGCTGTACACGCTTGCCAACGTCGCCTACTTCGCCGCCATCCCCAAGACCGACCTGGCCACCTCCGAGGTCATTGTCGCCGGCCTGTTCTTCCGTAACATCTTCGGCAACAGCGCCGGTGCCCGCAGTCTGCCCGCCTTTGTGTCGCTGAGCAATCTCGGCAACGTGCTTGCTGTGTCTTATGCTCACTCCCGTCTCAACCAGGAGTTGGCCAAGGAGGGCTTGCTGCCGGGCTCGCGCTTCTGGGCTTCCAACAAGCCGTTCAACTCTCCTGCCGCTTCGGTACGTGCCTTTCTGAGAGAGATCCCTTGAGTTGCTGTGTCCTTACTAACATGACTGCTTGTAGTTGCTTCTCCACTGGATTGTCACTGTCATCGTCCTCGTCGCCCCGCCTGCTGGACCCGCCTACGGATTTATTGTCAACCTGTAAGTCCTCTGGGCCCGTCTATGTAACCCCCACTCCGGTTACCCCTGACTCTAACCGCTTTATCTTCAGTTACACCTACCCCGGCGCCTGGATCTGCAGCTTCGTTGCCGGCGGCCTGATCTGGCTGCACTACAAGAAGAGCGAGAACTGGACGTCGCCGTGGCACACCGCGCTGCCGGTGATCCTGCTCTTCCTGCTCGTCAACGTGTTCCTGGTCATTGTGCCGTTCATCCCGCCAACGGGTGCCAGCGACCCCGACGGCTACCCGTACTTTGTGTTCCCGGTGGTCGGTGTCGCCGTGCTGCTGCTGGGCGTCGTGTACTGGTTCCTGTGGACGCAATTCTGGCCGCGCGTGCGCGGACACAAGATCGTTGCGGAGCGGATCATCGACGAGCAGACGGGCGATGAGGTTATTCGGTACCGCAAGATTAATCTGAAGAAGGAGTAGTGTGGTTGGTAGTTGTGGTTGGGGCTGTTGTGTGTGGAGAGACACTGGCATACCATACCCCCTTTTATAGTCATCGCTATATTGTGTAGCTCTAACTTAATATTGAATTTATTGTTATCATTGATACCACCATTGCACCGCGACTCGCAGCTGGAGAGTGGCTCCTCTCTATGGTTGAAGCCTGCTTGACACTTCTCGTGGGTCTACCCCTATTCCACGGAGGAGGATGTGACGGTGACGCTGCAACAACAGACATCGCCATCTACCCCTAGTATGACGGCAATGACTATCTGTGTTGAATGAACACCATCAACTCTCACACATTACTCTTTCTAAATGACTGAGCCGCTCATTCAGTCCAATCATCTGCAAGCGAATAGGGATGACATATAGACCATTGCATCGCCACGAGAGCCTGTTAGATTCAGTCTCGTTATCTTGTTTTTATCGATTTATTGTTTGTTACAAGGCAATTCTTGCAGGTAAAAATCGAATACAATGTCTCTTAACGCCAATACACAACTAGCAACGCAGCCTGTACAGCAAAAACGCATGCATGAACCGGAAAACACAATCAAAAGTCGAACGCTGCCTCCTCGCCTCCATCCAGTTCAGGTCCTGAACGATTCAACGCCAGTGTCCCGTAAATCAGTATGTTCGCTCTCCATCTGCCGTACCCTCGGTGTAAAATCCCCTTGGCCGAATGGCCACCCGAAAAGAAAAACCCATCCCATCGTAAGACGCGTATATATCATCAGTTAGAGAGAGAAGATGTAGAAATGTGAAAACGACGTAGCCAGGTTGTGTGTGACTGTCGTGAGTGTCGGAGTTTCCGCTACGTAAGGCTAGGGGATGTATGAAGATGCCTCGTAGACTGTCGAACGCAGAGCTTTCACTGGCCCGAGGAGGACGAACTGGGCGCCGGACCCGGACCGGGCCCGGGAGGGTTGCCCCCCTTGGTGGCCGCAACAATCTTGCTCTTCTCGAGCACCAAGTTCTTCAGCCACGTGTTCTCGCGCTCAAGCTCCTGCACTTTCCCCTCCAGCCGGGACAGCTTGCTCGCGGCGTCCATGGTCGACCGCGCCAGCTCCTGCTCCTGCATCTTCTTCTTGATGCGGAAGCGCGCGCTAGCCGAGTTGTTCCGCAGGCGCTTCTCTTCGGAGGTGAGCCGTGACGACGGGTCGCCGTCGCCGTCGGCGGACGTCGAGTTTGGCGAGGTTGCCGGGCCGGCATTGGAGTCGGCTTCTGAGGGCGGCGGCGGCGGGAGCGTCTGTGGTAGGGGCAGCGGCAGGTGGCTGGACGACGGGTGGCCGCTGGCCGGGTTGGTGCCGGACGGGTCGGGTTGTGTATTTGCTGGGCCCGGTACGTTTATGTAGTACGGGTTGTGGTTGTGGCTGGTATCATACGGATCCCACATGTTGAATGGTTAGGGGAGTAGCCGTGTGAAGAGGACGAGTACGTGGAAGGACTCCGGGGTGGCAATGGCGTTAAGAGCTGGTGGAGGTCTATCGGGGTAGTATGGTATCGGGGGAGCTTCAAGGGTGTTAGGCGGATCGTAGTGGTGACTTGAGCAGGTTGGCAGGTATCGGGAGAGGAGTTGTCGGGAGGGAGTGTAGCGAGTAGGTGTCGATGTAGCTGGTTCGAGTGGTAACGAGAAATGAACGCAGTCAAGCCATAGACGATTGTGTAGGAGCAACTGGTCTAGGCGAGCTGACAAGCCTGGTATGATGAGAGTACTGAAATAGGACCCCGAGAGAAAGATTTTCACTCAGTGGCAACGCCGGGTGACGAGCAACAGAGAGGATAGAGTATGGAAACCCGTGTTAGAGTATACGATCCCGAGCTAACCCCAAAGAGAGAGGGTGAAGAAAAAGAGAAGGACGGAGCGGAAATGTTGATTTCTATCCCATCCAGATCGATGAGATGAGCCGCACACAATCAATAGAGATTAGTGATTAGATATTCCACACCCGAGTTGAAGGAGGGAATTCATAGAAGAGATATATAAGAAGTGAAGGGTCTGTGGGCCGCAGCAGAAGGAAAGAAACAAGTCAACGGCCAGATGTTATGTATATAAGGGCAGGGATCATGTATGAACGACAGTAGCAAGAGCCGGAGACAGGTATAAAACAAAGTTGCACCACGGCCCGGCTCAGACCAGACGAGGGTGCACCGAGCTGAATTGAGAGTGGTCTCGACTCTTATATGCAGCGAGCCGGGTATGGAGAGGAGTTGGGTGTATAAGATGTCCGTCCGAGGAACCGCAAATGTCAAGGCGAAGCAGCCGAGGGCCCTAATTTCAACCGGATGATGCAAGATGCACACATAATTCCAGGAAACCGGGGCAGATACATTCAAATCACCTCTACCGTTGAAGTTCAGGATGGTGATGGGGGTGTGCGTGGAACATCAACGAATCTGCCCACACGGAAAGTTGAATCCACGATGAAGAGGAAATCAGAAGAAATTCAAACCCCCAAACAGTGAATGCCTCTACTAAAATCGAAATAGAAATGATAGACCATCTTCCTTTTAAAAAAAGCCCACCGTCCGTCCGTCCTTCTGCTTCCTCTTCCCACACTTTGAGACACACGTTCCCGGGCGCCTTTTCAACTAACACGCTCCGGTTCACCAACAGCTTTTTCGACCGGACGGGGTCCCCACTAACAGAGGCCAGTAGCCAGCTGCCGCGTTATCTGTTAGTGTCAGGGATAAGCACCTCATCGGCGGGGAGAATTACAACAGACCCCAGCCAAAAAGCTTCGGAGGATCCGGCGCAAAGCGTGCGTTTCAACCCGCTGGAAAGACGATGTAAGGCCGTACGCCGAGATTGAAGAATGCTGCAGGTTAGGGTCTAATGGATGGAGAGAGATAACCAATTTTTTCTTTTTTTTCTCTTTTTTTTTCTTTGCTTCGGTCTGTTTGTTGTGTTGATCTGTACGCAGGTGGATTCCATAGGTAGAGCCGACTGATACGGCAACCCCTAACCCTAGTATACTCACTTCATCTCTCAGTCAAGCAATAGTCTTACGGAGCTTGATGCATCTCATGAAACGCACAACTACAACATAGACTTTTATTTTATTGAAAATTTGCAGAGCATACTTGTTACTTCCTACCCCCAATGCATCCCCGCGAAATGAATCTATAAAAAAAAACACCTCTATTACTTCCTCCCAACCCGGACTTTCCAACATGCCCGCCTATCGTGCTCGGCGTCCCTTATCGAGTCAGGCAGGGTGAAGCGTTTCCCCTTACATCTGTGCGCCTCGCAGGTGCGAATGTCATCATATCTCCAACATATTGGCACACACGCCATATCCATCCACCATGTTCCACCGTGGCTTACCGTTTCCGGGCGATTTTCCGCCCCGACGAAATTGTGGGGAGAGAAGGAGGGTTTTTGGGATGAGCCGGAAATACGATGTGTGGAGGAGGAGACAGCGAGAGAGGGAGGGTGGTAGAGCATCGTCGGTTCGCTGGAGATGATAGCTCTGATGCATCCAATTGCGTGAAGATGGCCGTGTTGTGGTGATCCCTGACGTGGCGTCACACACGTCCGGACGACTTGTGTGAGTGTGCATGTGTTGGGCAGGAAAACAGCCAGAACCAACCGGCAGCCAATTCCCCCAGGACTCTCACTGTAGGTCCAAGTGGGTAAGATGGGGTATACATACACTTGTGGGATATTGCGTGATATCCCATCGACATGGAGATGCAATTACAGAACAGAGTGGACGGCGCCAAAAATTCATCAAAGGTCCCAAAGTGCCTGGAAGCTTCATTAATACGTAAAATATTGTGCGTCTTGGGCTTTCTTGGGTGCCCAAAGCCTCGTCGTGGATCCGTAAGCATACCAGCATACCATTGTGAGGATGTCTGGATCCTGAGATCGTGATCGGGCCGTTCGGGCACAACTCCTTGAATACAAATCAAGGTGACCGGGTAGCTCAAAAGTGCAGCGAGAAAAGAGTGCGAAGCAAAAAGGGGGACAAGAAAAGATTGAACGAACGCCCTCCCCATACACACAAACTCAACCTGTCAATTCCCTATCTCGACTACCCGCTCAGCCCAGCCTAGAACGGCGAAATCTCGACCACGGCCCCAATCTGCATGTGCTCCCATCACACCGCACGGAAGGCCACCCACCCTTCGAAAATCTGACGCCATCGCCTGGCGGTATGTTGGCGTTACGTCGGGGGGAAAAAGAGGGTGGGAAAAGGGCCCTGGCTAGAATCCCAGCTTAAAATAACATAGGAATAGAGAAACGTGCCCTTAACACCACAAAAACGCAACGGTGAAGCCAACCGGTGGCGCGGATTCGCGTCAACTTACTGTGGACCCCGTGCAGATGTCGCCATCTCGCGAGTCTAAGGCTAATTGATTGCTGGCCCTTGGAAGACCTTTCGGGGTATTCTGTTAGTTTAGACGTGCCAGCGAATGAGACGGGTGAGTGTGGAGAAGAAGAAGGAGAAGAAGGAGAAAAAATAAACCATGAAGGATGAAAAAATAAAAGAGCAAAAAAATAGAAGTTTCTTGATGTGGTTTGCGCAGGAGGAAAATCAGATGGAGGGATCATGAAAGATGTCCTTGAAACACGCGAGGACTGCTTGGTAGGGTTTTACCCGATTGCGCATTGGTCGGCAGGCGAAACTAGGCTCGGCTTCGGCCGGCCATCCGTGATTCCTTGAACACCACACGGAATCTCCGGGAGTGAGCAGAGGTGGGCCGCGGTCGATATTGGCCGAGTCGGGGTGAGACCCAAGACCTCAATGCTTCTTTGGCGACGGACTGTGTGTTCCATGTTGGACACAGAGAGGGAAGCAGATCTCACCCTGTTCTTGGGCAAGTGTTTTCATGATAGTCTATCATACAATTGGCTTGTCGTACATACTCCAACACATATCACACTAAAATACAAAAATATATCGTACACCTGAGATCTGAAGAGACCTCTCCTGTCCTCTAGAAGTCCAAAACAGTGCCCGCCCGTAAACTACCAGCAAACCCAGCCGCTTCATACAGTGGCAGACTGGAGATCGCGGCCCTGATCATCCAACAGCCGCACGATTCTGTCGTACTTCCGGCTGAGAGCGTCGTAGACGTGCGAATCATACTGCGACATGACGTTGAGGAGAGACACCATCGACGCCGGCGGCGCGCTTCCACTCTCCAGAAGCCGGTTCGCGTCCTCCAGGGCAATCTTGACCACCCGCGACGTGTTGTCGTCGAAAAAGAGCCCGAGGTAGTCCATCTCGCCCAGCAGGGGCTTGATCGCAGCCAGGTTTCCGTAGCGGAGCCACTGGACGAGGATCAGCTCGTTGTAGAACGGCGTCGACACTCCGAGCACGTACGAGGCCAGCCCGAGCTCCTTGATCCGGGGGAGCAGGTTCAGCGCCATGGGCGACGATCGCGAGAACCCCGAGTCCAGCATGCGGAGCGCCGTGAGCAGGTGGATCGAGTACAGCGGCCCGTAGACATCCATGTCCATGGGACTGGCCGGGGTATCGCTGGCGATCGGCTCAGCCCTGGCTTTCCTGGCCGACTTCGATTTCGACTTCCCGGCTTTTCCGGTCTCCGGTGCGCCGCGGGTCTTCGATGCAATGCCCAGCCGCGCCACCATCGAGAAGACCTCGCGCTCCAGCACCTCCCATAGCTCGAGATCGGTCTGGCAACTGCGCATCAGCTCGTTAACACGGACCTGCTCGCGGCGGCGCAGACCCTCGACCTCGATGCGCCGCGCCAGGTCCGCCTCCGTCTGCTCGCGCGACGCCGCCGCCGCCGCAGCCGCCGCCGGGCGCGGCGGCGCCTCGGCCTTCTCCATCTCGTGCAGGCCGAGCGCAGTCTCGGCGGCGCGGCGCAGCGCGCGCGGGTACATCATCAGGATCTGATTCCGACTCCACGATCCCGCCGGATGTCCCGGGCGCGCAACCGTGGGCCCGCCGGTGCCGCCAACGACATCGGAGTTGTACTGCTCGAGCGAGCGCTTGCGGCCAATCGCCTCGAAGATGTTGTTGAAGGCGCGCTGCTCGGCGGGCGTGATGGTCGAGTCGAGGCGCGCGTCGGCGCTGTCTTCGTCGCTGCTTTTCCACTCGAACGGGATCGAGTCGCTGGAGGCTTTGCGGGCGGCCACGGCCGATGTTGTGTGAAGGAGTCGTGTGAGGGCTTGTTGCGAGAGGACTGGCCGGAGGCTGGCCAGAGTCCTGGTCTGGTAGAGGAATGGGAGAAGTGGCGATGACATGATTGAAGATGGAACAACTTTAGATCAGATGGAAGTGAAGGGAATTCATAATGGTAGGCGTCTCGCTATAAAAGATTCAGTTCGTGATAAATGGCAGAGGAGCTAAAAAAAAAAAGGGAAAAAAACCCCTTTGCCTACTCAAACCCTAAGCAAAGGCCATTTATTAAAAATCAAGTGACACCGTGCCTGGACCCATTAAATATTTTCTATGTGCAAACGCGTCTGGGCTTAATGGTCAATGGACCTAGGCATAATTTCTCCCATATTCCGACCAGATCGCGTCTTTTCTTTCTCTGATCTTGAGAGTCTATGATCAATTGACCATAACGCAAGCCTTGTGAGCCTTACTGCTACGAACACTATAGAACACACCGACCCCCTTTTCTTTTTCTTTTTCTTCAAAACGAAAATTCAAGCACCGCACCAGCCCATTCCAAAATGGCCCCGAAGACGGAAGACCCGCCGATCAGCGCGTTTGAACGCCGCCGGCTCGAGAACATCGCGGCAAACAACGAGATTCTGAAGGAAATCTCCGTCACTGCGAAAACCATCGGCGTCGCGCCCAAGCCCAAACCGGTGGCCAAGGCCTCTTCGTCCTCGTCGCGGAAGCGCACCCGCTCTGAACCCGTCGCCCGCGACCCGCCCCGACCGACCCGCATGAGCTCGCGGCTGCTCGGCATCAAAGCGGAGGGAGACGACTCGCCCGACCGCGCCGCTGGGAAACTCGCGCTAACGGGCGATGTCAGCTTGGATTCGGCGGCCCGGGACGTCGAGCGGGCGAAGCGGACGCGGGTCAACGGCGACCAGGTGCTGGGCGATATTCTCGTCGATGGCAAGAAGTGGGAGGCCGGCGTGGCCGGCCTGAAGAGCCTGATTCGCGGTGCCCAGCCTGGAGTCCGGACGTTTAGTGAGGATGATATCCGGGAAACGACGGATGAAGATGTCAAGACGTTGCGCAGCGAACTGGGGAAGTTGGCGCTCTACGATAAGTGGACACCCAATGGTACGACCCCTGAACGTGTCCCTCCAGAACATCTCTGCTGGTACCATTTTTATATGCAAGCACATGGACTAAACTGAAAACGCCCGCTTTAAACATGCAGAAATTAAGTTGACGCCATTGAGAGTGTACTCGCTCGGGTTCCACCCGACCGAAGACAAGGCAATCCTCTTTGCCGGAGACAAAGAGGGCGCCATGGGCGTGTTTGACGCATCCCAACAAGCGGCCGAAGTCGACGACGACGAAGACGAGAACAGCGACCGGCCCGACCCAGAAATCATGGCCTTCAAGACCCACTCGCGAACCCTCACGTCGTTCGTCTTCTCCCCCACCGACGCCAACGCCGTGTTCTCCGCGTCGTACGATTCCACCGTGCGCAAGGTCGACCTGGCCAAGGGCGTCTCCGTGCAGGTGTTCGCGCCGTCCGACGACGCCGAGGACTTCCCGCTGTCGGGCATCGACATGGCGTCGAATGACCCCAACCGGCTGTACTACTCCACGCTGACCGGCGTGGTCGGCTGGCAGGACCTGCGCGAGCGCGCGAGCGAGCCGACGCGGTGGGTGCTCTCCGACCAGAAGATCGGCGGCTTCTCCCTGCACCCGCTGCACCCGCACCTGCTCGTGACGGCGTCGCTCGACCGCACCATGAAGGTCTGGGACGTGCGGAAAATGGTCGCCCCGGACGCCGACGACGCGGATTCCAAGCGGCCCACCCTCGTCGGCCAGCACGCGTCCCGGCTTTCGGTGTCCCACGCGGCGTGGAGCGCCAGCGGCCACGTGGCCACGTCGTCGTACGACGACACCATCAAGATCTACGACTTTTCCGACGCGGCCAGCTGGACGCCGGGCGCCACGCTGCGCAAGTCGCAGATGCAGCCGGCGACGGTGGTGCGCCACAACAACCAGACCGGGCGGTGGGTGACGATCCTCAAGCCGCACTGGCAGCGGGCGGGGCGCGACGGCATCCCCAAGTTTGTCATCGGCAACATGAACCGCTTTGTCGATGTGTTCGCGGCCACCGGCGAGCAGGTGGCGCAGCTCGACGGGGACGGCATCTCGGCGGTGCCGGCTGCGTGTCAGATGCATCCCACCATGAACTGGGTTGCGGGCGGCACGGCGGCCGGGAAGTTGTGCTTGTGGATGTGAGTGAGTGTGTGTGGGATGCCGTTGGGTGGGGATTTATACGGGCAATCTGGAGGGGGAGGGGGNGGGGGGGGGGGGGGGGGGGGGGGGGGGGGGGGGGGGGGGGGGGGGGGGGGAAGTTTGTTCTTTTTCTTCTTTTTCTTCTTTTTCTCTCGTTTGTGCGGGCTGGTGAGCAGGATTGGAGCCAAGCCGAGGAGCAGCCTGCGTATGCCGCCGGTTTATGAGACCATGATGACGTTGAGGGTGGAGGACACATAATTTTACCAAGCCTTTTCTTTCGTTTCTGCTCTGTTTTCCTGCTGCCTTCATCACTGTGCGTGCGACTCACAGTTCTGTTCGAGATTGCATCTGGGTCTGGATTGCATGTGTGCGGTAGCATATCTCCCTGTGCACCATCGCACTGGACCGGCGATGTCTGTTTGGTCGATTAAATTACACCCGCATATACGTGACGTTGCACAGGCTCGGTGGTTTCCTCTTGATCCTTTGACCACTGGATGCAAAGAGTGAAGCCCTTTCGGAGTAACTATGTCTTGAACTGTCTGGCATCCTGCGTGCAGCAACATTCAAATGGGGGGATAGACACAAACGGGCTATAGGGTTATCTAGGGTTGGACGCATGAATCCTTACGTCAGCACCAGCGGAAAATCATCGTCTATCTTATCTGTGCACCGCGGTTGGATCATCTTGACCTTCGCGTCTTCCAGCAGCATCGACAATTTTCTCTTTCCTTTCTTCTCTCTCATCCTCTTCTTCTAACCTCAAACTCTTGATTATTCAGGAGTCCGCGTGGCAGACCTTTCCGAGTGTGGTGTGTCCTGTTTGGTATGTCATCCTGCTGTTTATCTCGTTATCTCGCTCTCCTCCGTGTTGTCCCTTGTTGCATTCGTCACCGCCAGCTCCAGTTGTGAACCAAACAGATGGGCCAAACTCCCTCCTCACTCATCGGTACTTTGGTCAACGACTCTCTCATGTATTCTTTTGCTGTACCCTCTTGGCCCACTGGTACTTGGAGGCAGCTAGCCCTACTCGTGCAGACTCGACATCACATGCCAAGCTCGCTTGATATCCTCACTGTCGCCTCACTAGAATAGCGGTGCGATGCCGGCTTCAGGGCCATATCCGGGCCTGTTCTAGCTTCCATGGGCCTGAATCCGATCAAGTCATCCCCTCAACATTGCTTTTTGCCACAATCACTTGCTTGGTCTCCTAGTTTATACACTAGATCATCAAGTCTCAACACCCATTTTTCTTCTCTCGCCCCTTTCCTTTGTCACCCCTGCTGCACTGTTGGTGTTGACATGGGCTATGGCCCTCCAGTTGTGTTGTGTACCTTGTACTGTACTGTAACTGATGATCCGTTTACCCACCGCTTTATCTCAGCCACAGACACGTCTTCCGTCAGCCTCTTCTAGCTTCTAGACCCTGCGATAGAACAGCATCGACTTATCTTACGCCCATAGGCGGCTCGCCCTCTCCTTGCTGCTGAGAGAATCCTATAGCCGATGCAGCACACCTAATATCAATACATAGTATCCCCAAGTCGGATCTTTCTTCTTTTCTCCGTTCCAGCTATACTTTCTTCCCGCTCCGTTCCTGCTTCTGGGTCATCCTACAAACTATATATAATAGTTCACATCTTTTTTTCCCTGGATTATTCGGTCTCTGGCACGAGTTCTGTCCTGGTTTTACTGTCACCTGCGCCAGCCTACCATTTTTTCGCCTTCGTCCCACCCACCCACCGTGCCCTGTCTCTCTAGGCAATCTGACCTGACTTGGTCCGGTTTGGAGGGCTTCTTTTTCTTCGTCTCGTTCCTTGTCTCTCTTCCTCTCACCGACTTTGGCGCCCCCCATATCACTCCCGTCAACTCGACCGGGATCCTCCGATCCCTCCCGCTCCATCCACTGAAAGCCACCCACGCATGATCCTCCGAGCAACCCGGCAAAAACAAGCCTCACCCCAGCTAAAACTGTGTTGTCTCTTTCCGGACTGGCGCCCCGATACACGTCACAGACGCAGCTCCTGCATCTGTATCTGGTCCCCTGGCTGGCTGGACTGGACTCCGTAGTGGTGTGTGTTACCGCTCCTTTCCCGGTTTTCACGTGCATAACCAGTGTGTGTCTGTGTGTGGTTATTTTGTTGGGCGCTTCTTAGGTGGTGTCCCAAAAAGGCTGAGTGAGCTAGGCGTTGGTGATTGTGACCATCGGCCAACTATTCTGTTCCGCTTGACCCTCAACCACGGATCCAGCCCTTTATCTTACTGACGCCTGCTTTCTCCCTCCCATTATCCACAGATAACCCTCCTCCTCCGTTTCCCCTCCCATCATCCAAAGATAACCCTCCTCCTCCGTTTTCCCCCTTCGACTACACACAGTTGTGCAACCTGCTTTGTCTCTCTGTCAGCGCTGCTGCCTGACTCACATCCACTTCGATAACAATTCTGCACGTGCTATCCGATGCCAGCCTATCTGGGCAGAGCAGAGCATCAATAAGCACCACTGGATACGCCCAAAGCTAACCACTGCCAGCCAGAGTAACTGCCCACAGCTTATCCCACCTAAGAATCAACCTCCCTCCAACTTTCCGTCTTCTCCTGGCTCTGCTTCGGCCTCGTTTGTCTCTCCGACCGTTAATATCCAAGCAGAGTCTTCGTATTCTCGACATCTCCGCACCACTATCGCTCGTTCCATTTCGCGACGGGTATTTTCCCTCGCTATTTTAGTTTGCAGGCTAGCTTGATTGTACATCCGGTACATCATCTGTCCCTCTTTTTCGGAGTGCTTATCCTCTGCTTCAATCTCGCCCGATTTTTGGCGCTTAATCAGTCGTCCTAGACAGTCCCTCGACTCCTCCATTTGCGCGAGAATGAACATCTGATTATTCGATATACCCACACAATCATCTCATCGGTGTTCGTTAACACGCACATCACTTCTCTTTCGGTTCGGCGTTGTCAAAAAGCAAATACGCGGAGAGGTAGCGACGGTACTCTGAAACCAGCCCACGAAGTTCTTATAAACGCATAATGCCGCCTACCCATGGGGCAGCTCAGCCGGCTCCGGCCGTGGCCGCCGCTGCTGGTACATCCTCTCTCGCGCCGGCAGCTCCCATTTCGCTCGATCCGGACTCGGTTCGACGCCGATTAAGCCGAAAGTTGCACAAGAAACCCCGCGAAGACATGTCCCCCGCCCCCAACAAGCTCCCGGAGCCGTTGTGGGAGGGTGCCGACGAGGATGAAGAAGAGATCAACGCGTCCACACAGGTTCCCGCCATGTTCATGAACATGAACCAGTCGCTGATCGGAATGATTGCCGCGGCGAGCTCGACCGTTGACCTGAACGACCGATTCGAAGGCTTGTCCAGCGACGATGAGTCCGGCCCCAGCCGACTGCCCCCAAGCAGACTACGACTCCCTAAGCGCGAGCGTCCGACCTTGGCTCAGACTACCGTGCTGCGACGCGAGCGACGCGGTGGCCTGCCCGAAAGTGCCGACCCTAAGGTGGGACGGCACCGGAGAAAGCTCAGTGAGAACAAGTTGTTGCGTTCGCTGTCCGCTCTCCCAAGGCTGCGCAGCACCAAGTCATCTTCTTCATCATCGTCCAAGTCGCCCGCCCCCTCCGCTTCGCCCGATACACCACCCCTCACCACCGGAAGGTCTTCAAAAGAATTACCAGCCCCAATCCACGTCATTGCCCCCACACCCGACGAGCATGCGGAGGCGCCCCAAGACTACGTTTCGGCCGGCCGCCTTTCCAACCTTGACGATAGCACCGCACAGTCGTCCTCATCGGAAGATAATGACTCCCATCCCTCCAACCGCTCGCGTGGAAAATCCCCGCTGCACAAGTTTTCATCCGTCGAGTCTACACGCCTGGCACCCGTCATGAGCCGAATGCTTGAAGCTAGAGCGGAGATGTCGTCCCGCCCGAGCTTTGACCTAGACGGCATCACTGCTGAGATGTCTCGCGAGGCGGCTTCTTCCGATGATAAAGGCCCGTCTCCGCTCGCCCGGCGGTTACAAGAAATCTTCGAGTTTGATGACCCTGAAGAGGTTCTGGAAGGTAAGCTACCTCCTTATCCCTTGCTTGGATTCCACGATCTAACAAACATCTGTTCTAGAATTCCCGTGCTGGCTTCTCCAGAGTGTCCTTCTGCAAGGATACATGTACGTCACCTTGAAGCATATCTGCTTTTACGCGTACTTGCCAAAGAAAGCGGTAGGTTGATCATCCGAATACTTGCCCTATCAGTTATAAAGACGTCCCCTCTAATTAGATAACCCCCAAACAGCACGAAGTCACCAAGGCAGGATATCTCGCGAAGAGTGGAAAGCGTAACCCCAAGTACAACCGCTATTGGTTCCGTCTGAAGGGCGATGTCCTATCTTACTTCCAGGACCCATCCAACATATACTTTCCCTCGGGCCACATCGATCTTCGCTATGCCATCTCCGCCTCGGTCACCGACAAGGAAAAGGACGGCGTGCATTTCACGGTCGTCACCCACCAGCGGACATACCACCTACGCGCCGATAGCGGACCCAGCGCAAAGGAATGGGTCAAAAGCTTGCAGCGGGTGATTTTCCGGTCTCACAACGACGGCGACAGCGTCAAGATCTCGCTGCCTATCAAGAACGTCATCGATATCGAAGACAGCCACATGCTGGAGTTTGCCGAGACTTGTAAAATACGTGTGATTGATAATGACGAGACATATGCTATTGACGAGGTAAGACTTTCGGGGTTTTATCACCGCATGTTTATCAGCCACCGACTGGGCCGGGAAGTTATCTGAAATATTCAGTGCCCGGATACCATACAAAGAGAACCCGCTAACCACATTCAACATTTTTTGATCCCACAGTACTTCTTCTCGTTTTTCACAAACGGAAAGGCGGCCATATCCATGCTGAAAAAGCTCAACGAACCGTCTTCTTCAGAAAGCGAAACTCCTGTCCGGCCGGTTTCAATGGTTGCTAGCGGCGCCACTTCTCCCGAGTCAGGTCCAGGCACTCCGTTTGGTGCTGGCAGAAGTATTCTTGCCATCAACACCCGGTCGGGCAAGCGGGCGGAAACCGTTAAAGCTACGCTATCTCCTCTTTCTCCCGCCATGCCTTCGACCCCGAGTCCGCGCGTCAGCATGGACATGCCGAGACGCAGCATCGATGCCTTCAGACAGCTCGGCCGCCGCAGTGTCGATATGCAGGCTATCATGAGCGACACTCCCCCGCGCCGTAGTTTCAGCATCACTCGCCGGTCGGCTAGTGGAAACCGGCTTGCTGACAAAACGCCGTCGCATATGAAGGAGTCGACCGACTCGTACGTTCAGTCGATGGATGATCCTAGCATGTCTGCTATGATCTCGTCTAGCGAAGACCCATCCGCCAGCCAGATCCTCCGGGGCAGCGAGGTGTTCCACCGCCCGTCTGTCAGACGATCCCTTTCGATCTCGCGCCGCCTAACCAAGATCGACACGGGCAAGGAATCGGGGTCCGATTCTAGTAACGAGTCTCGACCTCCCGCAAGCCTGACCGAGGCTGCCGCGGCCCTTGATCGGCAACCCAGAGAGTCGCGAGCCAGAGATAGAGACTCGTATGCGGCGCCTCCGACGCCGACGCTCCAGACCATCACCAAGATGGGAACCTACCCGCTGCAGAGAGCGGGTGCCTTTGCCGACTATCTCAACCGCACTAGCCGCAAGATGAGCACGCTGCTGGCGACGGAGTCTATGGGATACGTCGAGAAGGTGTCGGGCATGTGGAAAGGTGGCCGCAAGCATTACCCCGACCCGTCAATGCCGCGGACGGATGACGACGAAGTTGAAGAAGACTCCGAGGGCAAGATCATCACGTCCAACGAGCGTTTCCGCGCCCACTTTGGCTTGCCCGAGTCCGAGAAGCTTCAGGCCACCTTCTTTGGCTACATCCTCCGGGTGCTGCCCCTGTATGGAAAGATCTACATAAGTGATAGATCTTTCTGCTTCCGCAGCCTCCTCCCGGGTACGCGCACGAAGCTCATCCTCCCTCTCAAGGACATCGAGAACGCACACAAGGAGAAGGGATTCCGGTTTGGATACATGGGTCTCGTCATTGTCATTCGCGGCCACGAGGAATTGTTTTTCGAGTTCAGCCAGGTTGATCTTCGTGATGACTGCGCGGTCACCCTGCTGCGCAGTCTCGAGAACACCCGGTATCTTAAGGAGTCGGGGCTGCTCAACCAGGAGGAGAAGGAGATCGCCGAAATTGCGCTGGCGGAGCGAGACGCTCTTACCGAGGCCCGTGCTGACCAGAAGGGCAAGGACGACACGCAGGCGGTTACGGAGAATGTCACAGGAACATCAGATGCGCCGACGATTTTGTTTGATGATCCTAAGGCGTCATTCCTCAACTTCAAGCCGTCGCAGCCGCTCAGGATTACCTGCCTGACCATTGGATCCCGCGGCGACGTTCAGCCGTACATTGCGCTGTGCAAGGGACTTTTGGCCGAGGGCCACAAGCCCCGGATCGCCACACACGCCGAGTTCCAAGGATGGATCGAGAGCCACGGAATCGAGTTCGCCAAGGTCGACGGCGACCCCGCCGAGCTGATGCGGCTGTGTATCGAGAACGGCACGTTTACGTTTTCGTTCTTGCGCGAGGCCAACTCCATGTTCCGCGGGTGGATCGACGAGCTGCTGTCGTCGGCGTGGGAGGCCTGCCAGGGATCGGATCTGCTGATCGAGTCCCCCAGTGCAATGGCCGGCATCCACATCGCGGAAGCTCTGCGCATCCCGTACTTCCGGGCGTTTACGATGCCGTGGACACGCACACGGGCGTACCCGCACGCGTTTGTGATGCCGGAATACAAGATGGGCGGCGCGTACAACTACATGACGTATGTGATGTTCGACAATATCTTCTGGAAGGCCACGGCGTACCAGATCAACAGGTGGCGTAACAGTGCGCTGCACATCCCTAGCACCACACTGGAAAAGCTGCAGCCCAACAAGGTGCCGTTCCTGTACAACTTCTCGGCTAGTGTGGTGGCGCCGCCGCTGGACTTCAGCGACTGGATCCGCGTGACCGGGTACTGGTTTCTCGACGAGGGCCAGGGCGAGTCGTGGACGCCTCCACCGGAGCTGCAAGAGTTCATCGACCGCGCGCGGAAGGATGGCAAGAAGCTGGTGTATGTGGGCTTTGGCAGTATCATTGTCAATGACCCGGCGAAGATGACGCAGGAGGTGATTGACGCGGTGCTGAAGTCGGATGTTCGCTGCATCCTGTCCAAGGGCTGGTCGGAGAGAATCACGAAGGGAGCGGCGCCGGCCAACCTGGCCGCGGACGGTACGGCGAGTGAATCCAACACCGAGAGTGCCAGCGAGAGCGGTGTCAAAGAGCCGACGTCTACGCCGCGCGAAGAGCCGGAGATGCCGCCGGAGATCTTCGTGATCAAGTCCGCGCCGCACGACTGGCTCTTCAAGCAGATCGATGCGGCTGCGCACCACGGCGGATCCGGCACCACAGGCGCCAGTCTGCGGGCGGGCATCCCGACCATCATCCGGCCGTTCTTCGGCGACCAGTTCTTCTTCGGGGCGCGGGTCGAGGACCTGGGGGTGGGCGTGTGCCTGAAGAAGTGGGGCGCGAACAGCTTCGGGCGGGCGCTGTGGGAGGTCACGCATAACGAGCGGATGATCACCAAGGCGCACGCGCTGGGAGAGAAGATCCGCAAGGAGAACGGGGTGGAGACGGCAATCCAGTGCATCTACCGCGACATTGAGTACGCGAAGAGCCTGATCAAGCGGCCGATGGGCAAGAGCGGCGGCGGCGGCGGCGGCGGCGGCGGCGGCGGGAAGACGGCGATGGACGACGGGTCGGGCGACGACGAGGAGCCCGAGGAGAGCTGGACGTTCGTCGGCGGCGACGAGCCCGATCCCGAGGTCACCACGAAGCGGCTGTCGGGGCTGGTTGAGCGCGCGAGGTAGGATGCGCGCTGGCTGTGTTGTTATGGGGCGCCTGGGGGAAGTAATGAGTGTGAGGGCGAGGGGGCCGGTAATGGCGGTGGCGCCGGTGGTGATGGTGATGTCAGACTGGAGCATGAGACTTGATGACGTGGATTCTGGTTTTTTTCTGCTGGGGCTTTGCTTGTTCTTTTCGCTCTGCTTGTTTCGGGATAATTAGAATGTGTTTCTGGGGGTCTTTCCAGAGTCTTCTTCTTCTTTTTTTCTTCTTTTTTGTCTTCTTTTTTTTCCCGTGTACGGTTTTCCTTTTTGGCACTTCGTTTTTGGTTCTTTTCTCCCCCTAATCTTCCCCATTGTGCACTCTTGCGTTTTTGACTTTCCGTGTTCTGAGGAGTTTTATGGCGGTTGTTTATATTTTACAGATGGGTGTCGTGGTAGATTTTCTTTCTGGCATAGAAACGCAGATTGGTTCCGTTGAAGCTTTAGTGCTCTGTGTCCGGGGGCCGTGCGGGGGGTGAGTTGCCGGCTGACTTGTGCGTGCTGATCGTCGGATCATTCGCAAAGGTGGACTCTGTCCGGAAACGGTATCCCGGCTCCGTGGGGGCGGGGTGAGTGGGGCCGTGTGGGGCCGGACCTCGCGCGGCGGAGGGCATTCGTACCGTTACCTACAATCATATCGGTGTAGATATATTGAATAGACTACGGATATGTATGATTTTAGTCCACTCGTTGTGTCTCTCGGACGACATGAGCTGTCGGTGTGAGAGTGATATCTGGCCATGCGCTTCGGGAAGCCAGGAATAGATCACAACACGCCCCGTTCAACGCTCCGTCCGTCCGCCGTCCAGCCCGGAAAATATGTGAAGAAAGCCATGGCCGACCTCTCCAGTCACATATGTCTCGAAATTGCCTCATTACCCCATGTTCTCTGCACAGCCCTTGCCACCGTTCCCGCCCGGCCGGGAAATTGCGAGGACATCTCCTGATCGGGTGGACCACGCAGCACGGCGCGAAAACACAGGCACAAAAAATCACCCTACGCAACGAGAAGCTCCCGGCGGCAGCACATAATGGCTGTGGCAGCTGGCAGCGGCTGTAGCGGCTCAGGGTGTGTCTGGCAGGCTGCGGGCCGCGGCGTGTGATTGGTGGGGTGGTTTTGTGGTGGGGGAGGGAAGAAGAGGCCACGCGCAGGCGACCTGTCGAGTACCTGACGTATGTACGGGCGGTGCTAGGCAGACGCAGGTACTGCCTGGGTACCCTGGCTTGCGGATTGCAGTCAGGCGCACCGCACGACACGTGATACGGCGGGTCCGGCCAATCACAGCGGGCCTGCTTCCGGGAAGCTGCGTGGACTCAGCGGCAGAAAGCTGCGGTGTTATGCCGAGCTATAGGCAGATGCAGTGGGGTGCTAACAGGCACAGGCACAGCGGCTGGACTCGCACATAGGGGGGCCCGAAAGCCCTGTAGCGGTCTCACTTATAGGGGCGGGCGTGTTGTCGATGGCGGCGCCCAAGCCCGATAATTACTTATAGCCTCTGGAGGTCCGCATGCCTTTTTCTCTTCCCCTCTTCCCACATTTTTGCTTTGTTCTATTCCAGAAGGACTATGTATCGTCAAGCATCGTCATTTTCTGCCTCCTCCCCATGTTTTCAGGGTTTCCCTCTCCACGACTGCATTTTCACGTCAACGATCAATCACCAAACACCACTACTCTCATTCTCCGTCTCGTTTTGTCCACTCACCACTCACAGCTCAGCAGTGTCCCAAGGTGCGTATTTTCTTTCCGCTCGGCTTTGCATTCTGAGTCCGTTTGCCTGCCCCCGTGTCCATCACATGCTCCCCCGGGTTGCGTGTTCGGAGTGTATTGTCGCGTGTGTCCCCGTTTGCCCTACCCGAGAAGTCCAGACTCCAGAATTTCGGAGCATTGGCCACTCACAAAAATAAGCGGTTTTTTCTTCTTCTTGACTGCCACTGCTGGTGCTGCTGCTCTGTTTTACCCCATTCCCGTGTGGCCTCTGTGCAGTCAGTGTGTGGTGTTCCTCTTGCTCCATTTGCCATCTTTTTGGGGCGGGTTTTCTTTTCTTTTCTTTTCTTTTTTTTTTTTTTGCTTTTTTTGCTTTTTTTGTATGTTTTCCCCCAGACTGTTCTCGTCAACCCAACTGCTCCGGTTATTCACTTTGTCCGGCGCGTCCAACTCCAGCATCATCCATCCACTGCATCACCGTCAACGTCAATCCATCTTTTCCCAAGCCAACAAACGCGATCAATCGTGTTGTTCCGTTTAGTCAGCGAACTCTCCGGCATACTCTTTCCCGTTGTTGCTCCTTCCCGCTGTTGCGATTGACGCTCCTTCCGTTTCCCTCCAGACGCGCGCCGCTGCCACTACACATCCACATGAGAGCAAACGGAACAGTCATCCCCAGTCACAACCACCACCGCTTTGTCATTCACACACATGCACAGATCACACAACCGCCTTCTTTTCCCTACCTCTTCGGACTCTTCTTTGACTGTTTCCCTATTCCCTCTTCTGACTATATTGCGTGACTCTATCTAGCAGACTATTTACTCCTTATATCCCTCTCTTAAGCTCTATTCAAACGCGATCTATATCACGATACTCTGCTCTCTCTCTCAATATATAACCTCACGCTTCTCTCCTACTGCGACATCTTCAACCTCACATTCTATCCACCCACAATCTCTCATCCACCACACTCTTCATTTTCTAATTGTCCGGTCTGGACATGACCTCCTTGCGCTTCCTGTCGTACACCTCTTCCGCCACTGCACCCTACGCTCTTCTTCCCTGTCGCAGCTTGGCCATGGGCCACCGCCATCGTGATAAATATTGACCCACGATATCATCACAGCTCACTCCATCTCTGTTTACATCACATCTGTTTACAGGTCCGTTCATCCTTCTGCAGACTATCTGGTCTTCTATTGCCTCGTTTGTGTTATGCCTACTTGCTTGTTTTTGCTTTTTTTTTACCCGTTGTTTGTTAGCCTATTCTGTTGGTTCCTCTCCTCCTCCTTCTTACTGGCTATAAATGGCATGACGTGAAGCTTTGGCCAGCTCTCCCATTTTTTATTTTCCTCCCTCTGTTCCATTGTTCAACTACCTTGATTGTTTCCAGGCCTCTGAAATCCCACTTTATCTTGGGCTTCAATCGCGCTTTTTATTGCTTTTCGTTTCCTCTTCTCTTTTTATCTTCCACCCTAAACCCCTCCTCTCTTTTACACCCTCTTCGTTAGAACCTTTCCCTCCTTATCCCCAGATCATCTCATCTTTGACGCGATAATTTGCTGATTGCTTGAATTGTTCTATCCAGACCCTTCCGCTATCTACGATCTTCCCCCTCCATCCTCTTACTACGCGCTTCCTTCTCCATTCTCACACCCAACAGTCATAGCGACCGCCTCCAAGCATGCCCCAAGACCTCAATCTGGGGACGCGCTTGCGATACCCAATCACCATTTCGAAGCTTTTGAAAAAGCCCGGCGACGAAATCAAAAAGACCGAGCCGATCTTCGAATACAAGTTCAAATGGATGAAGGAGGTCGGCGACATTGTGCGCGGCGACACCTGGGACGAAGAGCAAACCACCATTGCTGAATGGGAGAGCCCTGTCAGCGGCGTGTTGAAAGCCTGGAGAATCTCCGAGGGCCTCACCGTGTCTCGAGACCAATCATGCATATCGGTTGAAGAGGCCTGCACCCACGATGTTCAGTTCCAAGGACTGTGTGCCATGTGTGGCAAAGACATGACTGAAATCGACTGGTCGATGGAGCGCGACGACACCCAACGCGCCACCATCAACATGATCCACGACCAAACCGGCCTCAAGGTCAGCAGCACCCTCGCCACCCGCCAGGAGCACGAAACCCAGCGACGCCTGCTACAACAACGCAAGCTCAGCCTTGTCGTCGATCTCGATCAGACCATCATCCACGCGTGCATAGAACCCACCGTGGGCGAATGGCAGCAAGATCCGTCAAATCCTAACTACGCCGCGCTCCGCGATGTCAAGAGCTTCCAGCTGGACGATGACGGCCCCAAGGGCCTGACATCTGGCTGCTGGTACTACATCAAGATGCGCCCCGGCCTCGCCCAATTCCTCAACGACATGTCGAAGCTCTACGAGATGCACGTGTACACCATGGGCACCCGCGCCTATGCCCTGAATATCGCCAAGATCGTCGATCCCGACAAGCGCCTATTTGGCAATCGCGTTATCAGCCGCGACGAAACCGACAATCTCGTGTCGAAGGATCTCCAGCGGCTATTCCCCGTCAGCACCGACATGGTATTGATCATTGACGATCGATCGGACGTGTGGCCGCGAAACCGCCCCAACCTGGTCAAGGTCACCCCCTACGACTTCTTCCGCGGCATCGGCGACATCAACTCCAGCTTCCTTCCTACCCGGCAAGAGATTATGCCGTCGTCTACTTCCCTCACCAGCATTGCCACCATCTCCAACGGTGCCAGCAATGATGGAACCCCCTCGCCCACCTTTTCCGTTGCCCCGTCCACTCCTTCCACCGTTGCCGCGCCGCTCTCCTCTACCATCGGACCCGCGACGTCTTCCACCCCGACCACCCCCGAACCGAACTCGCGGCAAAAGAAGTGCTCCGAAGAACAGGAGCGGTCACTCGAGAAGCAAATCATCGAGCGGCCTCTTCTACACATGCAGGAGGAACTCGAACGCGAAGAAACGCAACACCAGCATGACCAGCAGCAGCAACAACAACAACAAACTCCCCAGTCGCAGACTCCCGACGCCCTTGCCCATCAGCGCCAGCACGTCCTCCGGGATGATGACACCGAACTCGCGTTTGTGCAGACACATCTTACGCGGCTACATAAGGAGTTCTACCTGGAGCTGGACCAGCGGTTGGCGAGCCACGGCAAGTCGTCGGTTGATGAAGGCATTGATCTGTCTCTGGTGCCCGATGTTGGCGCGCTGATGGACGACATGAAGGAAAAGGTGCTTCGGGGTACGGTGATCGTGCTGTCGGGCCTGGTGCAGCTGGGAGTTGATGTTCTCCAATCGGAGATTGGACTGCAGATCATGCGATTTGGAGCCGATCTGCAGACCCGCGTGTCTCCCCGTGTAACCCACCTCGTCATCTCTACGGCGCGCCCCCGCACAGAAAAGCTGCGGCAAGCGGCACGGATCCCCAGCATCAAAATCGTCAACCAGGACTGGCTTCTTGCGTGTCTGAGCCGGTGGGAAAAGGTTGACGAGACGCCGTATCTGATGAACGTCCAGCCGTCTGACCGACGAGCCCGGGGATCGGAAGCCAGCATTGGCGGAGATCAACCTCACCACCACCGCAAGAGCTTGAGTTTGAGCCCAAAGCCCCGCGGACTCGCTGCCGTCACCGGACCGTCGGCCAACGGCTCGACTGGAAACAGCGGGTCAGCTTCGGCCGCTGTTGAAGACGAATCCGACGCCGACGAAGACGAAGCCTCCAACGAAAACAAGGAGCCGGTGCGGGGTGGCGAGGAAAACCGCCTGTTTATCGACATCGACCACGTCATGCCGGACGATCTTGCCGATGGCGAGGCGAGCCCGCTCGACGACCTCAAGGGCTTCGACTGGGACGGCGCGGACGACGAGCTTGCCGAGTTTTTGGGATCGGACGTCGACTCTGACGAGGATGAGGACTACATCGACGACGAGGACGACGAGGAGGATGATGACGAGGACGACGCCGATCTCGACGTTGACGAAGAACGCGACGGCGGCGACGCAAAGGACCGTTCTCGTGTCAGCGACCTCCCTTCATCCACGGCAGTCGCCTCTGCCCCTCCGGCCGTCGCCGGCCAGAAACGGCGAGCAGACGATCTCGACGAGAGCAGCTCGAACGGCAACGCGGCCGACGCGAGTGCCAGCGGCGACGGCGGCAGCTCAACGGCATCGGCAGCCAAGAAGCAACGCCTGTCGCCGGGGGCGGAGGACGGAGTCGATAGTGGGCTTCCCACGCCCCAGAAAACAGGCGACGAAGACGACGGCGAGGCACAGTCACGTGGCAACGGCGCTGCTAAGAACGGACCTCCTGCCACTGCAGCAGCTCCTGCAGCAGCCTCTGCTACGGATACAGTTCCCGAGGACGACCCGATGGACGACTTCGAGGCTGAGCTGATGGCGGAGTTTGAAGCCGAGTAAACGTCGTCTTGGGGCTCGTCTTTGGGGCTCGCTGGCAGACAGACGTGAAGTGTACAACCTCATCTTCTTCTTTTGATTCCGCGTCGGATACGGGATCCATGATGCGAGGCATTCTAGCTCGTTCTATCAGAGTCGCTGTTCAGGCTCCGCTGCCGCGATGTATCTTCTCAGATCCACAGCGACTTTTCGGCGATTGGGGGATATCTTTTGGGTTGGATCAGGCAGCAAGAACTTCAGGACCCCAACATTCTGACTCTTGCCCTGCCTCGATGGGGCATTTCATAACCTGGCGTTCTTTCGTTTTTTCGCCTTCTCCTTCTTACGTGTGTTAGTTAGTCCGGTGTTAAGTGTATTACGATGTGTTTTTGTGGCTTTTTTTTTCTTACTGGGACCTTTGGGAATCTTGGGTGTGTGCGTGTACGTGTCAATTTTATCGCTTGCTTCATCGGGCTTCCGTTGTCTTTTTCATTTTGTGTCCCTGCACTGCGGAGAAGGGGGATCCTCCGATCCGGATCTGGCAAGTACAGCAGTGCGCCCTGTGCATCTTCAGCCGTGTGTGTGTGTGTGTGTATGTGTGTGTTGTTTGCCTCCTCCCTCCATTTGCACATAGACGGGCTTCCGATGGGGTACGGAGGGCGGCAGGGGGAAGTGGGACGATAGCCAAAAGACGGAAAATGCTCGCCTGCGATCTGCCAAATGGCTGTGTTTTTGTAATTGCTGCCTTTTAGGTCATGTTGAATGTGAAATGTGGATTTGCATGTGCACTATGATTCCGTTCTGCTGGAGTGTGTGATGGATAGTGGTGGTGATGTGGCAGCGTGGAGTTGGGCCGGGACAGCTTCCGGGCGCGAAGCCGGGCTCCGCCGGGGGGGCGGGGCGGGTCCGTTTAAGGCAAGTGCACGCCAGGCCCACGGGGAATCGCGTTCACATCCTGAACAGTATCAAGCGGTTGGGCGTCACCTTCGCAAGGGAATGTCTTAGGGACCTCGCGTCGTCCTGCGTCCTATTCGTGAGTCGGACCCCACATGGACCACCACTCGCAGCACCGCACCGCACGAGGCTGGTGGACCAGCAGGGGAAAAAGAATAAAACGAGTCGACGTGGCACGAGAGGGGGTCCCATTCCCCCGCAGCTAAGGCATCTCACGAGCTTTCTGTGTTGAGTGAGTGGGCTCGCTCGCGTAAGCCTGGGGGGGTTGTGGCGGTGGTGGTGGTGGTATCTGTCGTTGTTCTTTTTCTATCAACGCAGGTAGGGTATCTCGATCTATAAGACCTGTAGGCACTTACGTTGAGTCTCGACGAGGCGGTCGTGGTGGTGAGTGGTGGTCCGGGTTATCTTTTATCTGGTAACGGAACGCCTTGCACCTCCCTCCGGGGCCGAATACAGGTTAGGTCCGGATACGTGATGATTACAGCCAAACGACAGTGGTCGTCACAGAGTACAGTCCTGTACTCTTCTCCTCTTCTTCCCCGCTCCGCACTCCCCCTCACCTTTTTATTGGCTCCCTCATCCTGGAAATGGGGTATTGGCAGTGAGGCTGAAGAGACGAGCTGTTATTAGGTCACAATGCGAGCTTCTGCGGGCGCACGGAACGCCACCTGTTTGTTTTTTTTTTCCGAGGGAGGACCGGCTTTGTCTGTAGTCTGTTAATAGCACACTGGAACGGCTCAACTACAAAAGCCCAGACTCAGGGCCCGCAAATCAAGGCTGCGGATTCCTATCCGCTTTGACCTACACAGATTGCGGCATGCCTTTGAAGCAAGGAGTCCGTTTCTGTACAGGACACTCACAGACATGTTCCAGTAGGCGGAAAGGGTCTAGAGGGGATGGCCCCTGCATCTCTCCTGACAGCTTCTTCTCTCCCGAGAGGCCGTGTTGTGCTTGCAGGCGGTCGCAAAAGATGGCCTCGATGAGTAGCTATAAGGCGCCCACGTTGACCGACGGACACGATGTCCCAGGACAACAACAGCAAAACAACAACACCAGCTAGCTACACGATACGATATCGTCGGCTGCGATGTGATGCCCGGACGGGGGCGTAGCTGGTGGTCGTGAAGTTATCTTCAAATGGTGAGGGTGAAGATGCTGTTGCCGGGTGGTGTGGGCTCTATCTCTAGGTGAGACGGTCGAGTGCGCGCCCCATGTTTCAACGATTACTCTTATATAATTGTGCAAACCAGACTCCTCGTATAAGGAAGGGTATGCCCAAGACCCTAAGACGACGTTCTTTTCCACTTTTTTTTCTCGTTCTTGTCTTTCGTTTCTTGCTTCCCCTTCCCCTTTCTTTTTTTTCCTCCTCCTCGCCTCTCCTCATCCTCCTCCTCCTCCTCTTCTTCTTCTTCCTCCTCCCCCCTCTCTCCTGTTTTCCTCCTTTCCCTCTTCCCAATGCTCGCTTCACAGTATGCCCGCCCAGGCCTTAGTCCCCAGTGGTCGGGGTGATGCTTCGGCCGTCCATCTCGGCCGTCCATCTCGGCCGTCCATCTCGGCCGGCCAGTGTCGCCCGGCCCGGCGAGTCCCGAAAACACATCAGACCACCGCGTCCGCCAACAACGTTCTCCCATGAACACCGCGAAGTCGCGAACCCGTCTCCCACCACATCGCGACCATCCCGCCCAAAACATCCAGCGCGGACAGTCCCCCCCCCGTTCCTCACCAGCTGAGCTTGCGTAGTGCGTGCGAGCTGCCGTGCTGCAAGCTCAGTTTCCAACTCGGAAATCCCCCTCTGCGCACACACATGGCTTCTAATTTCCTATAGGCTGCCGCTTGTTTGGTGCCATGCCGCTTTTGGCTAACCGCCGTATCACGTTGTCCTCTAGCTGATATTAATGCCTTCTTTCGGACCCCCACCAACCGCCCCTGAAATACACGGGCTCTTCTCCACTCCACATCTTCTCTTCGTCTTCTACAACTAATCCCAGCGATTTCTCTTAATCTTCTGTTCACCGCTTCATTTTCCATCGTCTGAATTTCACTCATTTCACTTATTTCACTCTCAGCGGTGCAGAAATCTGTATAGCGGCTGCTTGTTTATATCGTGTACCCTGAAGCGTTACCACGTGAGCGTGATAACCCTAACCCTAGTGTTAACTCCGTTGAACCAAAAAACCCCCAAAAACACAAACGCAAACGCAAACTCGACAGATCGCCTCCATTAATCGTCGCTCGCTGCCAGTATCATCCCATATAATATTCAAACAAATTGCCATATCCACCAAGTCAAGAACAAACAGGAAACGAAGCAGAACAGAACCACAGTTGCCACGGCTTTTTCCCGATGGCCAGGGCCAAAGAACCAGAAATGACCAGAACAAACTCGACGTCCTTTACATCGACGTCGTGTACATAGAATCGGCAGTGAAAACAAAGACAACACATGTCCTCCAAAATAATGATTATCCGAACCGGCCGTGGGGCTATAACGACACCTGCGCATGGCCCGGCGGCAGATGCCACCGCGACCAGCTGCAAACTCTAAGCCAAAACTGGGGAGGTAAGAAAGGAAAAAGAAGAAAAGAAAACACATACACACACACACACATACACATGCTCACTCGTCGGCTCGGTGGAGGTCCGAGCTCGCCTTGCGCTTGACTCTGTTGCGCCGGGCCAGCGGAGTCGGCGCAGGCGGCGCGGACAACGTCGGCGTGCTAGTGACGGCGTACGGGGACACGCCGTTGGCATCGCTGGCGGTGACCATCGCCGGGGGGGAGGGGTAAGATGACACGGGAATGGACATGGGAAACTGCGAGTGCAGCTGCTGTTGAAGCATGGCCTGGTGCTGGATGTTCAGCGGTGCTGGGCTCGGCGCCGTGGCCAGGAACATGCCCGGATACCCTCCCTGGCTGACCGGGAAATGCGGGTCCATGTCAAAGTCCACCCCATCAAGATCGCACATCGGGCCAAAGTCCGGCAGCAGCTGGTCTCCGGCGGCGGTGTCGATGTTGATGCCACCACCAACGGGCCCAGTGGCTCCCAGCTCACCGACAAACCCGCCGCCGTTCCCCACGACAGCCCCGGCCGGGCCCGCTTCATCAGCCTCGGCCTCCGCCTCGTCGTCATCCTCGTGCTCGAGAAAAAACACCTCCTCACTGGGCTGGACCGGCTCCCTGATGTCATGCACATTTTTCTTGTGCTTGGTCAGGTTGTCGGACCGCTTGATGATTTTGCCGCAGTATCGACACTTCCATCTCCGCAGGCTATGGCACTGGATGTGCTTCTTCAGGTACGACTTCCACTGCGTCTGGTCGCCGGTTTCCTCGGGCATCCAGTCACAGCCCTCTTCGGTGCAGCGGAAGTCCTCTCGCCGAAGAATGAGCGGCGCCGCCCATTCCCCGGCCTGTCCCCTGCGCGGCCTGCCTGTAGTGGCCCTCGACGATGCGTGAGTGGCAGCAGCGTTGGAGGCTGATGATGGCGCCGTGGACATGGTGACCCGGCTGGAGGCGGATGTCCCGCCGGTCATTGCCGTTGTGACGGATGCAGGGTGGGACTGCCGCGGGCGCTTGGCGCCGCGATTAGCCGCTGGCGAACCAGTCGTTCCCGCGGCTGTGGCTGCAGCCGGTATCCCCGAGACATCCGGGTCCGCGAGCTGGGTTGCCGTCGCGGTGCCTGGGAAGATGGGCTGCGCCTCGGGGGCCACGGCCTCGGCTTGCATGGCCGCCATGGCTCGGTGTATCTCCACCGGCCATTGCTGCGTGGTAGCAACAAGCAAGCTTCTCCTAGGTGAGGGTCTTTGGTTCTCCTCGGCCATGGCCACGTCCTCACCTGGCTGCGATACCGGCTCGCAGAGGGACCAGTCGATGAACTCGCCGAAGAGCTCTTCGGGCGGGCAGATGTCATGGATCGACGTGACTCGGCCATCAGCACGAGGGGGTGGGCTGGGCACTGGGGGCGGCGGTCTGAGCATGGCGTCTTCGACCTCAACCACCATCTTGTCGCTGAACTGGCCGTCAACCGCCGCCGAGCTAGCCTCTCTAGCCATCGCCGTGGTCTGCTGGTCTTCCTCGAAGGAAACCCGCTTGCCCCGGCGAACGGCAGTCGGCATTCGTAGCTCGGCGCCAGACTCAACCGCCACGCTGGCAAAGTTGCTGCTAACCTGGGGCCACACCTTGCCGATGGTGGTGGGGATGGTACGGCGCGGGCGGGGCCGCACGCTCAGCGGGGCCGGAGTCTCAATGGCCTCTCTCACTCTAGCAGACATCGCAGGAACGACGACCGGCTCGACAACGGCCATGGTGCCATCCTTTCCATCGACGACCACGGGAACGAGCCGACGAACGGAAAAGTCCGCGTCCGACGACACATACCCGAAAGCCACTCCCTTTTCCATCGAGACGGGCGATTCGGTTATATCACTGGAATAGAAGGGGTTGGGGGAAGTGGCTTCGGCGGTGGTGTTGATGCGCAGCTTGGGCATGGCCCCTTTGACCGGCTGGCCGCCGCCGCCGCCACGGACGGCCATGGGGGCGGTCATGATGGGGATGTCGGCTGGGGTTTGGGGGAGGCTCTCGTCGGTGACGTACGAGTCTCCCGACACACGGAGGGCCGGAGTGTTGGGCATGGACGGCGAGCCGGTGGAGGTGCCAGACACGGCTCCCTCCATCTCGTAGACGATGCCTCTGCGTGGCGGGGTCTTGACCTGCTCGCACGGGGCCTCGACGTAGGTCGTCGGGCCTGAAGTGGTGGCAACGGCCGGGCCCTGCTCATGCACTGGAGGGGCCACGGGGGAGTACTGCGACTGGACGTCGCTCATGATGGTTGAGCTGCGCTTGGTCATGATGCCGCGGGCCTTGGTAAAGGTCGCAGCCGCAGCCGCAGCCGCACTGGTGTGGGGGATACGGTCGATGATCGCCGCCGCCGCCGCCGCGGCCGACGACGACGACGACTGCGAGAAGCGAGACGAGATCGACGACGACCGCTTTGCGGCCGACGGGCCCGCCGCGGCCGACGAGCCCGACGCGCGCTGGCCCAGCATCTGGCGCAGCTTGCCGGCCTTGGGCGGGGCGGTCCACGAGCACTTTGCCGCCGACACGACGGGGAACGGCTCGGAGCGGTAGCACGTCTTGCACCACATCTCGCCGCGGGCGAACTGGTCGCACTCGAGCAGGTGGCGCACCATGTCCGCCGTTGTCTGGAAGGGCCTGCGGCAGCGCAGCATGGGGCACTCCGGCCGGTTTGCCGGCTCTGGGTCGGGGATGGACGCGGCCGGCATGCCGAGCACGATGTTCAGCAGCTGCGCGGCCATGAAGCGCGCCTTGTAGCAGTTGTCCACGCTGGGGATGGCCTGCGTGAACGGGCACGGCTGGCCGTCTGTGTGGTCCTCGCTGTCGCCTGCGTCGGAGACCGCGGTGGTATTGGTGTTGCTGCGCGGGTCCCAGAAGGGCGAGTAGGCCATGGCCGTGGTCATGGACCGGGCTGGCCGGCCGTGTGGGAGGGTCGCGGGTGTCGTGAGAGAGGCTGCTGCCGCTGCGGCAGCAACAGTCGCTTGCGAGGACGAGGAGGAGGAGGAGGGTATCGAGGGTCCCGTGGGAAGCGAGTATGCGGGCTGAGGCTGGGTCCATCCCAAGGGCGAGTCGGCTCTCGACGAGCCGCTGCCGTGTCTTGAGCTGACCATGGTGCTGTTCTCTTTGCGCGCGTGTGTGTGTGTGTGTTTGTTGGAAGATGGATGCTTGTGGCTGTTGAGGAGGTTGTGTGATCAGTGGAAGGTGATCAGAAAGAGAGAAGCTATGGGTGGGTGATCACGAAGAGTGTGAGTACATGTACAAGCAAGGATGAGTGTGAGTGGAAGTCAGGAGTGACTGGGCTACCTCGGTGAAGGTCTAAGAGAGGGATGGGGGAATGATCAAGAGGTTGATGTGTGAGGGTGATGGGGGTGATGAGGGTGATCGATGATGGACAAGAACAACAGGAGAAAGGAAAGAGGATAGAAGATGAAGGATGTGGACGGTGCAAGAGGGGGAGGCTTAGTTTTTATCCTTCGTCGTCGCCGTCGGTAGGCGAGCTTGGGTCTTCACTCACGAGCCATGGCAGCAGCGGCAGAAAAGGACATAGACACCAGTATCTTAATATGTTTCGAGCATCATGGTGGGAAACGCTGGCGGGGGTGGGAAGAAAGCGAGAGCTCTCTAGGATGTTTGAGGTGTGAGGAGAGGTGTATACACACCCGTCCCTTGTTGCGTGTGTTTGCGTGTGTTGTAAGGGGGGAGTGACGGAAGGACTTGAATTTTAGATTGCGAGAGGAAGAAGATGAAGCGGAAAGTGGTGGTAACGTGAGTGGGCGAAAAGCAGGAAATCCAAAAACAAGTGACTGTTTACGGTGTTGTGTGTGTGGAGAGACAAGAAATGGGGGGGAGAGAAGGGGCAGCAATGGGTTCTGTGAGATTTTTAAACTGGAAGAAAAGAACATGTGTCTGCCGAATCTAAGTCAACAGCAAGCAGCAGCAGTGGTAGCGGTGGCTGTAGCGGCAGCCAGAGACGAAGGAGAGGCAGAGGCACGGGCAAAGAACAGGTTAATGCCCAAGAAAAGGTAAAGCAAACTGGATCCGATCCTGGGGGGGAGGGTTATTCGACCGGATAGCGTGTGTCTGTGTCTGTGAAAGGTTTTCTTCCTTCGTTTTTGCAGAGAGCAGGAGAAAGATTGTCTGTGTCAGTGATAAGTGCAAGTGCAGTGAGTGGGCTTGGTCTGAAAGGGGGGTGGAGGGAATTCCTGCCTGGTTGAGGCTGGAGGGGTGTCTGTACCCTGAACCACGATGCAGTCAACTAGCTGAACTGGGCTGGGGGGCAGCTTTCCGTTTTGCATGCGCAATGGCCCGTGAACATTTGGTCGAGTACAGCAGTGACGGGAGATTGCTGGTTTGCTTTGTCGTCGAAACGGGAAAGAAAGAAGATCGGGCCAGTGTGTCGAGGGTTGAGGAGCGGGTTGGTTTTCCGTGTAAGTGGTTGTGAAACTTTTCGGGTTATTTATCTCTTTGTTTTAATTTTTTTTCTCTGGATCTGTACGCCGTGGGTGTTGTCTCCGGCCGGCGGTCGACTCCGGCGGTCTTTGAGTCTCTCTGCGGGATGTTGTACGGACATGAGAGACGGGGAGGGGGGAAAGTGGTCGTTTAGTGAAGCTGGTCAGGGAACATACAGGGCTGATGGTGATGATGGCCAGAAAAGAAAAGCAGATGTGTGGCCCAGTGCTCAGCAGTACAAGAAGCGGGAGAAGCAGGCCAAAGGTGCCCAAGGGGAAGCCGACAGTACTATTGTCCGGGAGAAATAGGAAGAGAAGGGATCGATGAGGGAGGAGTGGCGTCTGTTCTGATGCGTTGTCTCTAGTGCAGGCGTGTGCATACTGTCAGTGGGGACCGGTTGGGTTTCCTTGGGACACTTATAATGAGAGATGCCACGCTTCTGGCTTTCTTGTTTCGTGTTCAAGTCCTTCTATGCTGCTTTTCTTTTCTTCTTCTGGTTGCAAAACCCCGGCGGTGAGGATTATGGCCAGGGAGTTCTCGATACCACGAGATGGCAAATACTGGTTGCAACGCCAATATCGGAGGGGGGCGTGTAGCAGAGATATGCGTCTGTTGGTTACATGCATCGTGAACACTGGCCACGAGCGAGAGGATGAGCTGTGCACACACATACTGTACAGTATATATCTCGAAAGCAAGGCCACGATGAGATGAAGTGTTTCTATAAAACCCCCGAAAGAGGAAGAAGAAGAAAAAGGGCCAGTCGATGAGGGGCGGGTGGTTGTCGTATGAAGCGATTCGAGGTGCACAGCCATGATGGTTTGTGACCCTTTTTATCCTTTTTTGCTGATTTTCACCTTCCGGGTCCTGGGGCTGATGGACGGCCACGGAAGATAGTAGAGCAACTAGAGCAAAAGGGACAATAGCACACACACACACACACACACACACATGGCGAGAAAGGGACATAGGCCACGGCCTGGGTGTGTGGGTGGCCATCGTGGGCCCGGAGTTCAGCGTCGGTTGGTGCCACGGGCCCGGCGCCGGCGGTTTTTACCCAAGTCGGCATTGAGTTTGTTTGTTCCAGGCCGACTTCCTTTGATGCCTGCCGCCGAAGGCTTCGTTCCCGGGTCTTCAGCTGATCGGTGGCCTTGTGGCCGCGCTTGGTGGGCTTGATGGGCTTCCCAGGGTTTCCCGATCGCTGCCAGGTTGTGGTGGGTTAATTTGCTGGGCAGAGATTGCATCACCACGGATCGAGGATACACTCCACTACACAGTACACCCCCCCCACCCCCCCATCTCACGACTGGAAACAAGCCAGGCCGTGGGTGAGATAGTGGGAGACGGATGTCAGTTTGAAACACCGTGTCTGCAGTCTCTCACTTTCTACGAAGTTCTCTCAGTGGGCTGCAGAGAAGCAAGGCGCAGGCGGAGAGCAGAAACAAGGCCCGCCCCAGACGGGAAAGAGAGGTAAGGACAAGATCAAGGGAAAAATCAAAGGCCGAATACAGCCACCCTCTCCCCAAGCACGCAAGGTGAGAGCAGTGGCAGATACTTCCAGTGGCAAGCGACGTGTCGGCCCGTGTAAGTACCATAGGGTACCCTTCCGCTACGGTCCGGGCAGGCTAGGACATGGCGAGGGACATCTAGCCGCGGAGAGGGCCGAGTCTCAAAGTCCATAGGGAGACGATGTTCGTGTAGGCCATAAGTGACATGAGTCACCGCTTTTTTTTTTCCCTTCTTTTTATCTCTTTTCATGTTGAATATGTACATATTACCGGAAGATCAAAACAACGGTGCCCCACGTCGTCAGCAGCTCAACACACTTTTTTTTTCCCTACGCCTGCTCGCCGCTTGACGCTCCCCTGTCAGCTTATGAATGGTGGTTGCATCAGCGCGCGGGATGACCTACCGGCCGTTTCTCTCTCTCTCCTCTTTCCTGTTCCCACCGGTGGTGTACAGTGCCAAACGGGCGCAAGAAGCAAATTTTTCCCTTCTTGAACGCATTTCTACGAGGAGCGCGCATGGGTTCCCGCAGATCGTAGGTTCTCGATATCGGAAATGATCGAAAAAAGAGAAGAAAAAAAGGGGGGTGGGGTGTTCCCCGAAAGTGCGGCTAGTGAGAGTCAAGGGTTGGGATGGCAATCACACATCGAGGAGGACAGCGCTTGGGGATGGATGAAGCAGGGTGGGATGGGCGGAACACGATCCACGAGCAGCGTGGTGCAGGAAAAGTTGGGATGCCGGTGTGCGAATGTGCGCGGTGTCGGCCAACGAGTCTCGGGAGCCGAATTCTGGCGGTCCGTCTCGGGCAGAAACGGTGGACCCCGCGGAATGGCAGAATTCACCGAGTGCAGAGCAATCATGCTACAGAGCAAGAACGGTGGGCACAGAGACGTGGCCAATACGGCCGAACGCAGCACGGCGACTACATCGCATTGACGGTGAGTATAGAGTGCCCCAATTTGCACGTCGGTGGTGCTGCTGAGACTTGCTCGTTACGGCTAGTACAGCAGGGCGTGAGAATAGAGAACCAAAATACAGGACAAGGTAGTACAAGGCCGACAGTGAAGATCAAGATGAAATTACAGATAAAAAGAAAGCTGTGCGCCCGTTTGGGACTAGAGGGCGAGAGAAGATGGATGGGAATTGGAGTGGGAAGGGGGGAAGAAACTACAGTACAGTAGAGGGTCCGAAATGACAAGGGCAGCCATATCTAGGGATCCGTTATTATCCAGCTCCGTGGCAGACGAGTGTCAGGGAAGAGAGGGGGAAAAAATAAGAAGAAGAAGAAGAAGAAGAAGAAGGAAAAACCCCGGCCCCAGGAGCCCGATCACAGACATTATGGATAGATGGTGGCGGGAGTGGAGCAGGAGAGAGACAGGGAAAACAAGGTTGTGGCTCCAACAAAATTGTAAAGATGATCATCATTTCCAGGGATTCCGCTGTATCCAGCTCCGTGGAAGATGTGTGTTCAGGAAGAGATGGCACAAAAAAAAGAAGAAGTAAAAAAGAAAAAAGGAGCCCGATCACACAAACTACAGTAGGTGGATGATCGCGGGAGTGGAGCAGGAGAGAGACAGACAAAACAAGGTTATCGCTCTTATAAAATTGTAAAGATGATCATCATTTCCAGGGATTCCGCTTCCCCAGCTCCGTGGAAGATGTGTTCCAGGGAAGGGAGACACTAAGAGGGGGTTGAATGAAAAAAGTGAGGACCCCCAGATCTCGATGTCATCAACGTCAAGTGTTGATACTGCCACACCTCCCCGGTATTCCACGGGCAAATGGAATGATGGCCGGACACACACATCCACAGACACACATACTTTCACTGGGCAAGACACACGCCCTCGATTGGCTTTTCATCAACTTCCAATGGGACCATGCAGGCTCTTGCAAAGACTGGCTGGCTGGCTGGCATGGGAATTCGACAGAGCGAGGGGACAGACAAACACGCACTTACACACACCCAGAGAGAGAGAGAGGGAGAGACGATGGGGCTGTACTGTACAGACAACCCTGTAAACCCCCAAACTGCCGCCACGGTCCAAGGACCAGGACGAGGTCTCGCCGCCTTCTGGTCTCTCGAATCTGAACAGTACAGTAGATTGCCTCCGCCACTCCCTCGCAAACGAGTCAGAGCCCGTGGAAGTCAGTATATACAGTGATATTCCCCTAGGCAGACACGCGGGTCTCCCAATCAGGCGTCCGAAATCTGAACCTCCTCCAGAGTTAGGATCTTCTTTTTTCGTCGCTGGCTGGCGAGCTCATGCAGGCTGTTGTGTCTCTTCCCACACCACCACCATCTTTCTGCCGTTCCGTGTGTTCGTGGCTAGCCACATCAGCTGCTGTCTGCCCTGCTGCTGGATGTCGGGCCCCCGAAGAGGCCACCCCAAAGCCTCGAAAGGCCCTGGGATCCCGCCGGCTCATCCTCTATGCAGCAGCTGACCATCTTGCTCTCCAGCCCTCAGCCGACAACGAGAGAGAGCTGCGGCCGCGAACAGTGTTCAGTCCACCAGCCATGACGATGTGCAGACAGACAGCCCCAACACCAAGCGCCGCAGGAGTCCCGAGAGCCTCCCGCAAAACCTCGAACAACACTGCTGCTGCCAGCTCAGTAGCGACGTCGGTGACTGTATTGGGTGCTGATGTCCAGTTTTCTCTTCCCCACCCCCCCCTCCCCCCTCTCTCCGTTCTTGTCAGTACTGTACAGTACACACATCGTCAAGCCGTCCTGGCCGGCTACAATTTGAAAAGATGCGGACAGGGCGGGGCTGTTTCGTCACGGTCAAGAGCACAGAACACCCGACTTGTGTGTTCAGTCCCAAGCTTGGCGCATCAGGATAGCGAAAAGAGCTGAGAGCGAAGGCCAATCGACGGTGCAACGACACAATTACAATTCTGGCGAGTTTAGCAAACACAGGGCCGGCTCGCTCTGAGCTGGCTCGGGCCAATGGCGGTTTCGCTCGCCTTCGCTCAAGAGAGGTCCCAGTCGACCCCATCAGCAACAGCGCCTCCCCTGTATGCCTTCCAGTCAGTCTCTCTCCCCCCGGTCTCCAACAATGCTGCACCGCTCCCGCCAGCAGGCCCAGCGGTCTGACGCCGTCATACGTCGACCGACTGCATCCCGGACTCGTCCATGCGGAAAGTGTCTGGTACGCGCAGTATTCCAAAAAGGAAAAGCACCTTTCACGACGCGATTCCCAGAATGGACCAGAGTCGTCAAAGCCCGTTCCACGTAACGTCGTATCTTGGACGGGTCGAGACGGTGAGGAGGAGCTGTTTCCTGCGCAAGGAAACTATGGCCTAAGCATGAGATGTGTATCGCATGTCGGCCGCTTCCTGTTCCGGCGGCGGGAACACGCAGCTTGGAAAAGGAAAATGCCCGAAGAGGGATGCCGGATCTTGACCAACGCTAACGGCCCCGCAGATGCGAGTCTACGGACACATACTTCTCTATCCTACTGCTTGAGGGCGTGTGGCTGTTCACCAGGTTTCAGAGGGGTGTTGACTCTATCTATCTCTCTCTCTCTCTCTCTCTCTCGCTGTTTTTATTTCCCCGTACATACTCTAAATTGACAACGCCGTGTGATGATGTGTGTATCCTTCACAGCCTGCGCGAACCACATCCGTCACACGACGTGAGTTGAAAGGCGGTCAAGCCCGCCCTCCTATGCCCGAAGGGGGAGAAATCTCTGGGCTCAGAGCACTGTCGCCCCCGTCTAAAGCCGTCTCCCTTCAGAGACACAACCAGAAATCCTCGCCACGTATGCGCACACGAGCAACACGCACAGCTATGCTACCCCTCCAGAAAGCTCGCAATCGATCGTCAACAATTGACCCCTCTTTCTTCTCGCAAAGCCCTGTGCGACTCTACGTGCTTGCTGCTGGTTGGGTGGCCGTCAAGCGGTTTGTTTGGCCTCGAGGCCGCATGGACAAGCATGTGTGTGTCGACTGCTCGCCGACTGTGTGTTGACTCTGGAAGCCCTGAGTTTGGGGAGGCAAAAGCAAGCTTGCAATGACGATGATAAGAGCTTGGCGAGGGGCCTAGATTGCGGATGAACACTGGGGATGCATAGCTATAGCTTCTTCCCTGCTCCATTCCACCATGTGATGAACAGGAGCGGTAAGCCATTCACAACCACTCGCTTCAGACGAAAACAATTCTCCCTAACCCACCCACCCACTCGCCTTCCAGTGGCAAGCCTGGCCCCCCGCGGGTAGTTGTGCAGGCCACCACCGCCCTATTCCAATCGGCAGAGCGTGACACAATGCTAATTTTGCATCGCTGTTCTGTGTCGTGGCAGGGAGGAAACAGCACTACGACGAGTAATAGAGAAGCCTGCGTTTTGGGGGGCGAACCAGGCGGAATCGACGCCCGGTCGACGAGAAGAGGTGAAAAGCATACTGTACAGTGACGGGGGGGGATTTCTCTCCTTCTTCGAATAAACCAGCTGAATGGCCGGATTCCCCTCGCGGAACCGGGGAGGTGTTTTGGCTCTCCTTGTCGGTGGCCATGGTCCAAGAACACTGGGCGGGGCCAGTCCAAGAACATTGGGCTGGGGTGGCCCCGCCAGTGCGATTGTGGCTGAGATTCCGAGGCGTTGGGCGCTTTGGAGACGATGATGATGGGAGACGGGGATTTTCATGACATCAAGGGAACAATGTGTAGTGAAATGGGTGTTCATGTCCAAGTTTCCTCTCTCTGTCTGGCGTTGGAGGGAGCCAATGGCGCCCTGCAAGGCTGCAAACCCAGATGGGGATTGAGGCGCAATCATGCTGTTTTCTTTTTTTCTTCCTTTCTTCTTCTTCGTTACCCTCCCTGTCCGATCACCGGTGCACCCTGGCAAACAAACCCCCCTCAGCGGTTGGACAAGCTGGTCCCGCCCCCGCCCCCTCCCCCATCCCTCCTCCCGCAAGAATCCCGGACACCGGTTGACGCGTACATCTTGCTCATATCCACGGAAGGACGGTGAAGAAGGATTCCGGTCCTTTCGCGTTGTGTGTGTGCGCCGGAGTACTTTATCGCCCCCCGCAGTACAGAGAGAGAGAGTCCGAATCGCAGGATTCCACGTTGACGAGGGGACGAGCCTGCACGCCATCTTTCTGTGCCGGGCTCTTCACGCTTTCCCGCCAGCTGACCGACGCAGCCAATCTGGGCCAGACCTGGCGTGTTCTGCATTCTATAGGATGGGACCTGTGTGTGCTATCACCATGTATTGTTGCCTTCCGCCCTGTGGATAGAAGTTCTATTCTTGTCCCCACGGTCTAGACTCTCCTCCTTCTCTCTCTCTCTCTCTGTCTCTCTCTCACACACACACACTCTCTCTCTGGCTGTTAGCCTGACCCTAACAGCCAGAACTACACCCGTAGAACAAGCTCGGGCCCCTATCGGCAACTCCTGGGACGCAAGGGAACAGCGCCCGTCTTCGTAGGACGATGCCGAATGTGTGTGTGTGTGTGTGTGTGTGTGTGTGTGTGTGTGGAGTAGTAGTTTACTTCGTAGGAAAACGCCAAAACTTGACTTGGCACGCTTTTTCGGTAAGTCGTCTCGAGGGGACTGGCACGGCTCACTGTCTTGTGTCATGCTGGGAAGTTTCTCGTTGTCTCTTATGCACCCCTCTCCGGAGCAGTCCTTGTTCTAGTTTAGGCATCCCGGGCTTGGTGGCCTGGCTTCCAAACGCCGCAACCCATCTGCCACGTCTCTGACGATATCGATCCCGACCGCCGTACTTGGCCATCCAACTCTACTGGGGGCGTGACCGCTTGGGCGGCAGTTCGGTTCCGCCAGCCCAGCACTGAGGGCGAAGGATCAATACTGGTTGAGTGGATGATGTCCATGTGGGGACACTTGCGCGTGCGGTCACACATCACCTGCCTCATCCAACAGACTCTCTTTTTTCTCACCGTTGTTTCGACCAGAAGCTCAACTCGACTTGATGGGAGCTCACTGTTCAACAGCCAGCCCCGACGGGCAGCCCGTGGGGGGATCATGTTGAGCTGCACACACTCATCTAGCAGATAGCCCCGGGTGCATTGCTCTCACTTCGCTGTGATTAATGGCGCCACTTTTGTCACTCCAAACTTCCCGGCGTATTCAGGGCCATTCCTCCGCTGCCTTTGGTCACCCAGGTGCCTGCCAATGCCCCCTGTCCCGCATATGCACACCGACTGCACTGCACTGGCATAGCACCCAGGATGGACATGGCAGCTCATGCAGGCAGTTTAATTGCATCCAGAGCGGAAAGGCCGTTGTGGGTGTCTTACTGGTCCTCTCGGGATGTTGGCCTGGGATCATGAAACGGCCGGAGATGTGCGCCGAGGCAACGTCCCACACCCGAGGCCGCATTTCAGGTTCGATGAGCCCAGAGGCAAGATACTGTGGAAGGTGGGAGAGGAAACAGCATCACGAGAATCGGCACTTTGCGGCTGAACACCACACGGTACGTGATGCAGTCGAAGTTACCATGCATACATGCGCACGCCAACGGACTTGGGGGGGCGACCAGTTGAACCACAGCTGCTGGCAACACTTTCTTCTGGGCCGCACCGAAGCATTGGACTCAGTCTCAACGAGAAGCGGCATAGGCCCAGCCTGGCTGGCCTTCAAGGCCTTGCCATCCATCACCGGCGGAAAGCACACAACCCGAGGCTCGTCTTGCACAGGGTTGCTTGCTTTTTGGTCTTATTTTCGGTATGCCGTATGGACGTATGTACTGTGCCTCATGTAGACATGATACCCAAAGTCAAGTCCCCCCCCCCCNTCCCCCCAGCCAGCGAAAGCCACCCACGTGCAGGTTTGCCAATCATGGCTGGAAGTGTTGTTTTCCAGTGGGGTCACACAGGTTGGCGGACCCCTGTACCGACCGAGTCGAGTGTGGCCTGTCCTTTTGGCGCTCTTTGACTCTTTGAGAAGAAAAGACGGCTCTCAATCTCACCATGCCAGTAATAGGCGAGACACGCAAAGACGCCCACAGACATGATTGTGCCCTTCTTCTCGCTTGATGCTGTCTGCAGGAACCCACCCGGTGGGATCGCAAGTAGCGCAAAGTCGAGATTCGCTGATATGCACGCTCTTCCGTACGCTGCACGGCGGTCCCGCTCGTAACTGGAGAGCGCAAATTAAAAGGTGCGTATGCAGCAGTAGGCCACCGCAAGATCCACCGAAATACGCCGATGCTTTGACCGCCAAGCTCCGTGTTAGGCCGGCCATGGGAGGCGAACTTTGCTGTTTCACATACGTGTGTGTGTGTGTGTGTGTGTGTGTGTGTTTGTGAGTCCTTGACCTGGTCTACACACAAAACCAGACCAAGCCGGCAGTCTGTGTGCTGGGTGCGGCTGGCGTCGACATCACGGTCGTTCTCCATCGAGAATGCAACGCTCGTCGTTCTGGTGACTCTCTGTCGGACTTCAACAACCGTCAGAAACCCGCCTGCACACGCCCCGCCGACCTGCCATCCATCGCGGCCATCTCGTCTCTCAACCGTTTCCCCCATCACATGCAGAGTCCGGCTTCTGCGCCTTCATTGGCAGACGCACCAGAAACACCTGTTACAGCTCCACCAGCTTTCGTATCGTTCGCCGATGTTGATCTCTCCCCCCTCCCCCAAACGAGGGCAGAAAAGAAGTGGCACACCCCCCCTCCAACCCCTGGTCCAGAGAAGTTTCCCCAAGGCTTCCATTTGGCTTCCATCATGTTGTTTCCCTTTATTACGGCTTTGTTGGCGTTTGGCTGTCCCATTTTCTTTTCGCCTCCCACGCTGGGGCATCGCTGTTCCTGGACATATCCCTCCGTGCACCGGTCACGCTGTGCCCAGCCCATCGCTCTTCCGTCTTACTGCGCCGCTTACTGCCACCCGTCTATATCGAGACAAAGAGAGGACGTAGACAGGAACCAGACCCTAACATCTTCACTCGTACTGCGCCGCTTACTGCCACCCGTCTATATCGAGACAAAGAGAGGACGCAGACAGGAACCAGACCCTAACAGGTCGACTCCGTATTGGAGAGCCGCGCAACCCTCCCGCGGAAAATAGTGGCCTTTCCCCTCATTGCCTCTCCTCTATCCGAGTGATCGCGCTCTCTACCCTGCCGAACTCACGATTGCCCGCGCCCAAAAGGACCATTCGCACGCAGTTACGCCCTAGCACGCGCTTCCCGCACACCACAGGGGCCGAATGCTCGCTCGCCTTTTCCGTATTTTTTTTACAAGCTGGCAAGGGCACACACGCACCCATCCACCCACCGAGTAAGAACCGGCACGGTGAGACGACAGCCCTGTGCCCAACGGCTGGGCTTAGTGGCCGGCTGGGCTTAGTGTGTGGTCCTGGGCGAGAACGCGCAAGCTGTCAATTACTGTCTATTTTCAATTTTGTCTCTCTCACGCTAGCTTTCTTGTCCACCGGCTTCACGGTGTTCCTCGCGCCTAACGACTCGGCTGGCTATTCATTTATCCGGCCAGACAGTGGAGGGGGGGGGTTGGACTTTCACCCATTGTTTGGCAGTCTGGGAAAGCGAGCTCACGGCTTTTGCCGGGGCCTTGACACAGATCCCTTTTCTTGCCCGCTCCGTTTCCGAGCCCCCCATTCTGTATCTCGCGGTGCACATCACCAGTGCCCTTGGGTCCTGTCGTCGTGGCTCTGCAGCACTCTGCTATCCCGTCCTCCTCCACCTATGGTGCGCTTTCCTCGCATGCTAAGATTGGACGGACCTGTGCAGGTGGAAGTGCAACCCTTTGTGTGAACAACTGTCTGTCCCCTTCGATCCAACTGGACATCCAGAGTTCCATTGGGCTCCACTGCACCTGTGAAAGTTTCCTTGGCCTGCGTGATCGACCTCATATCCGGACAGAGAAAGAACACCCCTCCCCCCCCCTTCAGCCCGCGGTCTGCTTGTATTATCGCATGCAGGACTCACGCTCAGCCAAAAGCCAAGTCCTACGCGAGCGTCGAGTATTATCCCGGACAAACCACTGCTTACGAGTCTATGTGTCGGTCGGCCGCAAGCCTGCAGGTTCTCAGCCCGTATGAGTGTTAGCTGTGTGCTGAACGACACTTTCGTGGCGGGCAAAAGCTGCGCGGCGGGCACAGCGTTGACTGGTGCGGGCGTGTATGCAAAAGACAATTACCGGTTACGGAGGACACGAAAATCAAATCACAGGATGCAGAGGAACGCACACACTTTGATGCGGGTTTTCGTAAGAGGTTTTTTTTTTTCAGGTGAGAGAGTGCGGCACAGGGCGAAACACACCGCACAATGACTACAATACTCAACCTCACATAGAGAGGAGAGAGAGAGAGAGGGTTGGCCAAGAGTTGGTTCCTTGTCCGGTGAAGTAATACAAAGTAATACACAGCGACGGCATCTGTACGTTCCCGCACAGACGGAGTGAGACTCCCACCACCCAAACGGGGCAACATGTGGGGCTGGGCGTGGAAGAAAGCGTCTCTCTTTTTTTTGTTTTTGTTTTTTTGTCTTGTTTTTTTCTTTTTCTTTTTTTTTTGTTTTGTTTTTGGGGAGGGAAATGCAGCCCCGGGTATGACAACGAGGTCCTGGACCCTTCGACCTCGCGTATAAATAGGTCGTCGTGAGGGCTCCGTGGGCCTTGTTGGGCGTGGGTGGACCTGCTGGATACGGAGTCGGCGGATTGGAAAAGATGGGGAGGAGTGTGGGATGATAATAGAAGGATGCGGGCCCAGACACACAGCTGAGAGGATGCTCCCTCCCACAGATACATGGTGATGATAACCCCCCCCCCGTATTCCCAGCGCCGCGGAAGTGGTGTGGCAGAGATTCAGTGGGTGCGGTGAGACGGGACGTAAAAAAAGACGGAAGCACAAGAACGCGACGTGGGGAGAGCGTGGGCATCGCGGTGTGCGAAACGTCCCGGATGGCGTCTATCGGTCAATGGAATTACGTTACCCACGTGGGATCAAGCAGACGGCCAGGACAGCAACCCCCAACCGTCGTCCTGCTGGGATATGGCATTTCGCGGTTGCACGGGCTCACCAGTGCTGTGTCTGTGCTCGGCTTACAGTCCGGGGCGTGATCCTGGGGCCGGGGCGAGGGTTGGCCGTTATCGGGAGGCGCGGGGAGATGCAGACATGAGCAGCTGTGTCGTCGAGACCGCTCCGATAAGCGTGGGCTGTATGGAGTCTGACGGGGATTGGCGATAGCGACGTCGAGACCACTCGAAAATACAACAACACGTCCGAACACGCGCCACACGTCCGCTGGTCGGCTTAGACGGGCATGCTTGGTGTGGTGGTGCTGGGGAGAGAGCAAGAAGCGTTGCTGGCTGGCTGGGGCTGGCGCCGAAGACTGCCTGGGTTGGTGTGGTGTGGTTCCCGCGGACCGCAAAGGGGGAGACAATTGCAAAGTGGAAGACAATCGCAAAGGGGAAGACAACCGCAAAGGGGAAGACAATTGCAAAGTGGAAGACAACCGCAAAGGGGAAGACAATTGCAAGGTGGAAGACAACCGCAAAGGGGAAGACATCCGCAAAGTGGAAGACAACCGCAAAGTGGAAGACAACCGCAAAGTGCCGGTAACTGTCGGCTTATCGTCGCCGGCTTCGGACTCTCTCCAAGCAAAACATACCAGCGTATCATCACCAGCTGCATTTTCTCTAGTAACGAAAACACATAAACTCGCGGAGAAACATCCACGGCGCCCAATCACACACGCCAACCACGCAGACGCCGGCATCGTTCTACCGCCCTCAACCAACGAGACACGGCCGATAAACAAGCATCCTCACATACCGTCCAATTCACACGCATACACACACACACACACACACACATGTCGGCCATGTCCTATCAGCGGCCCGATGACGTGTGTTGTCGATAACACTCCGGGTCGTCTGGCAAAAAAAGAAAGAGAAAGAAAACCCACTGATTCGCGGGGGCACTGGCGAGCAGGGCGAACGCTCACGTCAGTGGAACGGTGCTGAGGGAGAGGGAGGCAGTCACACGCCGGCGCTGGGGTGGAGAGTTGGGCGTCTCGGAAGTGTTGTCGGCGGATCTGGAAGCCTGCAGTGCAGTGGAGGCGGAACAACCCCCAGCAACAAAACGAGAGAACAGGGTGGTGGTCGATACTGCGCCGGTACCGGGGGCGGCATTTTGCTGGTGGTCTGGTCTGGGGCAACACATGGAACGCCGAAGTAGGCGGGCTAACGTAGGGAGAATAGAGGTGGGAATCGAAATGACGGGAATCGAAATGGGCGGAGTCGATATGACCGGACAGGGCGACTCACACGACGAAGGGCCAGCCGGCCACCACCGAACAGATGCTCAAGAACGAAAGCAAGAAAGAAACGAGAAGAGCTTCGACACCCGCCGCCCCCATCTACAGCATCATTACCGACAAGAAAGATGATCGAAAAATCCGGCAAGGAGAAACAAACACCTTCGTACGCTGTCCTTATATCCCCTCTCCACGAACGCATCGCCATCCTGGCCCAACATCTGACTTTCAAGGCTTCGTGGGGAGCTGGTCAGGCAAGGCAGACTTTCAGACGGTTTGTTGCTCTCTACGCAGAACTCTTCCCCCCTCCGCAAGGCATTTTTCCCAACTTCAACCTTTTGCCGCCTGCGTTCTTCCTGATCTTTCTTGCTTGCTCCCTCAGGGTTTGGTTGCAAGGCCGCTCACGCGCCCGCAGCGGCGTCTGGGCGGGCCCCTCGTGCCGCATGTGTGTGGCTGTGGGGGAGGACGGCGCTGGGCCTGGGACTGCACCACGCCAGCGGGATCCAGCAGAACGGACGGCAACGTGCGCGGGTCATTGGCTGGGCTTGGTGGACAGGGACAGCTGGAGAGAGAGACGGGGGGAGAGAGGGAGACAGGGAGTCGTGATCACTTTCCAGATACGGGCTCGCCAGGATTTGTTCGTGCAGCCTCGCTTCCTCGCACTTCAAGAGGGCGGCCTGCGAGGCAGCCGCGATGGCTTCACACACACGGTGATTGGGGACCCGCAGAGATGCTGCTCCGGTTGGCTGCCCAGCGCGGAGAATAACGGGTAGACATGGGTAGCACGGGGAAGCTCGTCTGGCGCGGTCATTGCCATGGCCGAGTCCGATGTGGTGTAAGAGATGCCCGGCCTAAGGAGTAATCTCCCGTCACTAACTTCACACACACACACGCCCACACACACACACATGAATGGCCGTGTACGAGTCGACAATTGGGTATCATCACCCAGACTCATCTTCGTCGCTCCTTGACCCCAATCTCCTCACCACTACAGAGCCTCCCAGGCACGAATACCCCACTTGAGGTGCCGCAACTGCACGACGCTGCCGACTCGCATGTCATCCCAAAACAGCCCCGATAGTCGAGACACGGCACACAGTCACAAAAAAAGACATCTCTGTATACATCTCGCTGCCTGACCGGGACATTCATACAAGCATCGGTCGGTCAGTTAGTCGCCCTGTGGCGCTGCAGAATCGATCGACGCAGGATGGCGTGTGTTGGAGTGCAGCATGTTTGGCCTGCACCTAACTGCTTCTGGCTGGGAGGAGGAGAAGCAGGCTTCGGGCTTGTGGTTTTGGCATTTTATCTGACGCTGGGAGAAATTGATATTCGAGGCCTCCGGCCATGTGCACTGTACAGTACATAGTCGCAAAGCCTGCTTCCTCTGCTTGTCTGTCCTTCCGCAACTCCAGGTCCTCTTGGATATCACACCTCCTCTTCACCGTTTCTTCCAACATCAAGTCCTTCGCCCCTTTCTTTTTTCTTTTCCACTTCCTTTCCCCTAGTCCGTCCTCCTTTGCATGCGCTTCCCCTCTCTTCCGGCTCCGCCCAGCCCAAAATCTCAAGACCAGAGCACACCCCTCCCGGGGCCTCAAACATGCGGAGAGAGGGAACGACGGAGTGAGCCGACGTAATTTTTCCAGTTCAGTAGCTCGGAGGATATGTGAGACCCATGCAACAAACTGCCCAAAGATAATAATAGATATACAGAACATATGTACATATATACATATCGACTGTACAAACATACATACTGTACACTCCTCGCCTCGTGGGTTTTGAGGCCCACGAGCAAGGGGAGGGACACAGAGTTGTATTTTCGGCCTGATTGGTTGCTCGCCGGACCAGCAAACCACTTCAAGGGCAAGAATTGGGTACATGGTGCCCAAAGAGAGACAGGACCGTACGGAGGGCTGCGAGGTCCTCACACGCGTGCCTCTCTGCCCTGCCTGCTCCAGAGGCCCAATGCAGAGATCACAAGATGGTGTAGAGCACGTCGGCGACCCAACGAGCACACAGACATACACACACCTACACACACCTACACACACATACACGTACACATACACGCTGGGCCGTGGGCCCGCAGAGGTGGACTGCCAAGTGCGTCGCTGGTCCTTTATTTCCCGATTCGGCGCCTCGCTCCGTCGCGACGAAAGAGGGTTTTCTGGTGCTGTTCTGCCATTGCATTGTGCAAGTTCCCACGCCATCCCCTCCTTCGGTTCCAGCCTGGATGTGTCAGACGTGCACAGAGTGAAAGAGCTGGTGGTGGCTTTCGTTGTCTTCACCTCCCTGTACCCTAAGCTGGATGGAAACTGTATCTGCCCTGACAAGTTCCGCCGGTGTCTGGCTGTGGGCCATAAACCACATATTCTCAGGGGTGGAAGACAAGTGGTATCCGGGGGTAGAGTGGCCTGGTGCACCTGTAAGACAACGTAGCTCACGGCCCTCGAATAACAAAATACACCAAGATTGGGCGGATAGAGCAGCAGCATCCTGCCATCTTCAGCTGGACCAGGGTTCAATCCACGCCATCCACATTCTCTTCCCATGGGCTGGCGGCGTCTTACCCGGGGGGGTTGACTTTCCGAGAGATGCTTGAATGTTTCTGTTGCCTTGGCCCCCTTGGCTTTGGAGGGATGGGTCTACAGTACAGTACTGTACAGTATACCAATCCCGTGCAGACTGCAAAGTACGGTCGGTTGGTTTTTGTGTGTGGGGGGGCGGAACCGAACACAACGAGGCCCTGAGCTGCAAGGTCCTCCGGTCCTGGTTCGAGTGCGAAGTCTCACGTCCGGCTTTGGTTCATTGTGTCCCTCCCCTCCTGTCCAGTGTGTTCGGCTTCGTGAAAGTACTTGCATGTATGCATCGCAAGTGGGGTCTCTGCCTAGAGAGCCATGCAGGGGCCGTGCAATCCTTTGTTTCACTTCCCCTGGGGGTTTTTCCAGTTCATCTGAGCCCGCCCTCCTCCCTCCCTGTACCACAACCCCGCGGGACATCCCCTCTCCCCCCGGGACAGAGACACACGCAAAGAGGCCGCCCGCGCTTCTACCTAGACGAGCGAGAGCACCGGCTTGCCCATGGCCTTTTGAGGCCGCCTGGCCTCCCGACGTCGACGACGTGGCGCCTGCTGCTTGCCCGGATTGGACCATGCTCTGGCCCGGGCATGCAACTGTATTTTTGCTTCTCCCGTGTGGTCAGCACCGGGGGTTTCAGAGTCATCGCCTGGCCTGGCCGTGCCTAGAATCCTTCGCCGGCATATCTCGTTAGAGAAGGGGGGAGGGATTTTTCCACTTCTGTAGGCCAGCATTCGCAGCGTCATGTGAAAACGGTCCTTCTAGGCAGGGCACACGTCGTATCGGGTGAAAAGAGGCTGGCCGTTCTTGGAACTTCCCTGGTCCAGGCTCGGTGGACGTCGGTGTGCCGTTTAGCCACGAGACGCAACAACTTTCTGCGGCTTTCTGTTTGTCCGAGCGAAGACCCAACTTCTGTTCCCCAGGATATGGCTGTTCTTGTGATCGGCCACCTAACAGACGGCTCACAAGAACCGAGATTCACTGGGTGGCAAGAAGATGCCGACACCGCTTCACCGTAAGTATACGCACCAGATACATCCCAGGCTCTCCATGCTGTTCGCTGATAACCCAGGCCAGTGTGTTTCCTGCCAAGCCGCACCGATCAGTGTTCGCCAGCGATCGCGACATCGAACAATTTTGGCGATCACGCCCTTCGATTTGATGGTGGGCCTGTCAGACATCACATTCTCTTTCCTGTTGACGTTACCGCTGTTTGAGCCACTACTTAGCCGGGATCTCCTCCGAGCCCCCCAAGCAGCCGGGCCTCCGGGGCCCATGTTACCATTTCGCTCGCGCTTCGCTTGTGTAAGGATCCAGCACTTTTTGCGGTTGCCTCTACCGCGACACCCGCCGAAAGGGACAGTGGGTTTTTTTCAAGCCCATGGTTGCATCCGCTCACGCTGTCGCCTCGTCTCGCTTGGTCCACAGTCGCTTTGACGAAAGGGCTGCCAGCAGCCTTATTTTCCGGTAGGGAGGGTCTTTTGCACCTCCGGCCAAATTCCGACATGGCCTTGAGTCGGTGGCAGGTGTCGTCATGGCTCGGGAAGATACCTTAACACCAATGGTGCATGCTGTTCCTGCATCCGCACTCTTTGTGACTAGGACATAATGCAAAAGGTTCTTTTGTTGGTAGCAGCACTTTTTGCAATTGTAAAATGCCAAGGAGGTGTGTCCTGAAAACTCTCTTCATGATATTTTACAAAGAGCCAATGGCGTGAATATTGAACAGCAGTAACGTAACAGAAACAGAAATCGGAAGATTCGACAAGCCACCCCACCTTCAGGGGATGAGATTCAGAGGCATACCAAGACAAGACCGAACACTGTGCTTTTGATTCTGGTCTTTGGGCATGTCAGCCCCCCTCCTTTTCGGTGGCTATCCCTTGCATTTCACGCGAGACCACATCTTTTTCCGGTCAAGCCGGCGGCCGGTCCGGTGAGCATGCGCGACAAACTTGCCAACGCCAGCGCAATCATACTCCCCCTTCCGGGGCCCTGCATCGGAAGGCGGCGCTAAACCACACCCGCAAGATATGCGCTTTGGGGGGCGGGAGGAGGACCTTGTATGCGGGGGGTCTGTCCGGGAGTCTGTGGCGTTCCGGGCTCCGGCGCCGGCGCGGGTTGCCCCACTCCGGACAGCTGCGAGCCAAGGGGGTCCCAAGTTGACTAAGAAAGCCCAATGGAGAGAGAGAGCCCCCGCAGGATGTCTTGTACGAGAGCAGGCCTTGTGGTCGGTCTGAAAGAAGCGTACAAGTGCACCTAGAGAGACTCGCACGTCTGATGTCCTAAGCGAAAACCAAATCGCCGTCGGCGATCTCTTCGAGACGGACGGCCGAACTCTGTACACACACTGGCGTTGCTTTCGCTGAGAGCGTAGACCTATTTTTTATTACGTGTTCCATGTATCCTAGCCTCGGCATTGTGCATCGTGTGTTCGTTACAAGTCAGGTCGTACGGTCACTTCACCAGCCGCTCGCTAGCTCTTCTGAAGCTATCACGCGAAAGGCATGTCTATCGTGCTAGCAGAAGCTTCTGCACTTATGCCAAAGGCCAGCCTTGTGGGTGGCGCGATGCCCCACAGCCCCGTCCGCTTTGTAGCCCTTCAGTCCACCCAGCGAAACCGATGGTTGCAACTTACACCGAAAACCCTAACCCTAACAAATTACAATTCTCGCCAGCTGAACGGGGCTGCTTCGCGCAAACCTATCCCCCGTGAGCTCTTTTTTCTATCAGATACCCTTACCAGGCCCGATCATAGTTCTTTGCTTTCCGCGGACTAGACCGTATCCCCTGGTCCACCAGAATGACAGTAACCCTAAGCTATTATAGCCATCGCGAGAGAGACTGCCAGAGTGCCCGATCTGGCAAGATAGAATGCCCGCATTGATGCCGGTAGCATGTTCCCAGTGCAGGATTTTCCGGATCTACGCTGTATCTGTAGTGGGCACGTCTGATGGCATCACGCATGACCATGATGCACATCATGGCATCCACGATCCCCCACAGTCCAGGAAGTGTGCAGCGATCCCCATCTGAGCACATTTTTCTGCCTCACGACGCAATATACAGGCACTATATCTGCACCCGCAATATCGCCATGAACCCCATTTCCCCACCCCCGGCAGCTAGACAAATCCTGGCATGACCACAACGGCCCTTTTGGGCGCACAGCAAAAGAGCCATGCCGCCCTCTGGCGCCTTTTACCCGGCTGCCGGGTAAGAGCGCCCCCGGCGGACCAACCACACCCGATGCGAGAGAGATCTCCTTGTGTGTGCATTGTCCCGTCTTGGGCCACTGGGTCCGCGTCGAGCATGCGTGAGCATGTGTGTAGTGCCCTGATATTTCCTGTAACGTATAGTGTGCTCGTGCTTTGGGGAGAGCCGCAGGTGCGGGTGTGGAGGCGGCCTTGTCTGGAGGTTACGGAACGGCACTTCTTGGAGCAATCAGGAAATAAACGAACAATGTCATATAAAGCTGGAGATATGCCCGTGACGTTGTGGAGACGGGATCACTTGTAGTATAAAATCTGGGGATGTCCCTAGGGAAGTTCTTGGAAAATTCCGTCTCAACTCCGCCGTCGTCTGTCACTGCCGTCCTCTGCAGCTATCTTCAATTCCATCGTCATACCAAAATGCTGGCCTCACTCGTGCTGGCCTCTCTGGCACTGGGCGCGAATGCCCACTGTACGTTGGTCTGCCATAGCCTCAGAGTGCCCTTGCCGTACTAACACTCGCTCGATCGCGTCTTCCAGACACCCTGAACTCCGTCTCCGCCGGCCCGGCCGTCTCCAGCTCGACACCATGGCACTTCGTGCGCCGCGCCGACAACTGGCAGTCCAACGGCTTCGTCGACGACGTGACCTCCTCCCAGATCCGCTGCTTCCAGTCGGAGTTCGCGCCCGCCGAGGCCACGCTGCCGGTGGCTGCCGGCAGCACCCTCGCCTACGGCATCGCGCCCAACATCTACCACCCCGGCCCGATGTCGTTCTTCATGGCCAAGGTGCCCGACGGCCAGACCGTTGCAACCTTCGACGGCTCGGGCGACGTGTGGTTCAAGATCTACCACGAGCAGCCCATTTTCGGCCAGCAGCTGTCGTGGCCCAGCGAGAGTAAGTCCGCCGCGAAAACCAAGCCAGAGTCCCCTGCCGTCTCGCACGAAACTGAGGCTAACCTGCGTCCGCGCCCAGCCCGGAACTCCATAAACGTGCAGATCCCCCAGTGCATCGCCCCCGGCGACTACCTGCTGCGCGCGGAACACATCGGCCTGCACGCCGCCGCCGCGCCGCGCGGCGCCCAGTTCTATATCAGCTGCGCCCAGCTGACCGTGACCGGCGGCGGCGCCACCGAGCCCGCCGAGAAGGTCGCGTTCCCCGGCGCGTACGCCCAGAACGACCCCGGCATTGTGATTAACATCAACTACCCCGTGCCGACCGTGTACACGAACCCCGGCCCGGCGGTGTTCACCTGCTAAGCACCGGTGGTTTGGCCAGTGCCGGTGGTGGAGGTGTGCCATATTAGAGAGCAGAATAGCATTGAGACTGTTACGACCACGAATGACATGGTATTCATGAACTTGTATCCATCTTGCTTCTGCAATTCATCCCGTGAGACACCGTATAAACGATAGAGTGGTGGTGACCTTGAAGCACCATTAGGGTTAGACCCCAGCCAGTGAAGTCGCAAAGTGGTGAAATCCTTCTTGTTCCAACCTCGGCAGCAACCGATAGAGCCAACGGAGAAACTTGCTTTTATCTTTTCAAACTTTCTTCAAGTCCAAGTGAAAGCATTCAATCGATCATCCGTCAACTAACCCGTATCCATCCCGGTTCGATTGCTCTGCTGCCATAAAAACTCCTCTCTCCCCCGCCTTCTCCCCCGCCACAATGTCCGCCGATTTCTGGGCCGGATACCTGAGCGGCGCCGTGGGCATCATCATCGGCAACCCGCTGGAGCTGATCAAGGTGCGCTTGCAAGCCGGCAGCGGCCCGGTGCCCACTTCCGCAGCCCCGGCCGCCGACTCGTTCGCCGCGCAGTTCCGCCGCGCCCCCACCTCTCTGGCCGCCGGCGCCGCGGCCCCGATCCTCGGCTACGGCGCGCTCAACGCCCTGCTGTTCGTCTCGTACAACCGCGCCGACGCGGCCCTGAACTCCGCGCTCGCCACGCAGAACTCTCTCTCGGCCACCTGGCTCGCCGGCGCGCTGGGCGGCCTGGCCACGTGGGTGGTCAGCACGCCGACCGAGCTGGTCAAGTGCCGCGCGCAGGCCGCCGTGCCGCCGCTGCCGAGCCTGCAGGTCGCTCGGCGCATCTGGGCCGCCGAGGGCGTGCGCGGGCTGTTCCTGGGCGGCTCGGTCACCGCGTGGCGCGACACCATCGGCTACGGCTTCTACTTCTGGTCGTACGAGCTCGCCAAGCGCGCGCTGGCGGCGTCCTCATCGCCCACCGGTGTGTTCCAGAGCGAGGCGTCGCGCGTGCTGATGGCCGGCGGCATCGCGGGCATTGTCACGTGGGTGAGCATCTTCCCGCTGGATGTCATCAAGACGCGCGTGCAGACCCAGCCGCTGCACCACGGCCCGCGGCCCGCGAGTCCGGCGAGTGAGCGGACGCCGCTGGCGGGCGACCGCGCGCATAAGGCCGCGCGGCGGATTGGCGCGGTTGAGGCGGCGCGGATTGCGTACGCCGAGGGCGGGGTTCCGGTGTTTTTCCGCGGGTTGGCGGTGTGTAGTGTGCGGGCGTTTATCGTGAACGCCGTGCAGTGGGCCGTCTACGAGTGGGCGATGCGCGAGTTGACCGGTGGAGCGTCAGGGTCGCCAACGGCGCATGCTGAAGCTGGCCATGCGGAGGTTGTGTTATGATGGGCTACAAAGGCTGGGTGGTACGGATCTACGCCTGTGGAGGGGTGTGCTGAACACTTTCGGGGAAACGGTTACGTGAACTGCTTCCAGCAGGTTGGGAGATCAGCTCGTGCGATTTGGCACCCACGACGCCGTGATACGGCACACAGCTTTGAATCAGGACATGCTCTCATAACACCGGCTTTGATGAGCTATACTCGGCAGGACGTTAACGTGGGGATTATAGACCACAGGGGGGACAGATCGGAAGATCATATATCACATGTGATTGCCGTCAGGAACACATAGAGTTAAGAACAGGATGCCATTATCGTTTGTTATTAGCAGCGTCATAGACACACACTTAGGTTTGGAAAGGCAGACCGTGATACACGGCAGGCAAAGCAAAGGATATACCAAAGTGAGAGTACCACCCAACGTGAGACATCGTCCACAAGAACAAAAACAAAACCCAACGCTGCAGGCGCCACAACTGGTGACGTCGGTGACTACATATAAAAGAAAAAGGTACCACCACAACAGAGCAAACCGGGTGTCCAAAACTCATGTTCTGTCGGGGGAGGTTCATCGACCCGGGCATACCTACGCCATCAGCGCGATATGCTTCAGTTCTCTGTGAATGGGTTACGACAAGTTAGTGAGGGTTTCAACAATATGCCGAAACGACGGCTTCACCATGTGAAGGGGTAGGGAAGCGAGGTAACTGACTCTTGAACCTGGTGTCCGACCTTCATGGCCGGATACTCCGTCTCCAGGGCCTCGTCTTTGCGCGCGCCGGTCTCCTCCTCGCGCTTCTCCACGGCGCGCTGGCGCAGCTCGGGCACCGGCACCAAATCAAAATCCGACGACAAGTGCCAGAAGAAGGTCGACGAGATGCGCACCAGCGGCCGCTCCGGCTGCTCAGTCTTGCGGCGCTCGATGGCGGCAACCGTGGCCTCGTTGATCACCACCTCGTGGAAGCCGGCCTTGATCAGCCCGCCGGTCAGGTGCTCGATCTGCTTGCCGGCCTGCACCAGCAGGTAGCTGCCGCGCGGGATCTTCACGGCAATGCGCTTACCCGTGTTGCGCGCCCAGATGTTCAGCCCCGGGTAGCGCGAGCGGCCGTGGATGGTCAGGAAGTTCAGGTCGGTGTGGAAGCCCGCCAGGATGGTGTCCAGCGCGCCGTACTTGACCAGGTCGGACGCGGTCGGCGCCAGCAGGTGCGGGCCGTAGCGGCCGGCGCTGCTGAAGGCGTCCTGCGGCAGGCCCAGCCCGACGGCAGCCATCTCCGCCACGTTGGTCACTGCCGCCTTCATGCACTTGCCCCAGCGGTCCATGGCCGGCTCCCAGCGCTCGTGCACGGCCGGCGCGTCCGGCACCACGTTGGGCGCGTTGAGCCCCGGGAAGGCGGTGGTGTACGGCGGCGTCTCGACCACGCGCCAGAAGAAGCGGCACTTGGGGTCGGGCGCGTGGTTGGAGATGTCGAGCGGCCGCTCCTCGGGCGCCAGCCGCGCGATCACGTCCAGACACGGCTCGTGCACCGCGCACTTGGGCTTCTCGGTGTTCTCCAGCGTCACGCCGATCTGGTAGCCCAGCTCGGGCCGCTCGTCCTTGCGCAGCTCGGCCTCCGGCAGCGCAAAGTAGTCCTCCAGCAGGTCGAGGAACGCTTCGTTGTCGGTCTCCGACACGCGTGAGTCGTGCAGCACGAGGGCGCCGTAGGTGATCAGCGCGTCGGCGGCTTTCTTGCACTCGGCCTGCACGGCCGGCGAGGTCGGGTCGCCGCCGAGGAAGACGTCGAGGTCAATGATCGGCAGATCCATGGTAAAGTGCGTTGGAAACTGGAGGCGCAGGAAGGGTTTCGGCGTGGAGTTGAAGTTTGGGAAATATTCAGATGAAAAAAAGACGAAAAGCAGACGAGAATTTGGGTGAATCGAGAACGGAGTAACTTTGTAGATATTGGGAGGCGAATGCCGGCGCTGGCCGTACCTTATCTTCAGGCCCAGTTTCCGGTCAAATCAACACTGGCCAGTCACAAGAGCAAAGTGAGACCAACAAAACGGCCTCGTGCCAAAGGAGTCAAAAGTGTGCGTGTGTGTATAACTGTGTGCGTGTCTGGTTTCTGAGAATCCAGGCATCCGTCTACTGTCAAGTTTCCTCCATCTGGGGCCCCGGCCTTCTTATATCCCAAGCCACGCCGATAAAAGATAACGACCAGTCCGGAAGCAAGCGAAAGGAAACCCAGATACGGGTCCAGAATAAAATCAAACGAGAATATCACGGGCCAAGAAAGGCAAGAAACACACAAAAGCTACCCTAGCCCGAATCTCCCAGACACAAGCTCGGACGAATCATCTTGTTGATTAGCTGCGGCACAAGTTCCGGGTTTGTGCTGTTGCTGTATGGATCAGACGTGAAAGCCCCCCGAGTGGGCTGGTAAAAGGGTGTTTGGAGATAGGGCTTTGTTATGTAGAAGACGGGGTGTTTTGGACTGCTTTGCTTTTTCTTTTGCGGCGTTGTGGGGTTTTCTGGTTTTGGTTGTTGGTTTTAGCGTCGGGATCTTCGAAGTCGTCTTTGGCCTTGGATGGAAAGCAGTGGAATCTCAGACACATACGAGATGAGATGTCGTTGAAGGCTTGACTTCCAAATACTTCCGTGGGATATTCCACGGAAGGTGCGATCTATTTTAAACAACACGGAACGGAACGGACCTTGATACTCAGGGTTTTCTGCATCGCTCCTTCCGTCACTTCTCCGTAGTCATCGTCGTAGTCTCGGGGTCCAGCCTAAACCAACTTCATAGAGACCTGGGGATATAACAACGACTCGGTCTACGGATACGTCCGTCTATCTGCCAAGAACAATGCCGCCGAAGCACTTTTGAACGACTTTTTTTCTTTTGTGATGGCCAAGGACAAGAATCATATTCGCCAGAATCTCGATCGGCGACCTCCGACAGACCCCTCGACGCCGCAGAACCACATAAAAGATCATATCGATGACACCGACAAAAAGTTCCTGGCCCATGCAAGATTGGTTGATGGCGGTCCCCCATGTTTCTTTGCATACATCTGGATATAGGCCTTATGTTATCGTCTGGTTAGGTGTCTGGAAAGGTCTGGCGGTAAGATGTCTTCAGTTTATGCGTGTTGCTCTGCCATGCGAGTCGGGGCTATCCTTGCCAACTTGAGGCCCGCGCTGTCCTATGTGAAGAGGGCTCACTGCAGACTAATCGGTAGGATATACGTAGGTCTTATAGATATTCCCTTCCCCTAGCCTTTCTACGCCTCTGACATATGCTCTTCTATGAACATGAACTCTTGATATCCTCTCCACGAATTCAACCCCTGGTGAGCTACCCCTCATTGTTAGGGCATAACCTAAAAGCAACCCCACTTACATTAGGGTCTAACCCATCCTCCGTCCACTCTCCCGGCGCTTGATCCAATCCGCCGCATCGCATTTCGGCAGCCCATCGGCAGGAATGGCCGGGCGAATCGGTTCCGGATCCTGGGGGGATGGTTACCAAGCGTGGCTTGTCAGAAGCTCCAGACTCTGAGCCGAAGTTTGGGCTTTGGAAGTGGTTGCACCACAGTATTTCGTCCTGTTAGCGCTTTTTTGACAATGCCGTGATTTCGCGTCAGTATCGCATCAGGTTGCCGACCTAGAGATGTTCGAGCATTTCGTGGAAGCCTGAGCAGAACGCATTCTAGCTTGTACAGTGGTCTCTCACCCTGCTGGAAGGGCGCCTACGATACGTGTGTAATTCCGCCTTGTATCCAGAGCTCTACGTCCATGGTGAAAGTCCGGTACCAGGAAGGGTGGGGGAAGTTGACATTAGAAGCGCACTCGCACTCTCTCGTCAAGACCAATGGCCAATACAGGCTGCCAAGTGCGCTATTCCACATCCAGCCGCTGCCGAACCGGCGATTGCAGGATGAGCTTCCATGTTCGCGTGATTGTGTGAGCGTTTTGTTCAGTGAAGATACGTTCAGAGTTTGAGATGTCGTGACATTCACTCCGAATTTGTGTATGAAGAAGGTAGTAGTTAAAGTAGCTTGAGAAAGAATATATAATGCCGGGTTCCATCCATCTTCCTGTTCTGGAGTTTGGCCTTTATCTCGCAAATATCCCGTTTAACCCTCCCTGAGCTCGTAAACGCAAGCTCCCCTCACATAATCCCACATCATCTTCCCCCATATCATCAACCACAATGGCGCCCGCCGCTTTTGAAGAATCCTCCGTCCAGGTTGACGTCCCCGTCACCAAGACCGTCCCCGTCCACAGCGCCAGCGAGTCCGCAGTGCAAGCCCCGGTGGCCGCGGCTCCGGCCGTCAAGGCCCCGGCCGGAGCTCTGCCCGCCGAGCTCGTAGAGTCGCTGCTGAAGGAGCACACCGAGGACGTGGTGCCCGAGCTTCCCACCGGACACCGCGAGCCCCTGAAGCTGTCGGGCGCTCTGGGCCAGTTCGAGCATTTTGATGTCACGCCGGTCATCGGCCGCGAGTACGTCAACGTCAACCTCGCGGAGTGGCTCCGGGCGCCCAACTCGGATGAGTTGATCCGCGACCTCGCCATCACCGGTAAGTAGCCTCGTCACCCCCTCCATACCCGAGTTCGTCTCAGGGGAGTCAGTAGACTCCCGAAGCGAACGCCAGGCCTAATACTGCCACAGTGTCCCAACGCGGCGTGGTCTTCTTCCGCAAGCAGGACGATATCAACAACGAGCTGCAGAAGGAGCTCGTGCAGCGGCTCGGCGAGCTGAGCGGCAAGCCCGCGACGTCCAAGCTGCACATCCACCCGATCAACAATGCCGGCCGCGAGCTCGCCAAGGACGACGAGATCAGCGTCATCTCGTCGGTCGGCGCCAAGCGCCTGCAGCTCGGCCGCCTGCTTCAGGTCGACCGCCGCCAGAGCCTCAAACAGCAGTGGCACTCGGATATCACCTTCGAGCCTATCCCGAGTGATTATGCGCTGCTGCGCCTGACTGAGCTGCCCACCACTGGAGGAGGTGTGTTTATTTCCTCCTGATCTCTCCGGCATCTTGCCTATCTTTCCCCCCCGGTGAAGCACTTCCAAGCATCACCCAAACTAACACACGCAAGTAGACACCCTCTGGGCCTCGGGCTACGAGCTCTACGACCGCATCTCCAAGCCGCTGCGGGCCTTCTTCGACAACCTGACGGCGACCTACGCCCAGCCGGGCTTCAACGAAGCCGCCGACCGCAACAACTTCAAGCTGTACACGGCGACGCGCGGCGCGCCCGAGAATGTCGGCGAGGTGCTCGAGGCCATCCACCCGGTCATCCGCACCAACCCGGTGACCGGCTGGCGCAGCGTGTTCGCCGTCGGCCACCACGTGGCACGCATCAACGGCCTCTCCGAGGACGAGTCGCGCCGCTTCCTCGACTGGTTCGTCGCCCTGATCGTCGAGAACCACGACCTGCAGGTCCGCCTGCGCTGGCAGTCTGTCAACGACCTCGCCATCTGGGATAACCGCTCGGTCTACCACGCCGCTACCCCCGACTACCTGTTCCAGGGCCTCGGCGAGCGCTCGGGGTCGCGGGCTGTTAGTCTCGGCGAGAAGCCGTACTTCGATCCCCGGAGCTCGAGTCGGAGGGACGCGCTTCGCGAGCTCGCCAAGGCGCAGGGTGCGTCGTCGTGAGCCCGAGGGGAGGTTGTCGTGGCTTAGGGTTAGGTTTTCGGGACCGGTATTTAGTGAATTATGACTTGCATTGCCTGTGGTTGCTGATGGCTCTGTGACTGTCGCGCGGTGAAATCGGTTGCGATTTCTCGTTGCCAATCATTCTGCACAACGTGGTCTCAAACGTGTCGGAAGACAGGAGAATGCGAGAGAAGGGCAAACAAAGTTCGGCCGGGGGGACTAAATAGCCGTGACCCGGTCTAATGTAATCAATTTCCACGACATATGGCGACGGTCCGGTCGAAAGCAGCAGGTGGTTTTGGAGATACAGCAATGCCGGCTATCTCAAAGTGCGAGATGAAGTAGATACTGCCTGTATGGGCATGGCTTGTCGGCCGGAGAATAATGGAGGCGGCTGGGGTTGATAAAGGACATCGGGTGATGGGCAAGGGACGTCTATATCTAGCTTGCGGCAGGACAGGCCTCGTGTCGGCGCATATGGCAGCAAATCGCCCTCCGCCCTCCTAGCTCCAGTAGTTGTCCAGTGTCCTCTCACTACTCGCTGCACCACTTGTATATACTGAAGTATTCTAGCAGTTGGCAACTTCGGCTGCTCAGCAATAGCCACCGAACCGCTCGTTGCAAAAGAACCAAAGTGCAGACATCTGTATGTGTATTGACCTTCCTAGTTGGGATCTTGGCACCAATGCAGAGGAGAAGAGGTGGCGCGCCTAAGATCTGGCGGGCTTTTGGTGCTGGAATGACCCCCATACTTTTTTTTCCTGTGGACGGACGGGTACTTACACTGGCAGAAATTTGATCCAACAGGGGTGGACTTTTGCTAGTGGAAAGTGTAAACTGTAATCTCACCGATGTTAGTTCTGAGTGTCAGTAGTGAAGTTAACTCTGGATATCTCGGAGGCGCAGACCGAGAAGTGGGAGGACGAGGCGCCCTGGGAGAGAGACTTCCGGTGATATCCTCGTCCTTATGTACATGCTGAACACATTACAACCATCATGGGACATTCGGTGGATTTAGGAAAGGAGGCGATCAACGCTACTAAACTCTGGAGATGTCGCGATAGGGTAGCATCATCAATTCCGAGCAATGCACAAATTCGGGCATCTTGTATGATAAAAGGCTCCTGCCGTTTTTCTCCCACGCATCTCGTAGGCTAATGAACCAGAAATTTTCGAGAATGTTCTCTATGATGTTCTGTGTCGCTTCCAGCAGGAGCGACCAAGTTAGATTTGCGCGGGCCACCTTCCTGTTTAGGATATCAGATACAAAATCGCGGGCGAAACACCCAAAAAGCGTATCAATGCAATATCAAAACTCCAAAACTCCAAAAAATGCGACAAGCGGTCGAAAGAATCCAACAATAGCGGGCCTTTTGCCTCTCTTAGTGTCTTGACCCTGGTCTAGACAGCAGCTAAAAGGGTTGTTAAAAAAGTTAAAAGGGCATGCCCACTTTTGCCCAGGCCAGATCAAGATAAAGAAGAAAGAAAAAGGAAGAAAAAACACTGCGCCGGATCTTAGTGGACGATAGATAGCAGCAGACCGTTGGATAGACTTGGCTTGTCCCGCCTGCAGGGGTGGCGTCCTGTGCGTTTGAAAAAGTTCCAAGGATGGATGGCGAAATGGCGGGTGAGACATGAGAATGGATGGCGAAAAGAAGGACTGGAGTGTGGGAGTGGCAGGCACTTCATTGAGGGAAGAGATCCGTGGGCCGAGGACGTCTTTCGATCGACGAGTACCTATGTACAGTACAGTTCTGTATGTATACAAAGAGAGAGCGAGAGACATTTGGAAAACGGTCATACAGGTAGTTCAAATGCCAACCTGTCATTCAACTGGGAGGGGAACGGCACTGTATCTTCCATCATGTGGGTGTGGGGGACACCAGAACTAAAAAAAAAAAAAAAAGGGAAACGCTGCCATCCCGCCCATGCTGTCTGTTCTCTCGCCCGCCAGTGCCGTTCACATGTGCGATCATCGTTTCATCCTTGCGTGTTGACATTGCCAACCCTTAGTTCGTCTCGTGCATGAAAAAGGCAAAGCTCGATAAAAACGTGTCCTCAGTGCAACTGCATGAACCCACGGATGATGATAGGAGAGAGACAGACAGACAGAGCTCTATCAACGAGTCCAAGTTCCTTTTCATGTGGTCGGGCGATAAAGCTCTCCAGGGCAGTTGCAAAGCACAACCCTGTTAAAAAGGAACCAGGTTGGGGGGAACACCCAAACATCCTTGCGGGGACGCCGTTAGAGTGGTGGTGGCCCAGTCCCTGGAACGACAAAGGATAGTGAGACAGGATTTGAACCACCTCTCACTCTATTCTGATGGCCACTCACAGTCAATCCTGCTGCAAGGAGGTATAAGTGTACTATCCTGTACCTATATTAATTCGTGGTTGGGCGGAAAGATAACCGTGGTATTTTTAGAGCTTCCCTGCTCTGCCTATCCGTCGCTTATATGGAGAGCGATTGCCCGTAGGAGAGGGTGTGTCACCTTATAGCCCCCGATTGCTGCTGTGCTCCCCATCTCATTCCTGGTGGTATTACTACCGCTTGGCCCCTCTTCCCTTTCACCTGCTTTTCTTGTTCTTCTTTCCTTTTCTTCTTCTCCTTCATCCTCATCTCCTACCCATCCTCTTTTCCGCCCACGAAGAGCTTTCCGGAGCTGCATCAGACTCTGTGATACCGAAAACTCCCATTCCTCTTCTCATGTTGTCTCAAAAACTCTCCTCCTCTTAATTTACCCTCTTCACCCGCCTTTTCCCTTCCTCTCACCTTCCGCGACACGTCTCCCGTATCGCGCCTCCGTCAGCTCTCTCGCCAGCTGTGATAACCCCCCAAATCATTCCTTTTCTCTCCCCCTCCCACCACTAACCCCCCATACATCCTTCACCATGTCGTGGGTTAAGAAGCACCCCTTCAGCGAGAAGATGCCCGGCATGCCGGACGCGCAGATCCCCACCAGCGCCAACCCGTCGAAATACGACCCGCACTCGACCGAGTTCGACCCGACGGTGTGGGAGCTCCTGAACACGCACAACGAACACGTGCTCGAGTACGCCGGGAACGCGTGGTTCGTGCTGCTGGGCGCCTTCATCTTCGGCTTCTTCGTGTTCACCATCTGGCAGGGGCGGCGCGAGGTGCCGGCGCCGATCAAGAAGGGCAATCAGCGCAACAAGGCGTTCAAGCTGATCACCACGCTCGAGAACCGGCTGCCCAAGGAGCCGGTCGAGCCCGAGCCGAGCCTGGCCAACTGGGTCGTGCCGCTGATGACCACTGAGAACGCCAAGGTGCTTGCCATTGCCTTCTACGGCATCCTGCTCGTCGCCCACGCCGTGCACACCTTCTTCTTCGGCCTCACCGGCTACCGCTGGCTCGTCAAGCTCAAGACCGACTGGCCCGAGGTACCCCGCACCCAGGCCATCTACTCCATGTTCGCCGGCGTCATCATCGTCGTCATGTGCGCCACCTTCATGTTCAACCTGCTCGTCTTCCTCTTCGAGGTCTCCGCTCTTGGTGAGGTCCTCGCTGTCGTCCCCGGCAAGAAGCCGAAGATGGGCGGCAAGAAGACCACCAAGGCCGAGTAAGCGAAAGCTTTCTCGAATTATCTTCACGAAATATTTTATTTTACATTTACGTATAATAGAGAACTGGCTCCTCCCCCGATCTTGTTTTTGGCGGATGGCTTTTGTTTCTGGGGGAGTTTTCTTTTTTACTTTTGTTGTTATGCTTGGAAACGGGTCTTCTTTTGGATATCTCACGGGTTTGCACTTGCTTCGGTCTGGGTCAACCCCGATTCAACTTTGTTATAATATCTTGCCTTGATCTGTTCACGTATGCATGGAATAAACGAATGTTACATGCCGCTTCTGTTCCCAAGGTCTCGTCTCTCCGTTTGCTGTTGTTGGTCCGGAGCCATCTTCGCTGAGCTTCTCCTACTCCCGGTACGTCAACCCACCCCCGAAGCTCGTCTTGCTGTTGATCCCGCCGTCCGCTGTGCAGACTCCCGCAGTGACTCCGGTCTGGAAAGCGCAGTCGCCCTTCAAGCTCTCCTTGATCTCTTCGCTCGGCGTCACTTCCGGCGAGATATCAAAGTCGAAGATGTCCATCGGCAGACCCAGCGTTGCGCACGCATTCGGAATATCGACGACACCGGCTATATGGCCCTGGATCGGGGCACACGAGAGCAGCATGTACGCCTGGTAGTCGCTGTACCCGAAGCGTTTGAGATACTCGATACATCCTACCCACGAGACGTTAGCGATCTCTACCACACGGGGCCGAGACACAAGCCGGAGATGTAGCGGAGAGAACTCACGAAGCGTGGCCTGGCGGTACGCCACCGTCAGGTCCATGTAATGCTGCTTGCCATGCTGGTCGACGGAAAAGCCCTCGAAGTAGATGTACCGCCCGGGCCCAAACTGCGGCTCGACGGGCCCCGGGATGTAGATCGGGCTCTTCAGCGGCATCTCCGGCGTGCCCAGGGCGGCCATCCCGCCCGCCATCACCGTGAACTTCAGCGTGATGACCCCGGCCATCTCAATCGCGCCGCAAAACGAAATCTCGCCGTCGCCCTGCGAGAAGTGCAGGTCGCCGACGCTGAACTTGGCCCCCGCGACGTGCACCGGCAGGTACACCTTGCTCCCGCGGCTCAGGTTCTTGATGTCGCAGTTGCCGCCGTGCTCCGGCCGCCCGGGGATCGTGCGCGCGCCGTCGCGCGCCACCGCGGCGTGCAGCGGGTCGGTCGCGGACGCGCAGCCGCCGACGTGGGTGTTGTGCGGCTCCGGCAGGAGGGCGACGTCGCGGAACGTCGCGAGGGCGTTCTCGGCGTTCAGGAGGCTTTCGCGCGTCGTCCAGACGTCGAGGATCTCGTGCGAGGGCGCGCATCCCAGGATTCCGGGGTGGATCAGACCGGCGAATCTGACGTGCGGGATGTGGCGCGACGAGCAGTAGATGCCCTCGAAATCCCAGATAGCCTTGGCACTGCCGAGATTGCATTCTTCGTTAGACGGCAGGAGAAGACTCCCCAGAGAGAGTGCGAAGGGACCCGAGACTCACGCGGATGGATACAGCTCGTCCAGGAAGCCGCCGCCGTGCTCCTTCGCAAACACGCCCGTGAACCCCCACGGCTGGTGGTCGAACGGCTGCACGTCCATGACCTCGACCAGCAGCACATCGCCGGCTTTGGCGTCTTCGATCTCGAACGGCCCGGTGAGGTAGTGCACCTTGGTCAGATCGACATTGCGGATGTCGTCTGCGCAGTCGTCGTACTTGATCTGGCCGCCGGTCCTGTGTAGGAGGTGGTGGTTCAACGTCAGATCTGGGCCTGTCTGCCTGTGTCTGGTCGATGCTTGGAGATGTTGGTATATCGCTTACCAGTCGACACACTCGATCTTGACTGTCTCGCCCTGTTTGATGGTTTCGATGCACGGCACTAGACAGTCGCAGTTACCATCAGTTTCTTTCCGGGTTAGATCCGGTGTCGGGCCTAGGTCTTACAGTCGGGATGCCACCGGTTCTACCCCAAGAATTGATGATGTCAGTCTCGGGTCTCAGCTATATCAGCCGTTTGGGCATGTGGTGTTCATACATGTAGGACACTTTGTTTCTCCGGAGGCGTCGCGAAGTCCACCGTGGCCACGGTTCTGACCACCTTTGGTTGTGTGGACTGGGCGGGATTCTCCATTGTAGCGGTTTTAGTGAGAGGAAGTCGGATACAGAATGTGTTAGGCCAAAGTATCAGTTACAATACAGATTGAAGCGTCTATGAAAGAAGTGACTCGAGGGGGGCGTCTGCCCTTATGTACATCGGGTCGACATTCAACAACACATCTATCCCCGATATCCCCCACTCGGCTCAGTTGGTACAGCTGATAAGAGCCAGAAACGAACAAACCACATCTTCACTTCTCACTGTGTAATAATGTGATACAGACTAAGCTCTCCCAGTTGGCGGGCGTGCTTACCCCTCCTCAGCCGGCGTTACATCTAGCAGAGCTTGTGTCCAAGTGAGTGAGCTGCATCCAGAGCGGCATGATTGCCCACCATCTCTGCTTGATGAGCTTCCGTATCGCCGCATTCATCTTATCTCAATCTCGACCAATTGCTACCCTTCACAAAGATACGTATCAATTGATAAGAGATAGACGTGAGAGGGTTACAGTGCATCAATTCCTCCAAAGCCACCAATGTAGTTGCGCCGCGCATTTGACATACACAGCAACGTAATGCCAAATCTCGCTGGTGGTTGTGGTGGTGATGTTACATCCGCCGTAAACCCGATTAGGAAAATTCCGAAAACGGTACACGGGGAAGATATCCCGCGCGAGCCGTGGGGATACGGCTGGAGCCGGGTAGTCTAAGGGGTTTTTATATATTGGAAATTGTGATATTCGCTGCACATGAAGATGGTAGCAGAGTTGGTTTATAGGCAATGCACAAGGAGCCTTCAGTCATCAAACCCAAGCCTGTTCGCCAAGTCATTAGTAGTCAAGAAAGTCGTATATCGCTGAAAAGTAATCATTCATGGATCCCATGATGGAGTGCCCAAGTGCTACAGGCCCACACGTTAAATTCCGGAGATAAGCCCGGCAGAGCCGCACGCCCGTACGGCTCCTCACAGCTCCTTCTTCGCGGAAACAGTCGGCTTTGCAAGCTCGCCCACCACGCCGTGGATCGAATCCAGCTTGTCCAGCGGCAGGCTCAAGAACAAGTGCTTGTTCTTCCACTCGACCTGGCCCTCGACATACGCCGCAACCGCCTCGGCGGGGACGGGCGGCGGCGGCGGGTCGGTGATCTTGGTGATCAGATAGGCGGTCGACGCCTCGGCCACGCCGTACGCCAGCACGCCGACGATGGGGACGCGCATCAGCGCGTAGAAGCCCAGCCCAAACCCGAACAGCAGGCCCTCGCGGCTGCGGAACCAGTGCTTCTTCTGCGGCGCCGTCAGCCGCACGCGCCGCAGGTACGGCTCCAGCAGCTCGCGCATCACGCTGCGCGAGCCGTAGTACGTCTGCAGGAACGCCACGAGAAAGCGGCGCGGCAGGAACACGCCGACGCCGAAGATCGCCGTGGCCGGGCCGAGCCCCACGGACTTCTTGAACGTGTAGAACGACGCCGCCGGGAGCACGAAGCGGCCGACCACCGGCGTGTACGACAGCGTGACGATGGCGAGCGACATGGCGGCCTTGCGCGCAAAGCGCACCAGGAATGCCCGTGCGGCAGCGCTGCCGGCACCCTTGACCGAGCGTGGGCCGCCGTCGTTGTTGCCGGAGCGCCGGTACAGCTGCAGGTTCGGGTAGTACAGCGCACGCAGGGAGTCGGGCGCGTCGTGCTTATGCATCTGCAGGTAGGTGGTGTCGACCCAGTGCAGCGAGTCCATGAACAGGTTGTCGAGGGTTGGCGTGACGTGCTGCATGAGTGTCATGAAGAAGAACGGGAGCTGCAGCACCGAGTCCTGGAAGAAGTTCAGGCCGCCGATGATCGAGTCTGACCATGAGGCGCGGTCTATCGAGAGCACGAGCGAGAGCACCCATAACAGGAATTTGATCGCAATGACCTACAAGGACGAAGTCTCGTCAGCTCTATATTCTCGACTTGGAGCTGCTCTCCCGGGGGGAGGGGAGCGGGAAAGTGTGAGTGTGCCCTGCAGTGAAGAGCCAGACATACAGGAATTGTGAGGATCAAATGGATGATGATACCGGCAGCCACGGCAAACACCGCCTGCTTGTAGTGCTCGTTTGTGAAAAGGTCGGGGTTCTGGAGAGCTCGGTGGACTGCGGACGAGCATATCCCGGAGCTGGTCAGTACAGTTACCTGGAGATGATATCAGAACAAGGAGCAGCAGTTGAACACGCACCGCCAACGCCCGCCACCTGCAGGCCACGCAGGACCGCATTGAAGTCGAAATTCGACACATCGAACTTGGCCTTCAGCTTCTCCTTGTCGATATGGATCGACGGCGGAGGACGAGAGGCCTCCATTGGACAGAGGGAGATGCGGTGAGCTTCTAGGGGGCTCTGCAGGAAAGTGGAATGTGAACGGCACTCAACGAAGCTCAAGGTCAATGCAAGCCAAAGAACAAGGAGAGAATCTATCGTGAACTCACGGACTGGGTGGTTCAAGTTACGTGGAGTGACGTTTGCTCGAAGTCCAGTGGGCCAAAAGCTCCCGAATCACCACGCGTGGCGTTCTCTTATCGGCACTTCTGGAGCTTATCGCTGTGGCGCTTGTGGCGCAGTTAGGGTTAGGCTCTGGACCAACCAACATTGCTATTCCGAGTTCTCACTTTCACATGCATCAATCAATCCCTCGCTCTTCATCTTGTCTTCGTCCACTCACTCACACACATCACGCACTTCAACCCGCACAGGCATTCGGACACCAGACATTTCTGAATTTACAATTTGTTCGAAAGTAGGTAAGATGGGGGTAGTGGAAGTTTAAGCTTTAGCGCCCTCACTATCAAAAAGGTAGGATTAAAAGTAATGGAAGAATTATCGATGACTATCTGGAAAGCTAGCTAGAATGGGCGGGGGAGAGCCCCTAATTTATCCCCTATGGGATCAGGCTCCTCCCTCCTAAAGGCTCCGAATACCATCCAGGTTCTTTATCTATTCCTAAGGCCTCTCTAGGCTCTCTATCTATTCCTAAGGCCTCTCTAGGCTCCCTAGGGCCTTCCTATAGTTATTAGGTATACCTAATAACTATACTTAATTTCTAACTACCTAATAAATTCTTAATACCCCTTCTTAGTTAGAATATTATTAACTAAAAGCCTAGCGTGCTTCTTAAATAGTACTCTTCCTAATAGCTTAGTTAGTATATCCGCTAGTTATTCCGTCGTTAATACGTATTATACTCTAATATCGAGTTCTCGTACTCGGTCGATCGTAGAGTAAAGAGGCGTGCCGACGTGCTTTAGGTTCGGTTAGTATATAGGCTTCGTAATAGCGGTAATAGTAGCGGTATTATCCTCCCGGAGGATAATATTCCTAACGCGAAAGTTAAGCTTAGTTAGTAAATATTAAAGCTATACTAAGTAGTATATAGTCTCTCGTAGCGCGTAGATCTCTACTTTAGCGGAAGAATTAGTAGTCCGCCTCTACCGTTTACTATACTAGCTAATAGGGTTATTATTAAGTATAATAACGTATCTAGTAGTTAATTTAAATTCGGCGTCTTCGGTATTACCGTACGAGGTATTAGCCTAGGCGTTTAGTATCTAATCTTACGCCGTAGAGCTCCTTCGATAGGTAATCCCCTTCTAAGCGTTTCTAATAAGGTACCGTAGTATACGCTTTAGGCCCTTAGCGTATATAATTCGTAGGTTATAAGAAAAGCGCGCGTACTAATATATAACGTAGGCTACGTTAGGTCGGGTCTTTCCTATAAGGTATAAGAGCTTTCCTATTATTTAATAGTATAAGCCTTAATTAGTAGGTTATATATCTTTATACTCGGGGGGTAAAAAGGTAACTAGCTCTATTAGCGTAGTTATAGTTTAGTAATTTAAAAGCTAAAACTCCTCTAGTATATCTCTAATATAGCTATCCTAACTAATTAAGATACTATCGTTCTCGATCTTAATAGCTATTCCTAGGAGCTATTCGGGCTCTCCCTAATACTTAGAGATTAGGATACTTACGAGGTCTTTCTTAAATCGATCGGCTATTACTTCGTTAGGAGAAAGGATTAGTAAGTCGTCGATATAAGAAGAGATAACTATTCGGGTCTAAGGGTTATAATAGGTCGCGTTATCCGCTTATAAAGGCTTAAATCTAATTATCGCTAGTACCTCTCGTAAGCGAATCTACTACTATCTTCCTAATTACTTTAGTTTATATAGTAGTTTTAGTAGAATAAAATACTACTAAGCGCTTCCTAATTTCTACCTTACCTTTAAAGCCTTATCGGGGTATTCGTTAAGGTATTTACGTATTATAGGCTCGGGGATAATATAGATTATTTCCTTAAGCTCTCCTTATAAATAAGTAGAGACTACGTCTATCTACCGTAGGGTAGCTCTCGTCTTAACTACTAGGGCTAATAAAATTCTCTACGTATCTAGGGTCGCGGTTAATACGAACGTTTCGTAGAAGTTAACTCCTTCCCGCTATTAAAAGCCTTAAGCGTATTATCTTACTTTCTTCTTAGTCTTATTACCCTCCGCGTTAGTCTTTTATCGAAAGGCGAGCTTCGTAGTAATTAGTTTCTTTAGAGGCTTTCCCTATATTACCTTAAAAGTCTTTATCTTAATAACCTTCCGAAATTTAGTCCTAATAGCTTCCGTCTATATACCTATAGCTTTCTAATCTCGCTAAGGGTCCCGCTTTAATACCTCGTTAGTATTACGTAGATAGATAGAGTTAGATACTATTATAAATATACTTCCCGGTAGTTAGTCGCTAGCTAACTTATTAAGGTCTTTAAGCTCGTCTAGTCTTAAAAGGCTCTAGTTTATAGTTAGAGGATTCGTAATCGTAACCTCCTCGTCGTCTAGTAAGTCCTACTTATCAGGTAGTTCTAAAACGGCCGTTAGCTCCGATACCCCAGATAGCTCTAATACGCCCGATAGCCCCGATACGCCCGATAGCTCCGATACGTTAGATAACCCCTTCTTAGGGGTGCTACCTCTAGTAATAGCGCTAGCTTTCGACTAGTATAGCGCTCCTAGAGGGTGGGATCGAACGTACTTCCTATATAAAAGCTTATAAATACGTTCCTAAAATCAGATATCTTTAGTAATATATACCTATCTAAATTCTAGAATCTATACTCTATAAAGATAGCGGCTTTAGTATCCGACTAGGATACCCCTTACGCCCTTAGGTACTAGCTTAGTATTTTCGCTATTAAACTTAGCATCTAATATCTTCCGCCGCTAAAAGGGGTTTATATATACGATATACTTAGAGCCTAGTATTTAAAGGTAAGATATATTAACCTTCTTATCTACCCCGTAAGCCTTTTAAAAGGCGCCGATTAGGGTATCGAGGCTCCCCGTAGCGACCGTCTAATTAAGTATATAGACTACTATAGTTATAATCTTATCTTATAGCTTAGGCGGGATACTCTTAGTAATAACGGTTACTCTAGTCTTCTATAAGACCTCGCGGATATTATATTCGATACGCCCGTTCTAAGTAGGGTAGTATAGAGGCGACGTTATATACTCGATTCCCTACTCGTAGTAATAGGCTACTAGCTTCTTTATACCGATATCGGTACCGTTATCGCTATAGAGCTTCTTAGGCTTCCGGCCTAGCTCTAGCGCCTACTTCTTAACGGTCTTTCGAATATATAGTAATACTTTACTCTTCTAGGCTATCGCCTATACCGATCGGCGGCTCGTCGCCTCGTCGTAGACTAATAAGAAATAGCTATTTCCGCTCGTAGATACTAGTCGTATAGTACCTACGTCTATATAGATAATCTCCCTAGGTACCTTAGAGGGTACTTTAGGGTTAAGTGCTTTAAAAGATATTATCTTTCCGAGCTCGTAGGCGCTATAAGGTTTAATTAGACCGGTCGCTTTCTCTACTAGTAATCCGGTAACTACTTTAAGCGTGCGAGATATAGCTACCTTTTTAAGGTAGTAAAGGCGCTAATATATAAGAGCCTCGCTCTCTAAAAGTATACGTAGGGATACGTTAGTATATATAGTACCGTTAACCTCGGTATATAGGGTATAGCCTTCCTTATAGGGAAGCTCGTCTATAGTCGTATAGGCCTTAAGGCCTTCTCTTACTTCTAGCGTAAAGCCTCTTTCTATCGGAAAGATAGTAGTAATAACCTTATCCTTAATTATTAGCTAGTTAGCTACTAAAACGTACCCCTTCTTATACTAAATAATTACGGAGATAACGTTAATAGGGAAGGTAGGGTAATACTAGACGTTAGTAATTCTAAGGCTCGATCCGTCTTTTATCCGGAGTTAAATAGTCTTAATATACCGAACTCCTAATAATCCGCTCCCTAACTTAATCGAATTAGTAAAAGTCTTTAGGGAGCCCCGTTCGAACTAAGATAAGTTATTCGAAATATAGGAGTTTAAGCCTATATCGTAGATCTAATTCGTACGAATATAGTAGGCGGGGTAGGGTTTAAATAGTCGCTAGTCTATAGTAGTATAGGTAGTATTAAAGAGAGTAGTCGATTCCTCCGCCTTCGTATCCTTTAGCGGCTTCTTATTCTTATCTTTAGTAGACTTCTTTCCGGAAGTCGTAGTATTAGCGGCGCCTAGCTTATAAGTCTTCTCCTTACTATTCGCTTTCGCCTAATACTTACTCGTAATATACCCCTTCTTACCGTATTAATAGTATTAAATATCGCTTTTCTTCTTAGTAGGGGTATTACTAGCGGTAGACTTAGGGGAGGGGGTATTAGGGTCGGCTTTCTTCGCGTTATCTTCCTTCTTCCGATTAGTAGGGTATCTAATCTATTACTAGCGCGCGGCGTAACTTATATTCTTAGCGATATACTTAGATATAGCTATAACGATAGCGGCCTCGTCGTTAATATCCTTATTAAAGCTCTTTAAGATAGCGTAGAGGTCTCTATTAAGCTTAGGATAACGGGTAGTAATATAATAGTATACGCCCGTCGCGGTAAAGATAGTTAGGATTACGAGCCCTTCTAGTCTTACCTTATATACTACCGAGATAAAACGATTTAGGATCTAATACGCCCCCTCTCTCGGTTCTATTTAAAAATCGAAGATCGCTATAATATTCTTAATTCTTAACTCTCTAGTAACTTAAAAATTCTATTTTAGCGCTTTAAATAGGGTATAAGCGTTAACCTTATCTTTAAATATAGAGGAAATCTCGGGGGTAATTATTTCCTTTATTATACGCGCTATATACGCGCTTACTAGGGGTTATAGCTCCCGGAGCTACTCGACGGTAATACCTAGAGTATTTAGGGTAGTCTCGAACTCTTTAGACTACTATAGCTATTCCGAAGTACTAGCTAGCTTTAGGGTCTTATTAATAAGGATAATGTAGTTCTTAAGCTCCTTTATTTTAACTTTTATAGCTAAACGTCTATAGTTCCCGTCTTTATCTAAGTCGTCGTTATCTTCGATCTCCGACTTATAGTCTTACTATTTAAGAGAGGATCTACGCCGTCCCCGGCCTTTAACGTCCTTAGCTATCTATATAACCTTCTCTTATATCTTTATAACCTAATTAATTAAGAGTCTCTATCGCTTAAGGTCCGCGACGTAAGCTCTTATATAGGCGTTATTCTCCTTAATCTCCCTTAGGTTCTTAGTAACTAACTTAGCTATAGCTTTAACGATCTACTCCTAGGGGATAGGAGGGTAGTAAAAGTTTTAGGTATTAGGGGTATATATAGGGGTCGCTTCTTCTAATTCCGGGATAGCCTCGTTAGCCTTAGCCTATACGTTAGCCTCGTGTTATACCCGCCGCTTAGCGTCGCGCTATCTTAGGCTTAGGCCCTTAGCCGCTTTATTTTACCTCGTTACGGAGGACTTAGTTAGAGATATTAGCTACTATATAGTATCGTAGGTAGTAGAACTAACTTAGGAGGGGGGGGGGGTTTAGTTAGGGGCGTTAGTTACTAAATACGCTTTATCCGGAGCGTAAAAATCGAGGTACTATAGAAGTTTTACAGCTTCGTAGGGTTCGAAAAGGTAGGGGAAAAGGCTACGGAAGTTTTACGGCTTCGTAGGATTAATAGGTAAGGGGGAAAAGGGGGGGGGGGGTCGAAACGAAAATAGTAAGGGGTAAAGCTATAAGCCCCGGGCTTATAACTTATTTAAAAGTAAGTAAGATAGGGGTAATAGAAGTTTAAGCTTTAGCGCCCTTACTATTAAAAAGGTAGGATTAAAAGTAATAGAAGAATTATCGATAACTATCTAGAAAGCTAGCTAGAATAGGCGGGGGAGAGCCCCTAATTTATCCCCTATAGGATTAGGCTCCTCCCTCCTAAAGGCTCCGAATGCCATCTAGGTTCTTTATCTATTCCTAAGGCCTCTCTAGGCTCTCTATCTATTCCTAAGGCCTCTCTAGGCTCCCTGGGGCCTTCCCATAGTCATTAGGTATGCCTAATAACTATACTTGATTTCTAACTGCCTAATAAATTCTTAATATGTTCGAAAGTAGGTAAGATAGGGGTAGTGGAAGTTTAAGCTTTAGCGCCCTCACTATTAAAAAGGTAGGATCAAAAGTAATGGAAGAATTATCGATGACTATCTGGAAAGCTAGCTAGAATAGGCGGGGGAGAGCCCCTAATTTATCCCCTATAGGATCAGGCTCCTCCCTCCTAAAGGCTCCGAATACCATCCAGGTTCTTTATCTATTCCTAAGGCCTCTCTAGGCTCTCTATCCATTCCTAAGGCCTCTCTAGGCTCCTTAGGGCCTTCCTATAGTTATTAGGTATGCCTAATAACTATACTTAATTTCTAACTACCTAATAAATTCTTAATACCCCTTCTTAGTTAGAATATTACTAACTAAAAGCCTAGCGTACTTCTTAAATAATACTCTTCCTAATAGCTTAGTTAGTATATCCGCTAGTTATTCCGTCGTTAGCACGTATTATACTCTAATATCGAGTTCTCGTACTCGGTT
>LNGL01000046.1:11308-45697 GCA_001510565.1 Knoxdaviesia proteae
CCCCCCCCCCCGAGAAAGTCCGCTAAACCCTCCTGGCAGCCAACACTGAACCAGGAGGATCATGCGTTCTAGCGCCTGATTGCTTGCCAAAACAGCGTTCTCCACCACTGAAAGTTGACCTCGACAAAACCCCCGAGTAATATAAAATCCCCGCGAGATATAGGCAGAAAAAGAAACGCAAACTCCCACTGTTAGACACTATCGAGTTGATATCTCCCGTCGAGGTGAAATAGGGGCCCTTATATGGGGGTTCCTGCTGAAAATGGCAGTGCCGAGCAGGTGGTTCGCTCCTTCTCTCTCACAACCCGCGCTCTTTCTCTCTCAGACCCCCAAAAACGGTTATTTATATATCTCTTTTTTTCCTAACCGGCACTAGGCCCGGCCCGCCATGTCTAATTGTCTTCTAGTTCTGTTCTTTCAGTGGTTCTTTCAGTGGTTCTTTCCCGCCAAGTTGGTCGCTCTGGCGCGCTGTAACGTCAACCCTTAAAACACAACAGAACTGTTGATCAGCCCGGAGACACCTGTGGCTCTTAGTTATTAAAAAAAAATTGGTTTACTTGTTTGCTGCTCACGCTGTCTGTCGTTGAGTTGCACATGTGGCTGGCTGCTGGCCTCTATCTCTCTATCTTTCTCTCTCTCGGTCTGTCTTGTCCCCAGTTCGTCCTATCTCTCGCTCTTCTTCCCTCCAACATAAATTCCTCGTCCTCCCCTCGCTTTTTACCTCTCTTATCTGCATCGCTTTTTGATCTTCTTTTCTATTCCCTCACGCGTGTTATATCTTCTTCTTGATTCTATCACACATCCTTCCCTTCTCTTTCTTCTTCTTCTTCTTCTTCTCCCACTCGCGTCGCAACCACTCCCTTCGTCTCTTTTCTGCTTCTCCCCTCTCTCTTCGCTTTTTTGTGTTTCGCCTTGTCCTGCTCTATCTCACTCATACGTGGAAACCCCCCCCTCAGGGATATTCTCGTTATCTTCCTCCCTCCCCATATCACATACATCCCAACCTAATCTATATTTTATATCCTCTCTCTTTCTTCCCTATCTCATATCTCACTCGCTCACTCTAAGCCCACGTTCCAGTTATTACATACCAAAATAACCTAAAGATAGTAATCCCCACTCAAACTTCATCCAACCACCTCCGAGAGAATTGCGCCCATCATGTCCCGCTCCATGCCATACTACCAGCATGATCTGCCTCCATACCCCTCTCGTCCACCACCGCCGCAAAGCTTCAGGCCCAACGCCGGCGAGTATGACCACGACTACGACCGCATCATGACTTTGCCGCCGTCGCAGGTAAGAGAGAGTGTGCGTGCAGTTCTCTGTTCTTGTATTTTTATCTTAATCTTCTTCTATCATTCTCTCTCTGCCTTTCGCGTTGGGTCTTGTTCATGCTCTTTTTTCGGTTCTGTAGCATTCTGCACCTCTTCTCCCGCTTTACACCGAACCTCCTATACCCGTATCCTCGAGCCCTGGTCCCTGAAATCCCACCTTTTGCCACTCCCCTCCATTTCTGCTTCCCCATATGACTCGACCTAACCTAGAACCCCCCCACATTGCTAACCCCCCAAATCCACTCCTCCGTACGATCAAATGAAGCCCACCACTTCCCTGCCCCCAATGCGTGCCGCCATCGACGGGACCGCGCTGTTTATCCACAACCCCCAGCACTACCAACCGCCGCGCCGCATCTCGTTGGAGAATGAACTCCCGCCGCTGGTCCACTTCCACGCCCACCAGCCCGAGCCGGCGTTGACCCACCACGGCTACGCCGTGCACCAGCAGCAGCACCAGCATCCGCACCCGCACCCGCATCCGCACCCGCGTTCACGTCAGGATCAACACCAGCACCAGGACGACCAGGCCACGGAAGCAGTCCCGGAGTGGCAGCAGGAGCAGCACCAGCACCACCCGAACTACGAGTACGTCCACTACGGCCACCACCACCACCACCATGAGCACCAGCACCCGCATCAGCACCCGGGCCACAGCCACGGCCATGACCACCACGACTCTCCGCCCATTGACCGCCTGCCCCCGCTGATCGGCCACCCCCCGCACTTCTCCGACGCCCGGCTCCCGGAGCCGCGCATCCCGCCGCTGCTGCGCCCGATGCTGAGCACCGGCAAGTCGGCCCTGGGCATCGCCGATCTGGTCAACCACATGGACACCGAGATGAGCGGCGGCGACCCGGCTTCGCCCAACTTCATCACCTCCCCCGACCGGGACATTGAGATCCTCGATGTCGACGAGGAAGATGAGGAGGACGAGGGCCCAGAGCCTCTCGCCCCAGCTCCCGCTGTGTCCGCCAAAGCGGCTGTGTCCCCGACGCAGGCTCCGCAGAATACCACGTCTTCCCCCGCCAGCAGCTCTTCGCCCAAGACCGCGTCGCCGAACGCATCGGTGTCGCCGACCACCACTACCCTGGTGATCCACAGACGGCCGCCCGGCCCGGTGGCCATCGCCCCGAAAGTGCCGCGCGCCGAGACGCCGCCGCCGCCTCAGCAGATCTCGCCGTCCATGGCCATCGCCGCCACCTCGCCCGACCCGGCCGCCGCTGAGGGAGCACTGGTTCCGATCGGCCCGCCCAAGGGCCCCGTCCAGCTAGTTCCACGCGTAAGTCAAACCTTAACTGCTACCCCGAGTTTGTCGTCATGTGTTATCGTTATGTATGCTCACAGTAGCCTTGTGTTCTCGATCGACAGAAAAAGCGCGGCCGTAAGCCGGGTCCGCCCCGGCCTCCTAAGGTTCCGGAACAGCGGGTGGTCCGTAGAAAGGTGCCGACCGCATGCACCCGGTGCCACTACCTTAAGATTCGCGTAAGTGCTACTCTCGTCACTCTACCCAGTCTTAACCTCCAGGGTCCTCTATAGAAAGACCACCCCCAAACGTGTACACCAAGAAAAGAGGCCATATCTAATACTCACCTCCCCTATCTGCCTGTGTGTAGTGCGTCCGCGACGACCACGAGGGTGAATGCCAGGCCTGCGGCACCCCGTCGCTGGGCAGCCCGCTGTCGTGCTTCAACGTGATCGCGCTGGACCTGGTGCTGTATCGCGAGCAAAAGGCCCCCTTCCACCTGTTCACGAAGCGCGTCGACTCGATGGATACGATGATCGTGCCGGTGTGGGACGAGAAGGACACCGACAGCCACGTGATCCACATCTCGCAGATGTTCGTGGGGCGGCCTGCGGAGGCCTCGTACACGGTCCCTGTGCGGCGCTTCATCCCCGAGGAGGGCGACATGCTCGAGGAGATCTGGATGTCCGAGTCGGGCGAGCTCGTCAAGCACTCGATCGAGCCGTACGCCATCACCAATCTGGCCGAGGCGCGCACAGCTATCGGCGCGTTCATCAAGTCCAGCGTTATCGCCTACTACGAGGGCTACTCGAACCGCTCGCACCACAAGCGCATGCTGCGTGACGTGTTCTCCATGGCCTACAGGTTCATGAATGATCCGGAGAGAGTATGTCTCGATCCCCAGCCTCCATTGCGCCATGTGTGTGCAGAATGGTGTATGACTGACTGACACACCTCCCCCGTATCCAGAAGCAAGACGACAAAGACATGGTCGCCGAGTGCGTCTACCTGTGGATATCGGTGTGCCTGACCTCGTTCCCCGAGTCGATCGTCAACAACGACGCGGTGGAGATGGAGCGCGTCAACGACGCCAGCAGCCCGTGGAACGGCGCCACGCCGCCGCCGCCGGTGATGGACGCGCAGATCGAGTCGGTCATGTACACGACGTTTCTGCGGCCGCTTGCCGACCGCGTGCGCGGCCACATCGCCAACATGCTGGCCCACCGCCGCAAGTACCACTGGCTGCGCAACTTCCTGTGCCTGTTCATCCTCATCCACTGCTGCGCCATCATCACCTACCGCGACGAGGAGTACGCCCGCCAGATCAACCTCAAGGAGACCTACGCGAACCCCTCCGCCGTCGAGAGCCTGCAGGAGAGCAGCAAGATCCTCATCATCATGTGGCATGATCTCCTCCGCGGCAAGCTCCTGCTGGATGCAGCTCTCCTCCCCGAGGGCCTCCGCGGCAGCCGCGATAACATGATGATCAGCGACCAAGATGCCGCGTGTATTGAGAGTACCGCCCGGTATATCAGACGAGCCTGTAAGTATTTGACGCGTTGTTTTTGGCTCGTGATTCATCAGCATGCATAGCTGACCGATTTATCTTCCCTGATATAGCCGAAAATCGCGACACTGTCTACGCCGGCGTGAAAACAGGCAATGAGATGTACTGGCTGTCCCAGCTTTTGTACAATCGGAATCGGGCGGTGTCACCTTAACTCGGCGTTCTGTGGCTCGTCTCCTGCTTCGTCGGGCCGGAACATAGAAGTGAAGCGTGGGGTTTTTTTTCTTAGTTATAGATCAAGTGTAGAAATCCGGCATCGGAGTGTATGCCGTTGACAAGAGGCAGTCTTCGCCCCAGAGTCCGGCATAGAACATGGCAGGCTTGTGTTTTGTCTCAGGGGATCACCCCATGGCGTCTTGGTCACTGCTTCGCGAGAACTGTGATCACCACAATTGTTTATATTGTAGTAGATAGTTCCAGATTTGCGCTCAACATTATATCCAACATTATATCCAACAGAAACATTGATTTCCCTCTACTTGACCAGCTCCCGTTGAAAATTCCAAACGCGATAGGGTTAGTGTCGATTCAGGCGAACAGAGCTTTAGTCGCAAGAGACGCTGACACGCAAGACCTTGCCGTTGACACGGACCGGCTCAGTGTCCCAAAAGCTGTCACGCTCGCCATCCTCGAAGATGCGGGCCCAGGCCAGACGGAGAGCAGCCGGAAGCTTCCAGCAATGCTCCTCGTTGTGAAGCCAGAGTCTCATGAGATGTCTCTGGCTCTCGCTGGTGTTCTTGAAAGACTCGCGGGTATGAACCAGGGCCATGTTGTTGAGGAATCGGATATCTCCCTGCTGCATCTTGGTACGGATCTCAACCTTCTTGGCCGCATAATGGAGAGCATCCAGAGCCTCAGCCTGAGTCTCGGTAAGGCCGGGGATGCCAGGGGTCCGGGGATCAAGCTCGGTGCCGGTGAGAAGACGGCGCGAGAAGTTCATGATAATGCGGCCGTCCTGAACAAACAGCAGAGGGCGCTGATAGTACGCAGGCGAACGCCCGTTGCTGTAGAAAAGAAAAACGAAAGCGCTGTTACCATCTAGGTCACATCCGGGGTGTCGTGTGAATCACAGAGTGCCTGGTAGTTGGCCATTCTATATCTCTTTTCCTCTTCCCTTAGGGGGTTTTCTTTCCCTTTTTTTCCTTTTCTTTTTGGTTCTTTTTTTCTTTTTCTTTTTATAATCAAAGAAATAAATCATGCAGCTAGTTCGGGTTTAAGTCCTCACTCACGTATCAAATGGCCAATCGGGCTTGGCCAGTGTATGAATCACATCCGGACGAGTAGCAGCCAGCTCGTTATAAACCTTCCAGCCCGAGGCCATGACCGAACGGCCACCGGACGCGGAGCAAGCCTTGGTAAGAAGGCAAAGGATGTCGCACACGGTATCTGTGTGGAACGGCTAGATTATTTGTACTAGGTCAGCCACAACTCCCGCTTTGAAGCTATGTGGATCCCGTCTTCCGAGGGACTTGCATACCTTTTCGATCACCTGGTTTTGCTGGGCGTCATCCTCATCCTTGTTGACCACATGCACTATAGTGAGAGCAACGAGGGTTAGCACGATGTTCTAGCCGGTTGCAGTTGGGAAAGTTCTATTCTCCGATTGAGCAGAAATGCGACCATGACGAATTCCAACTTACTGATCATAGTGCCTCGCTGATCCTGCTTGCCACGGGTTTCGGCAACATGGCCAGTGATACCAAGGTAGACAAACACCAGATGATCGGAAGAATAAGAATCAACGTCGAGGCCGCGGACAATGGCAAATCCGTGGCTATTGTAGATGTCGTTGCGGATCTTCTCCAGACGAGGAGCCAGATTGGGGAGCGGGAACGTGGTGGTGTTCACCGCCTCGTTGGATCCAAGTCCAAGAGCTATTAGGGATAGACATGTTGGCTGTTAGCTTCTGATTCAGGACAGAACTCAGATTTATAGAGGCTAAACACTTTCCGGTGGCCGAGTGCCGCTCCTGAGCCCGAGGCCGGTGGTGAGTGAGACACCACCCGAATAAGACACTGCCATTTAGTTAGATCGGGCACACGGCGGACACTAGCTCTAACTTACCAAGAAAATGCTGGAGACCAGCCTTGATCTCGTCAAGGTCACTCTGGTCAAGCTGGTGGACATACGCCTTCTCATCAGGGAAGTCGTCGCCGGACCAGACCATCGGCCCGGTCATGGCCTTGGGGAAGCCAACGGGAAGCTCCCGGGGGAGCCCCTTCTCCTGGAGACGGGCTTCGGTGCGGCGGCGGAAGGCTTCCTCGTCAACCTGGTAGCCAATGTCGGCGTACTTGACAGGTCCGGCCTTGGTGTTGGTGGGCTGGTTCAGGATGAACTGGCCATCACGCTCAAAACGAGCCCGGAGTCCCTGAGAGTAGTACGAGACCTTCTCAGAACCAAGGGTGTGGGTGAGCGAATGCAGGACGGAGGTGGCCATTGTTTGATACAGATGATGGAGTTCAAGATGGTGGAACGAGGTTCAATAGCTACGAAGCAGGAAAGTGAGTCGAGATACGAACAAGTTGGAAATGCTAAGAAAGGAGGAGAGATGAGGTTGATGAGAAAAGTCGAGAAGTCAGGAGGGGAAATCCAGAGGTTTAAATAGACGCCCAGAAGCGCGTAGAAGCCGTTGAGTGGAGGGAAAGAGCGAAGGACTCTGGATATGTTCCTGCTCTTTCCTTGTCTACCAAAGATGGAAAGTACACCCATCCTCTCTCTGCAGCTCCTTCTGCTCGTGGAGAGTTATCTGTAAAACGCTGGTTTAGGAAGGACTGCCAATCACCTCAAAGGGGGGTCAGGAGAGCTCCTTCCCACAGTTCTCCCACCCTCCCTCCCCCTCCTTCCCAAAGGTCACACAGAGCCGCCGTTCCGACAGTTTCCGTGTTAATCTCGGTGGCTCCTTCTCTTCTTACTCGTCATGACCGAAAGTGCCGAAGTAATATGAAGCAAAGCCGCAAAGTGGCTTAAAGGGGCATCATGACTCTACTCGATAGCACAATAAATTGATGTGATGGTAAGAGTGACGGCATCTCGAAGTATAACTGGAGGATCGGGGGAGTGTAGATGGGCACATACTATCTGCAGATGCTTGTTCCAGTCCTGAGCCTCAGTTCCGTGGAGTGTCTTGGACCACTTACACCGTGTTGTGTTAGTTGCGAGGTTCGAGGTTTCCGGGCGCCATCTTTTGGTCTTTTGAGGCGAGCTGCCGAGACGTGCCATGGAATTACTCGGGCCCAGTTTGTTGGTTTCTTTTTCCGGCTTCTTAGCTGTTGTTAACGAAAGAATGCCGGAAATACGCAAGCACCAAGTGAAAAGGAAAAAAGAAGAAAAGACGGAAAAAGGAACAAAGAAAAAACCGCCAAAACAGCACGCACCCACACCCCAAAAGCCTTGGAAGAAAAGAGAATCACATAAAATGACCTTCGTGGCAAAAAGGAACAGCAGGAAGAAGCCCTAAACAACAGAAAATCGAAACCTGAAGAGCAAGACCTGAGATAAGAGGCCGTAGAAAGAAACTGAAAGAGCAAAAAACCCCGTTTCTCTCAAAAGTCTCTTCCAAAAACCCCCTTTTCTAAAAAGACGGGAATAGTCTCATCTTTCAAAGCAAGACTACACAGTTAGTACTGTTAGTGAGTAAAACAGCAGTAAGAAAAAGGAAATCTCAAGAGTTCAAGAAAAAGATGAACAGTGATCGGCGAACCACAGTCTACAAGCGAGGGGGGTGTGGAAGTACGAGAGTGGCTGACCAGACCGTCAACCGGCTGCACGAGACTGCATACGTATGCTGGTCAATGCAGGCCAGTCCAGATCCTCGCACACTCACATCGTCTTTCTTGAACTTCTGCTACTCCCTAGTGTCCTTGGGGAAGACATTTAGAATAGAGGCATATCAGCTAGGTAGGGCGTGAGCTGCCTTGCAGGAAAAGCCAGACTCGATCATCGATCCAGGATTCTTGGCGGCATTGAGACGTCTTTAGCTTAACCTTACGGGCATCAAAGGAGAGACTGTGTGGGGGCGTATCTTTCTTTTGGCCTTGAACTTCAAACGGATCAGCTCCGAAGGCAGGTGACATATGTCAGAGTTCCGTGAGGCGGGATCAGACGGATGGGAAGGACTGTCAGACTAGTCAGTAGGCGGTGCCTCTATGTACAGTACTGACACATCCGGCCCGGGGATACTGGCCGTGCCGATGTTCCTATAGTCAATAGTAGTCGGCGATATAACTATAGCAGCCCCCTCGCTTGTTATCGAGTAGGATGCATGGGAAACATGGCAGCTGATAGTCGGTGAGCAGCCCGGCCTGCTCAGTCACACACATCATCAGTCACATCAAGCAGTTCGCTCGAAAAAATGACCCGAGAACCACCGGCCCGTAGCTAGTCTGGTCCGTGAACCGCAGAAAGCTACATTATGGACAAGATCATAAACTCCACTGGTCACACAACTCTAGGGCATAGGTATCTGTAGACCCTACCCAGCGTCTCCATCTCATCGTTAACGGCAGTCGATAGGCGAAAAGGGAGAGACTAGGCCATGTGTGTATGATGTTTCCGAAGGCCTCACCAGAACCTGACCTAGAGGGGGAGAGCGAGCCGACTGTATGTAGTTGGTGTCTCGTCATGAGGCTAAGCAAACCGCAATGGGAGGATTGGAAGGAAAACATCCAGATTGAGTTCGGGCTGAATCTGAGTCGACGGAACGGCCCTACGCCCTAAATTGAACCGGCGACTACCCTAGAGGAAAACCCGAGAGAGATGTCAAGGAAGTGGGGGGAAGAGGGAGAGAGCCACTTGACCCCGGCGAGGTTGGAAGATCTAGACAGAGCCGGCCGGTGATCTTGGTTAAGCAGTGCAACAATCCTTTCCAAGGGAAGCTTTTAGTATGTACCTTCACAGATATGTTTCATTGGGCGAACTGGCTGAACCATTCGAGCTGCTCCCAGTCCAGCTGAAAAAAAAAGCAAGGAAAAAGAAACCCAGACTTTGCGAGTGTATCATATGATAAGACGAGCCAGACACTTCTCATAGGCTGGACCGTGAATGCAGCGAATGAAATCCGTCAAATCGGAGGGGCTTGCTGGAGATTGCATGATACCTCCGAGGTGGGTGGCTTGCCTTGCCGGAGCATCATGGCGAGAGTGAGTCAACTGTGAACTCCGAGGGTGAAGAGATCATCGGCGACAATGCTTGACAGCCTATACTCACCACCGTGTTGAAGAATATGACTGGCTACACGCCGATTTATGTACAAGCCCTTTGACTCTGGATGTCGGTGGAAGAGAGACAGCCAACCTTGATGGCAGATGGGCAGATACAGAGTTCGTGACATTCCCCCAGGACCAGAGATCAGAAATAGCGGCCTTACATGCCAACGGCCGGCTGAAGCACTGCAGGTCGGTGCGCGGTTTTTTGTGACTGGCCTGACGAAGGAAAAAGGAAGCATAGCTGCATGAGAAAAAGAAACAAAAAGGCATCACAGCGCGGGAAGAACGAGAGAGACGGCGTGTGAAGCTGTGAATATCAGAAAAAGGAAGCACCATACAAAGATATTTTTGGTTAAACGGGCCCGTCTCCCTCCCTCTCTTAGAGAGATAGACATTCGTCATTCGTCCGTCCGTCACAGTCGCTCTTCGTCCCGAGGTATTTTCCTCTTTTGGATGTGTTTGTGCCGATCCTTTTATCTTGTGCGTGCGGACGTCACATGACACGACATGGTGACCCTTTTTTTATTTTTGTAAAAGCCGGAAAATAAAAATAGATAAAAAAGGAGAGAGAGAAAGAGAGAGAGAGAGAGAGAGAGAGAGAAGAAAAGGTATTCGACCTAACTAGCTGAAGATACCACACTGCACGGTACTAAACCGGTATGTGAGAGGAGAGAAGTCTATGCATATAGGAAACCGAGAATATGCCTATCTATGCTTTTCCTCGCGTGTATGTTGGCTTGGAGGAAAAAAGACCTGCTCGTCAAACTAACCTCGTCGACCACCCGGGTTAATTATAATCAATCAACCCTGGACGGTTTACTCCAACTATCCTATGCAACTCTCCGTCTATAGAGCCTAGAAAGGATGAATATTCCTTCTTGGTTAATGAATAACATCAACATGAACTTGCGTTCTTCTTCCAACGCCAAACCCTAAGCTTGTCTCATAACTCCGATGGTGATGGAGGCTGAGCGGATCCTAACCAACCCAACATCTGATTCAAATCCTCCCATGTCTTATGCGGCAGAGAGCCCGATTTTAGGCCGATTCAGTGCGAAGACATGAAATCTTTACGGTAGGGTTTCTCTGGGGTTTTGTGTGTCGAAGCGTCCGTTCCAAGACTGGGCTGCCTCGGCTCGTCAACTGGAAGAAGAATAGGACGGGATGGCTTTTGTAGCGGTCTCTGCTGTGTGTGAATCACTGGAGACAGCCGACCCCCCGGCTTTCTCAAGGGGGGAAAAAGGAAAAAGAAACCCCAGCAAAATTAGAACAATCAATGCTCGTGAAGGGGAAAGTCGTGAAAGTCACAGAAGATTGCAGGAAAAAAGGAATGTTGTCACCAGCCTAACCACCGACCCTTTCACCATGGCGAGTCCAAGCGAGAGTGTTCGCAGTCCAGAGCAAGCAACCACCGTAGCATGCTCCCTGCATGAAACACCTACACCGAGAGACTTGCACCCTATGGCTCTTGGAATAGTTTGGGGATTAGGCTTTGGATTTTTTCTGACCCCGCAGTACAATATCCTTCTTTAATATCGAAAAACGACCAGCGTGATGTGTCAAAGGAGCGGTAGATCAATTAACGTTGGTTGCAATTATGGATACGCGATGTTTGATTTTAGCAGACTCAAACATGGGTCAACGATGCTGAATCTCCCCGGGATAGCTCATCAAAATCGCGAGATTATCTCCAGTAACAATAATTAGCATCCAGACCCCGAGTTTTCGGATGGTCTGCTGAGAATCTGTGCGAATGCTCTATGTGAGAGCACGAGATGCGGGCGGGCAGTATGGGCGCTGAGTACGACACGAAGAGCGAAGGAGGAGGATGGCCGGGACAAGAAATTTTTTTTTTCGTCTTTCTCTTCATTAATTCGAACCCGTTGTTTACCATCAAAGGTCACTAGCCGAGTCGTGCTCTCTTCCGCGGCCCAATGTGGAATGTTCTTGGGGGAAATCGTCCTAGCATGGACGCCATAGGTGCAAGTTAAAAGCTGAAAATCGTACCATCGGCACCGAAAAATATAAAACTCAGATATCGCCGTTCTGGAGCTTTCCGGGGGCCAGAGACTTTGAAAAATGGCATCTGCTTTCGATATCCGATGTTCATGGTTGTTGGTATCGCAGTGACCGGCGCACGGCTTACGGTTGATAGCTGTGCATCAGAGAACACACATACAGACCAACAGCTTCCCCTCGGTACACAGCTCATGCCCTTCTCCCATAGGGGGGTAATCAACGTCACTAAGATATGAAAAAAAAAAATTGAAAAAAAAATTGTTGTAGAGTGTAGATATCTGAACGGAAAAATATAGTTCAAGAGGCGGAGTTCGGCACTCAGTGTTCAGGCGTGCATCGGATCCGACCTCCAATCAAGAACCTGACGGTGTGGGACGGGAACCGAAGTTTTGTTCATAACCTATCAATCTATGTGCTCAGCCCTCATCCGGAGTCACCAACAGAAGTTCCTCGTCAGACACACTGATGATAGTATCCGTTGATTTCTGAGCAAGTGCCAGCTGCACATCGGGTTGGCCCCGAGTATCCCGATCCTCCACACTGGGCAAACCTCGAAACAGCAGGTCCATCCACGGTACTTGAAGATGACGACGTGGTCAGCTGGGCCGGGGTCGTGTAGACGGTTGTGGTCGACGTGACTGTTCCAAATGAGGTGGCGACAATGGTCTCAGTGGTGAACTCAGTGACAAAGATGGTGGAGGGCTGGCTGATGACCAGAGTCGTGGAGTTTGCAGGCTCCGATGGTACGATGAGAGATGTCGGTCCCAGATCTAGAATCAGGAAAAGAAAGAGCAAGAAGGAGTTTGAGACAGTGGTGGTTAGCACGCAACTGTGGTTGGGATACCGACCATACACAGACACATATACACACGCCCCCTCCTTCGGCGGCAGCCCTATACTGGCACCGTCTCTGACGTAAAGCAACAAGCGAGAGAGGGACAGAGAGACAAGAAGAAAGAGAGAGAGAAACGCATACTGGGAGTCGGTGAGGCCAGCTGTGCGGCGGTCCAGCCACCATCACTGGTCGAGTTCAAGCCCGACTGGGAGGACGAGGATGCAGGCAGAGGATCAGCGGCAGTAGCAGCAGCAGCTGAACTTCCTTCGTCGACGGGATCGGCTAGCTTGGCCCGTGCAATTAAACGGGGCGGAAGAAGTGCGGTGGGCACTGATAACGCCCTGTCCAATGCTCTTTGCTTGAGATGCTCGAGGATGTCCATGTGGAGTTTGTCCCGCGGATCAAGCCGGACACTCCATCCATGTGACTCTTTTCTGTTATCTCCAGCGTTAGACTTGTCAGAACACTAAGACCAAAGAAGGGGGGGCATCTCGGGAGCGAGCAAAACGAAGGGGGGATGAAGTATATCGGAAAATCGGGGAGAGAGAAGGAGGGAGGGGGGGGAAGAAGGGGGGAGTGACAAAAGATCAAACCCAAGACATTATCAAGAGTGTTTTAGCCTACCCATTCTGAATAGAAAACCGAGTCCGAGAGTCCTAGACGACGGAAATCAAAAAACGGACAAAGCAGCCGTCAGCCAACCCGCAACAGCACCACCCGACGAGCGGAATGGCTGGGGAGACCCAGTGGTCAAGCCCTGAAAAGCCATATTGCCAAGCTCTCATGAATACGCCCGCCTTACCTGCTCCGCAAAGTCACCGACAGTGACACCAACACATTTATCAACCGCCAGACACGCATCAATGACCTGGATGTAGTCCTGTGACTGCTGGGCCAGATCTGACGGCGCAACGACGCTGTGGCCAAACCGGACGTCCAGCTGGGCAAAAACCACCTCGCTGACGACAGCAGCATACTGGGCCAGCGTGTCCGCTAGATGTGCTGCAGACGGGACGTTCCCCACCGTAAGGTCGCTGCGAATCCCTACACCGTCGATCTTGACGCCACGGGCCTTCAAGTCCCTGACCATGGCCAGCGTGGCGTCAGCCTTGCGGCCGGGCGCTTCGATGTTGGCGTCGGTGTAGAAGAGCCGCGTGGCCGGGTCGATGGCGGCGGCCGTGGCAAAGGCCAGAGCCACGAACTCGGTCCCAAGAGCCTGGAACAGCGAACTGTTGCGGAAGTGGCCGGCATCGTCCAGGATGCCGTCGACCACGTCCCAGGCGTGGCACTGGCCCCTGTAGTGGCCCATGACATTTTCAATGTGGAGCCGCACTACGGACTCCATTTTGGCGCGGTTGGACGCCGCTTCGTTGACTACTACGGAGGATTATTTAGATTATATCGCCAGCAGTTAGTAGCCAGATCTCACAAGAAGAAAACGACAGGAGACGATCGAACACAAGAAAACCTCCTGCTGCCCTAGGGAAACTTGGGAACTTTATACCCCATGCTGGAATATGATCATGTGATATTAACGCATGGCATCGCACCATGCGGCCGGTCTGCGTGGCGAGACTAGTGATGGTATCGCCGCCGTAGAAGTTGAGACGGCCGCTGGCCGGCTCGGTGACGTCCCACCTGTGGCCGGACTTCGGCGTCAGCTGGCCAAACTCGTCGGGGTTTCGGATGCGGTCGAGGTATTGGCCGTTGTGCAGCGCCCACGACGTATCCACGATCGACCCGAAGAACGCGAGCCCGGCGTCGATGGCCCACTTGTTCAGCTGGCATGTTGCTGTCGCACAGTAGTAAAAGATGATAACAAGCTTGATGGATGATGAGTACTTCATTGTGAGGTGGCCATGGGAGGTCGGGATGGTTAGGGGACAGATATATCGACCGGACTAACACTTCAGAGAGGTTGTAGTGGTTTTTTCAGGAGCAAGAGGTCGAGGCAGCGGTCCCATTCCTCTCTGGCGATAACGGCCACCCGTCTGCCATACATATATATCTCTCTCTTCTCCGTGAACTCGCGTACGTGAGATCAACTTTATCATATCACGTATACACAGCGAGCACATAAATTGAAAGCGGGACACGCAGATAGTACAGAAATAGCAAGCGCTCGTTTATTATTACCGGTTCATGGACTCAGCTTGATAAATTAATATGGAAGAAGCCCAAGTATAAGCCATACAACGAGCCTCAACGGAGTTCCTACCAGAGTGCTGGAGATATCATCTGGCTTTTATTTTAGCCGGCATTGAAAGAGAAGAAAAAGAAGGAGAAAAAAGAAAAGATAACCGTGCATACCGCCACGTACACACACAGAAGAAAACCCAGCAAGTGAAGTTGAAAGGGTTTTGCACTATGAGCAAGATATATATGAAATGCAGTCAATGTAATATGGGCGGCAACATATTGGGGGAAAAGCGGAATCCATGACCCGAAATCCAGGATTTGCAGAGGCCGGCCATGGAAATGAATATAAATAAAAGATTTCCCGGGCTGGAGAGACCAAAGAGTTTTAAAAGCATTTTCAAATAAAAAACGCGACCCTTTGCTCTTTACGTTGTCCGCCAATCTCCAGATAACGGACGACTTGGCTTGAACCATGATAATCACTTCAAACGAGAAGCACACCACCATATCTACGGAACATGTCATGTTGACCTCGCCACCCCCCAATTCAGAATTGGAAACCAAAAAGTTTGGGGGGGTGTGATTGTGCGAGCCTATAACACACTTCTAATTAGTTTAACCAAAAAAAGAATGGGTGTGAAGCTTGGGCGGTTCTGTCTGTGAGCATTATACCGTCGAGCAGAGTGAGAAGCAGCACACCCAAAACTTGAGAAGCTCGGATCCCTCGAATAGCAAGCGGCTGTAGAGGATAACAGAGTATATTACCACCGACGCACAGGAGGACCTGGTGAGACATCCCCAGCACACCTTCACCGTGGAGGTGTGTGCATGAATCAGAAGCATCGAGAGCCGGTCGGTTGATATCGGGTGGTAAAAAAAATAAAGATAAAATAAAATTAAAACCCCCCGATGCATCGAGAGAAGAACAGCAAAAGAGACGGAGAGAGAACGGAGACGAGAGAGAAATAGTCAGCCGCGCTGAGACAGACTTGTGCTTCGAAAGAGATAAGACGAATTGTCCTTTCTAGGAATGGCGTCGAAAGGTGCAGAATGTATGGAGGGAAACGTGTGGATGTCGACCAAGACATTGGCCTCCGTTGATTGGATATACGGAAGTGTGAACACCCTCCTGCAACTGTGGCAAAAAAAAAATAGAAAGAAAGAAAGAAAGCAAGGAGGCAAGAGAAAAAAAAAGCGAATGCCAGGGCTAGGCCTCAATCGACGCAGTTCTGGTCCAGAGCTGAGACGCAACGGGCGGGAAACTCAGGAGTAAGCAACCGTCAAGCTTGCGGGGGTTCTTGACGAGGAGACAATCAGTTTGTTTCCGTGGACTAGCTGAAGAAAAAGGAACGGAACAGCGGGATGTGTGGAGCAAGAGAAATTGACATTGCCAGCGCATGACGGACATGGGAATTTTTGCTGAAAGTGAGACTGGACGGCCAGATGGAATGCCCCAACAGCGCTCCCAGCGTGGCTTGTTGGTGAAAGCAGCCATTCGGGAGCGACGGCGAAAGCCATTCGAAAATGGGGAGTCTGGAAAGAGTGAAGGGTAGATGAAGATGATGCCGGATGCCGGAAGTTTCCAGCTTCTCGAAAAGGGGAAGTCGAGGCAGTTCCATGAGAATCTGGATTTGCGCGTTCCGCTTCAGGGGCGACCAAAACGACGATCTGGCTGAGCCACCAGCAAGGAGTCTGCGTTGAATGCCCGGCTGGGGAAAGCCACTGGAAGACGCTCGCTCGTGACTTGTCGTGATCCGGGGGCCCCGACGGAACGGTTCGATGGTCGACTTGAAACGCGCCCAAGGTGATATTGCTACCAACGGAAGAAGCATGGATGATGGGCTGAAGATGGATTGCTGATACCCAGTCAAAGGCTGTGCCTCACTGATGTGACGGACCAGATAGGACGAATACGTGGCGGAGAACATGTTTGCACAGAACACAGTGATGCCATTCCTAACTCGCTTGAGCCAGGGAGGTGGGAGAAGGCTGGACAAGCGACGGCGGCTACGACGACGGCTGTGGTTCGTCCATGGACCGGAAATTATACCTCACTATCAGCACGGGTCGCTGAAACGGTCGTCCCACGATCCCGGACCGATATACACCGATCAATAGGGCTGTCTTCCAGATGTTCGGTGACGCTAGCGGGCGCAATCTCCGGAGGCGGCAGAAGCTGATGACATGTTGGCGCGAACTCGGTGAGGACAACTGGGGATCGACCCGGAAACCTGGGTTAGATCCCGGGGAACCGTGGTCCGTCCCGAGGCCGCACTCATCGCAAACCCGCGGTTGTCGGAGCTACACCCACGTTGTGTTGCAGGGCTTTCTCGTACTCCTCGATGTTCACGGCGCCGGTTGGCCACAAGACAATCGCCTGGATACAAACAGCAGGGGTCCTTTGGCCGGTGACATAACCAATGACGTTCAGCCAAGATCCCACGCTGGTCTCCTCAGCTTTCAGGGAGCCAAGAAGCAGCCGGACGTCGACAACGGCGGTGGTGTTGCATCCGCGGGGGTAGTCATGGAACATGAGGAGGGTTGCCTCGCTGGTAGAGTATGAGTGAACACTGGGAGTGTGTGTCAAGCCAGTGTCAGGAACGGTTGGCTTCAAGAGAGAAAATGAAGAAATTGCTACACTATTCATACCATCCAAGAAATCTCACCTTGGCCCCGACCGGAGATAAGGGAAGATTCGACAGCAGGGTCAGTGTCGAGGGGTTTGGGCCCCAAGACATGGCGAAAGAGAGGAGCAAAGAGTGCAAGACTGCTGGATGAAAAGCTGCAAACGGGAGTAATCTCCAAATTCAGATTCAGCAACAAAGACAGGGAGAAACAGATGCGGCAGGCCAGTATGTGGGCATCCACCAAGATCGAGTCAACACGAAGATATCACGATCCTCCACTTCGGCCCGGGGTTTTACGGTCGTCGTCAAACTACCGGCCCGTGATTGTCCGCGCTTCAGCCGATAATCAAAGGCAAGACCGGCGCCGGCCGCTCCTGCCGTTAAGTTATCGATGCGTTTCGCCTGGATTCGCCCGCTCCTGCCCTGGCCTGAAGAGCGGGTAAACCTCGGCAAAGCGCTTTTTTCCTGCCAAAAGCGGTGTAGTACCCATGCCAGATACCGTCATTTTTCCCTCCTCGCCTTTTTCCCCCTCTGACTTCATCATACAGCTTTTCTGGGCTTTTGTTTTCTTTCTCCCTCCAGCCTCTTCTTTCGGGCATCCTGTTTTTTTTACCTTGTGTGTGGCAGTGACTTCAAACTGAGGCGTTTGTCTCTCACGTATCATTTTTGCTCTTTCGATTCTCTCTCTCTCTCTCGAATCACCAGTACTCTCGATCTCGACGTTTCCCCTCCTCTCTGACCAAACCGAAGATCTCCATCCGAGCAGGCCGTGGCCCTTTTCCCCCAGGTGCTTTTTTTTTCAGCGTTGCCCTTGCTACGCATACGCGGCCTCACCCCTCCCAGTCGCCCGAAGCAGACCCCGCCAACAATCACAGCAAGAAAATAGCAGGTGGTTGGACGCAGAAACAGCGGTGCCACGCAATTTGGCTGACGAAATCGCGGCGACGACAACGACGACGACGACGGCAGCTTTCCGTAGCGGTCGGTCCGGTGTTCCTGGATTCATGTTTTCAAAGCCGTCTTCTTCCTATTGTCTCTTGGTTGTGGTTTTGGCTTTTGGCTGGTGCCCTGGATTCCTTTCACGCCCTTCTATTTAGAACCTTCTAGCCTTGTATTATCACAAGGGCAAAATCGCGGAGTCCTTATCTACTAGCGTCCTGATTGTCATCCGCCTCCTCTCTTTTTCTTTCCCTCTACTAACCACACTCAAACCACTTCTATCGATCCATTTCCGCCGTTCCGCGCATCGCCGATCCTCGTGATATCGTCACTCTATACGTTTCTATTGTTTCTTTTTTCTCCTCTCTTGCGATCTCCATCTCACGTGTCGCCCTCTTGTGCTCAGTGAGATTCTCTCGGAAGACTAGGCGCCGTTTCATTCTGTAGCCTGTCATACTCCCTCATTTCTCTCCCCTCCTCCTAAACCACACACTCTCTCACCATGTCCGGTGTCTGGGGCTGGTTCGGCGGCGGTGCCGCTCAGAAGAAGAAGGATAGCCCGAAGAATGCTATTCTTGGCCTGCGAGCACAGTTGGACATGCTGCAAAAGCGGGAGCGGCATTTGCAGACTCAAATGGACGAGCAGGAGGCCATCGCCCGGAAGAACGTCACCACCAACAAGAATGGTAAGTGAATCGACTGCGAAGAGTGTCCAAGTATCGCCGACGGTCGCGTTGCCGATGTCTTGACTTTCCCGTCTTTCCGCATGTGTTGCTGTTCGGCGTCTCAGAGTCGAAGATGGTCTTTGGAGGGAAATGTCACATGTCTGCCTAAAGCTGACGATGGTGATGACGACATGGCTAACAATACTTTCGTTCTCACCAAAAACAGCCGCGAAGGCCGCCTTGAAGCGCAAGAAGGCCCATGAGCACAGCCTGGAACAGACGATCGCCCAGATCACCACCCTCGAACAACAGATAAACTCGATAGAATCGGCGAATATCAACCGGGAGACGCTGGCGGCCATGGAGAGAGCGGCAGAGGCCATGAAGCAGATCCACGGAAAGCTGACGCCCGAGAAGGTCGACGAGACTATGTATGTGTGCCCTCGCTTAGGTTCTTCCCGTGTAAGTATGCTATTGAATAGTACAACTAATAGGCAACGCTTCTTCAATCCAGGGAACGGTTGCGCGACCAAAACGCCCTCAGCGAGGATATCGTCAACGCCATCACTTCCAGCACACTCAACGACGCCATCGACGATGCCGACTTGGAGGAAGACTTCGACCAGCTGCTGCAGGAGCACCTCAACACCCAGCTTCTGGACTCGGGAAGCGTTCCGGTCGCCGATGCTGTGCACAAGATGCCAGCAGTTGCCACGGGACCAAGTATGTTTTCTCCCCATCCCCATTCTATACGCCCATTCCATTTCTCGTAGGACATACTACATGCACGATTCCACCTCAAGTCGTTATGATACTAACCAGGCCCCTTTTCTCTTCCACTTTTACAGTCAAAGGCAAGCCGGTGGCCGAAGAAGACGACGAGGAGGCCGAGCTCCGGAAACTCCAGGCTGAGATGGCCATGTAAGCAAACGGACGACCGACCAGATCAAATTGTCGATTATCTCCATCAACATTTCCAACGGTGTTCCGGATTTTCTTTGAGGGTTGCCCCCGGTGTTCTTCGTCCGCCCTATTTTCGGCCTCGCTTGATTTTCGTACCAACGGTGTTTGATTCCTTCCGGTCCGGGCCGTCATATCCAATCCCCAGCGCAGCTAGCAGTAGCAGCAGCAACATTTCTCTTCTCTTTTCAGCGGCGTATTCCACCTGATTTCTGTCTGGGTTGCTTTCACTTGCTTTCTCTATGGTTTGGCGGATACCTAGGTGCCATCCGGGCTTGCTAGTGGCCGACCGACCGACACAAGAGCGTTGATGGGGTATTCTTTATCGATTGTCGAACGAAGGCACACGGTTGGGTATCGGAGGTGCGAACTGCATCATTGAGCCCCATCCGGGTGCGTCGGCTCTCCCCATATCCGTCTTCGCTTCGAGAGATAATGTGTGGCCGCGGGATATCAGTGTGTTCGGTCACGACTGTGCTCACCTCGTCTCCAAGGTCGCATCTCGAGACTATCCCATCTGCCAATATCGTCGACACGGCCGTGTGTTTTCTTGTATCGTCAGGTCGGCATTCGCCGTGCCACGGATGACGCTCCGCCTCCACCTGCTGCCCCCTCTTCTTCCTCTGTTCTTTAGACGTTGGGTATCATGTCTTTCCACGAGTCTGGATTTTTTTCCCCCTTCTCCCTTCCCTCCTCGGACCCTATCGACCGCCGGTGTCGCGATATGCACGCCATCTTGGCTCCTTGGTTTAGGATGCTCTGGAGTGACGGCATGTTGCTTTCTTCGCGTGGTTGCTACTGGTGTTATGGTTCTCTTTTATTCTCCCCTTCGCCTTTCGGCCTGTGATGTAGAGTTTGCGTTCCGTGTTTCGCTCGGGATACTTCTCTCCCTCATCCCCTATCCCTTCTATCTTGCCGGTAGTATGTTTTCCGTTTTGGAGGGCTTGCTTTGTCTTTTATCGTCTTCTCATGTCACCTAGGGTAGTGCTTTTGGTTGCTGCTTTTCCTTTCGTGTGATTTTGTAAATCGTGTTTCCGTTTGGTGCTTTTTTTTTTTAATTTAATACCTCTTTCAACGATGAGAAGACAGGCTCTACTACATAAACTTGAACTTTCCTTGTGAAAAGCGGCGTCCATGTCTGGTGCAAATCAGAGGACTGTGCTTGATGCAGCCCCCTCGATCGTCGACCGCAAGTCGCGATCTGCGCAGATCTTTATGAACCAGTAGGTATAAAGAGAGCAGGCACTGTGATACTCGGCCCGCGATCGCTCCTCTCTCTCTGTCTCTCTGTCTCTCTGTCTCTCTGTCTCTCTGTCTCTCTGTCTCTCTGTCTCTCTGTCTCTCTGTCTCTCTGTCTCTCTGTCTCTCTCTCTCTCTCTCTCCCTCGTTATTATCTTGCTGGTTTCTTTCGTCATTTGTCATGACCTCGGTCAACAGCAAGGCCCTTGGGATTCGTTCATAACGGCCGGTCCGGTGGTTCCCAGGGGATGAGGAACAAGCCCACACAGTTCAGGGCCTGGCCAATATTGGCTGGTCGTTGGCCATGGACCGGGCCCCTTGCCAGGCAATCTCGCCAGGCATTGTTTCCTTTCTGATAAGACCGAAGCGGAGAGAGAGTTCTTGACCCGATTATATTCGGTGGAGGAGGAGGTTGGGAGAACACGAGAAGCACAGCCAGCAAACACGGGCGGGCGGGAGGCTCGCTCTGGAAAGCCGGATTAGATGGCGGCTGCTGGGTTCAAGCTTCTTTTTTTCAGCCGAACGGAAGCATCGGGCAACTTGTGAGCTGCTGCATTGCGACAACCGTCGGCGGGCAGACTCACCCCATAAACGCCCAAGTGCTGTGTCTACACCACCTCTCTCCTCGATCACCACTGCGAGGTGTGCTCTGGCTGTGAGACCGGTCCGAGACCCGAACCAGCCCTTTTATTTTCCCACCTGCTTAGTGTCTTGAACACTGGCTTGTCCAATATTCCTTCAACTGTGCTGTGCTCAACTCACATCGACAGGCTGCTCAATCCAGCGGTGAGCCTCTCTCTCTCTCTCTCTCCCTAGGAGTGGCAAGGTTCTACTGAAAGATCCGCCGGCTGGGTTTTTTTTTCCTTACCCCAGTTTACCAGGGCCAATTTAGTCCATTGTTTCTGGTTTTTTTTTTACGTTGTCTCCATCAGATGAAATTTTAAATTAACCCTCCTTTTTATTTTTTCCTTTCACCGCCAGTTCCTCGTCCAGGATTTTTCTGCGTCCTGTTGTGTCTCCGGCCTTTTTTCGTGTGCCCGTGACCAGCCACCAGAATGCAAAAGACGCGATGTAGCAGGGGGAGAGAGCACAGCAAAACACCCACAGAGCATTTTTGCGGCTTCAATGTAGTGTGCATACTGTGTACAGTACGAGGATGTGCGTCTTCATGTCGTGTTCTGTAGGTCGTGGGCCTTTGAACCAGAAAACGCGAGATGCACGGCGCTCAGTGCGTTTGCATGTGGAATGTGCAGCCTGCTGCTCATGTGAGATAGGAGAAAAAAATAAGAATAAAAAGACGGGGGTTGTAACCACAATTCACGCAGAGGCTAAAAAGGCGAATGTGAGAAGATAAATCGATGAGCTGGTTGTCGTTGACGTGGTTGGGTTGAGGAGCATGGGGGTGTGCATGTTGATGCCCAATGGTTCTAGGGTTAGGGTTGTGTGTGGATGGTGGATGCTCGACCAGGCGGGATTAACTTCCAAATGAGGCCATTGCAGGCCAGGACTTGCATGAGTGGATGGGAGCTGTGCATATTCAGTAATTTGGGGTTAAAAAACACGGGTGGAATGCTGTACGGGGGCCAGCATGGCCGTGTCACATATGCCATTCAACGGGTGCAGAAGTTGACACGGGAGCAGCACAGTGAGTGCGATGATCGGCTTCCAGGAATAAGGTTCCTGCTCCATGCAATAGCCAACGGACAGTAGGGTATATGAGACACCGCCGAGAGAGTCTTCACTCGACAGACAGCTAGGAGAGGAGGATATCTGCCAGCAGAGCCATTGGCCACGAACAGACAGCGGCAAACACGGACGGGTTCCTGGACACGTCGACATGATGACCACAGCTGGCACACTACCAGGAACATGAATGTCCTGGACTCGGGTACACACACACAGCGCCTACGTTTGACGGAGTCCTTGGCCTAGAACCCGGGCTCTGGCCGCTGTGGCCGCCTCGGGAGACAGTGGTACAGGTACAAGTGAGGGTTGGAAGGGGGGGGGGGGAGAAGGAGGGGAAAATCGCGAGATCAATGATTTCGGGTCATCCGCGGTTCCCGACAGAAACGGCAGAGGGCGAAAGACAGAGCAGGCAGGCAGCAGGACTCGACGGGATCAACGATATCCGACTGGGTCGATGCGGAGAGAGAGTACATTATACCTGTGGATTGGAAATCCAGCGAGGCATACTTGCCTGCACGGTGCGCACCCGTTTGAGCAACCGACGGGAGAAATGAATAAATATATCAGAACAGAGAGGGAAAAGAAATGCCATAAAGAAACTCATCACGCGAGGCTGCGGTTGGGGTAGAAAATAAAATAAAAAAACCCCCCCATATATGCAGACGGTAGCTGCCACGTCGTTGATAGTGGATCCGTCCCGGCCGAAAAATTTTCTGTTTTTACGTGGGATGGATAAAGAGGCGAGAGAAAGCGAAGCAAGAAAGCCTGGAGAGGAGGGTGGGCGTGGTTGGTTGGTGCTTGGGTGCAGAAGCTTGACGGAGCGTGCAGATGTGAAGGTGGAGAGAGACACAGACGAAGGGGGGGCTATTCAATGGACAAAACAACCTGCAGTAGCGGCATGTACAGTTAACAGTGTCGGAGCCACACACACATGGACGGGCCAGCTCGCTCTCTGAGCGTCGTGTGGGAAGCTTTGGGTTGCAGTGCAGGAGATAGGAACACACGCGTAGGAGGGCTGGGGGATGGATGGGACACACTGTGAGGAGGAGAGAGTTCAGGGAAATCACGATATACCGTACTGTACATACTCCTCTTCTCGTCGGAGTACACACAGAAGCAGAAACAGAAATAGAGAGCTAGGAACCGTTCGTCCGATCCTGAGTAAAGATAGGGTTCCTCCCCCCCAGCAGGGAAGCGCGCTTCAGCTCAACACACCACAGACGACGATCGGAGAAATAGCACAGAGCCCATATCCCATAGTAGAGTCAGCGCGGGAGATTCCCTCCACGAGACACCAGAACACGGAAGCAGAGAACAACGAACTCTCGGGCGATCACTGACACACGGGACCAGAGTCAAACGGGTTGTGGGTAGCACTGAGGAGCGTGTAAGTGCGAACGAGAGGGAGAGACAGAGAGAGACAGCCATCACCACCCACCCAACCGCGGGAATTAACTGACAACTCTGGGTTCTCTTCTTCTTTCGGCTGCCAGCTCAGAGCAGCAGTGACGAGGCTGGTAATTAAGCCAGTATGAGAAAAAACACTACGCTGTAAGTGGCTAACCACCAGGGCCAAGCTTGTGCCTGTTCAGCAACCCACACAGTTCAGGTTTTTTCTTCGTGCTTCTTCCCCATAAAAATTGGAGTCTGGATACCCCTGCAAGGAACAGATGTGTTGGCAAATGGAAAAAGAAACCCAAAAGATTCTGAATGGGTTGGTCGGCTGCGTTTGGGGTTGTCACCAGGCCACACACACACACACACACACACACACGATGCTGCTGCTGGTCGGGTAGTGTGTGTATCGGGCAGCTATACCACGTCCAGGAGAGAGATTTTCTGGGAAATGCAGAGAGAGGCCAGAACTGAACAGTAAGGAGAGAGAAATCTCGGGTCTTTGTGCAATACATACGGAGTGGCTGCAAGGTGCACAGAGTCGGGGAGTGGCTGGGAGAGCAAGAGTGGGAGAGGAGGGAGTGTGGCCCAATGAAGGCGGCGGTTTTATATGTCTTTCAGGGCTCCGTAGCTCACGGGTTGGGTTGTGCAAGGAATTGTTCCCACGTCACTTGTTGGAGATTTTCGGATGCGTGTGTGTGTGTGAGTGTGTGTGTGTTTCTGTGCCTGGAATCCAGTCCAGCGATTTTGTTGTGCTCTTGTTGGAGATGCACATCTCTCGCTGGACCCCAATGCATTGCCAGCCCGAGAGCCAGTGACTGCTGTATGCCTGGCTAATACCTTCCATGTCTGGCATAGTATCCGTCGTGCATGAACAACTGTCCCCAGGTAAAACATCCCGACATACTGGTGCCCCAAGACTGTGTGTGTGTGGCGGGCCACTCCGATCACGCCGAGTCATGAGAAGATGGAACTGCGCTCTCGGCATGGCATGACACTGTGTGTGTGTGTCTCGCCCAGATTTCAGATTTGTGATGCCTTACCAGCCAATATACTGGATATACTGGACTGTATCTCCTGACACTGACCTCCTCCGTACTGTACAGTACACATATCTATCCTCCGTGGCAGCCCCGAATCAACTCTGCAAGCCTCTCACAGTCTGATACCCGTAGACGCCCTCATCCCGGCTTCTGTTGTCTGCTCTTCCGCCCCCTTCTTCATTTATGCAACCGCCGAGAGTTGTCCGCCCATTCTGAAGATTGGATTCTGGGCCTGTGAAGAAGAGCGGCTCCATTTTCTGCGAGCCCCGGTCTGGGGGGCGTTTGCCAGCAGAAACAGGGTAGACCAAACCAAAACATTAAAAGCAGCGGCCAGGGTTGTATGCACTGTACTGCGTGTTATATGGAGGTTTGTGAAGGTTACGAGTGACTTTGCTTTTCCTCTCCCACAGTGTGGTTATCGAACGTGTTGTCGTTTGTACAACTCATCAAATGTGTGTGTGTCTTCTTTCTTCTCTTATAAGTGCCACATCTATAGCATTGACTTCAGCAAATCCACTCTCCCGACGAGTAGTATACACATATAAAACGCACTTATAGCAGCGCCAGCACCAGAAAATCTCGTCATATCAAAACTCCGAGATATAGGCCAGCCAAGTGGGTGATAAAGAACGAGTTAGAAACATGAGGTATAATGGATCCCACACGTTAGATTCCCGCGGTTGTGCCCAAGGTTCGCGAGTTCTCTCTCTCTCTTCTCCCGCTCTTCTCTCGTCTCTCTCAACGGGCATATGTCCCAGGCCATGAGGAGGCCCGCTGGCATGCTGTAGAACCCGCCATCTTCGAAGTCGTGTGTACTGTGTCTGCATCTCTCTTTCCCTCCTGTGGTGTAGCCGGCGTATACCTGTACAGTACATTGTGCGAGCATTCGCTAAACGCGGGGGGGAAACAGCCAAATAGAGGAGAGATCTGCGACCCTGGCTGCTGCCGTTGTCTTCTGCTCCATCTGTTTCGTCAATCCATCACCCGGGCTCTTTTTTTTTTTTTTTTTGCCTGGCTGTGGTTCTCCGTACACTTCCTCTCTCTCTCTCGTAGCCGCTGTGTGGCTCAAACACCTTCTTTCTTTCTTCCTCTCTCTCCTCCTCTTTCTCCTCCCCTCTCCCCTCTCTTCTTCTTCTTCTCTCCTCCTCATAGGTCTGCCTATCTGATATCTCAATATCTCCCCCCTCCTCCTCCTCATCTTTTCGTCTCTCCTCCCCCACCACTTCTTCCTCCTCTTTATATTCCGGTTTACGCCTCTCATCCACCTGTTGGGCCAGTCCCACTTGAACACGCATTCTGTTGTTCTTTGCAAACGCCATCACCGAATATTCCATTCTTCCAACCCTCAACTTTGCTGTTATTCTTTGCGAATACACACCCCCCCCCCCCCCCCCCTCCTCCAAATTTGCTGCAAACGACGTAACGGAATCTCACGAACCGCCCACCCCTTTCTCGTCCGTTGCTTTTCTCTGTATTCCTCTGTCCTCTGAGAGAATAGAGCCGGGAAAGACAGTCCGAGAGAGTCTCTACACGAGGGCACGGATACGACGAATCATTCACGAATCACGAGAAGGACCCTTTTTCATGATCACTCTGCTTTCTTCTTGCTCTCTTGCCTCATCGTTCTTCTCCCCACATTCTATCTGCCCTGAACTTGTGCCAACTCTGATATCCATCTCCGGTTTCTTGCTTCCTGCTTTGCTTTGTGCTCTGTCTGTTTAGCGAATAGCCTCATTGCTGGTCTTCCTTGCCGTTTCATTTCCTTTCGCTGTTTCTTCTTCTTGGGTCTCAGCGTCTTTCTGCTTGTTTGTCTGCTTACCTTGTTTCCTGCATCGCATTTGCTTTTCTGATTTTTCCTTGCCAGTTCCCCTGTTCGTCATCTTCATATCTCTCCCCTTCCCATTTCCTAATATTCTTCTTCATATCTCGACAGACGTGTTTGTTTATACCAGTCCCCCTTCCAATTTGATCTCCTGAATTTCCCCCACAGTCACGATAGTTCCGAAAGCCTCTCCCCATAGGCTCTCTTCTGCACATCGAGACTCCATTCCACCATCTGTCACTGCCAACCCTCTTGCTCTTCCCCCCCATTCTGTCCTGATTCCCTTGCTGCCCTCTGTCCCCCTCCAAGAACTTGCTATACGCCCCTCCAAAACTCCCCTTCACCAGTCCCATTTGCTGTTATTCTGTACTAGCTTACCTTGTTGTGACCCTATCATCCCACGAAAACGAAGAAACTCCACCAAAAAAACATCCAGAGAGAGAAACACCGTGAGAGACCGAACTGTACGAAACTGAGGGACCTTGATCTGAAAAAAAGAGAGAGAGAGAGACCATCCCCTGCAACTACGAATCACAGCTTCTCGTTTGCACAGACAGTTATACCACATCCGAATCCTGTAATTACACCACCCACTCTCTCCCTCCCATCTTCATACACACACTCACATACTGTTGCCGGCCATGAGCTTGCAAGACGTGCATGTTGAGTACTGTCCAGTACGATCCAACATGGACACCATCCAGGTTCAAACCGCCGACTACTCGAAAGTCGCCTACTACGGCGATGAAGAGGACGAGGCTGCTGCTGCGGCCGCTGCTGCTGCTGCCCAAGATCCGAGTAAGTCCTACACACCATCTCCCATCTTCGCCGCTCATAAGCATCATCAATGCTGGAGGTTGTGTGTATAAGTCGAACCCAATGGTGGCATCTGTGTCGTGTGGTTCGCACAATCGCCTCGTTTTCACTTGCCACAGCTCAACTCTTTCCTTCACATCATTTCCGTGCCCTGATTGCTTTTCCTGTCGAACATTCTCTTCAAACCAACCTGTTTCCTGCGTTTTCCTACCCATTTTGCTGCCCATTTTGAAAGTTATCACCCAGACATACAAACCCTAACCCACCTATAACCCTAACCCACCTACTAACACCACCATCCTCCAGGTGCCTCCGGCGAACTTGACGCGGCCGAAAAGCCGGTTGACTCGAAAGAGGACGTCTCCACTGCTGCTGTAGCGGAGGACGACGAGTGGGGTGCGCTGACCCCCAGCAAGAAGAGCAAGAAGAAGAAGAAGAACAAGAAGGGTGCTGCTGCCGCCGTCGCCGCCCCGGAACTCGTCGCTGAAGAGTTGGCCCCCGAGCCGGTCGTTGAAGAGACCCCGGCGGCAACGACCAAGTCGAGCAGCAAAAACAAGAAGAAGAAGGGCAAAGCGTCCAAGGCCGCATCGACCCCCGTGTCGCCGCCGCCCGAACCCGAGCCGGTCTCCGACAAGTCCCTGGCTGCTGGCGCTGCCGTTGCCGGAGGTGCCGCTGCTGCTCCTGTCGTCGCCGTGGCGGACGACGAGACGCCTGTGACGCCTCCGCCCGAGGAGGCCCCGGCCCCGGCCGAGCCGCCGAGCGAGGCTGCGCCCACTGTTGCTGAAACGCCAGTGGACGCGGCTGAGCACAGCGAGCCCGCCCCGGTTGCCGAGGCTGAGCCGGCTGCGGAGCCCGTTGCTGAAGAAGTCGCCGCCGCTGCCGAGCCCGAGACTGAGCCGGTCGTCGAGACCCCCGAAGCCCCTCTTGAAGCTGCCCCGGAACCCGAGGCTGTGAAGGAGGAGGCTGTCCCCGAGGTCGTTGAGACGCCAGCGGAGCCGGTGGCTGAAGCCGTTGCTGAGACTGCTGCCCCTGAACCTGCTGAGGCTGCCGCCGAAGCGGCTGCTGAGGCTGAACCTGTTGTTGCCGAGCCTGCCGAGCCTGCCCCCGTTGAGCCGGCTGTCGAGACCCCCGAACCTACTGTTGAAGCCGCCGAGCCCGCTCCTGCCGCCGATGCCGTCGCCGAACCCACGTCAGAGCCCGAGGCTGTTACTGCCCCCGAAGCCGCCCCCGAAGCCGCCCCCGGCGAGGAGACCCCCGCACCCGAAGCTGCTGCCGAGAAGGTCGAGGCCGCCGCGGAACCCGAGGCCCCCGTGGCTGAGGAGCCCGCTGCCGTCCCCGAACCCGCTGCTGCTGCCGAGGAGGCGCCCGCCGAGCCTGAGCCGACTGTCCCCGTGGTCGAGGAGAAGGCTGCCGAGCCTGAACCCGTGGCCGAGGCCGAACTGGCTGCCCCGGAACCTGCCGAGGAGATGCCTGCCGAGCCGGAAGCGCCTGCTGTTGAGGAAGCGCCCGTCGTTCCCGAAGCTACTGAGCCCGAGGTCCCCGTTGTTGAGAAGACGGCCACTGACCCTGAGCCTGCGCCTGTCGCTGAGGAAGCTGTCGCTGAGGAAGCTGTCGCTGAAGCTCCTACCGCAACCGAGTCCGAATCCGAAGTCGCTGCGCCTGCCGAGACTGCCCTCGTTGTGGAAGAAACTCCGGCTGTCAAAACCCCGGTCGCTGAAGAGACTCCCGCTGGGGAACCCGAGGCCGCGGCGCCCGAGGAGGTTGCCCCTGCTCCCGTTGAGGAGAAGGCCCCCGAACCCGAGACTCCTGCCGTTGAGGAGGCACCGGCTGCCGAACCCGAAGTCGTTCACCCCGCCGCCGATGAGACCCCCGTTGAAGACGAACCTGTTGTCGAGGCTGTAGCCGAAGCCCCCGTGGCCGAGGAGCCCCCCGCCGTAGAGCCTGAGGCTGTCGTCCCCGCTGCCGACGAGAAGCCGGCTGAGGCCGAAGTCCCGGCAACCGAGGAGACGCCTGCCGCCGAGCCCGAGGTTCCGGCCGCGACGGAACCCGAAGCTCCCGCCGAGCCTGCAGTACCTGTGGTTGAGGACAAGGCTGCCGAGCCCGAAGCTGCTGCTCCTGCTGCGGCCGAGGAACCTGTTGCCGAACCTGAAGCCGCCGTTGCTGAGAAGGTCGAGGAGTCCGCGGCGCCTGTTGTCGAGGAGAAGGCTGTCGAGGCTGATGCTGTTGTCCCTGAGGCGACTGAAGAAGCCGTGAAGTCCCCTGAGCCGGAGGTTGAGGTTGTCGCGGAAGAGGTCAAGCCTGCTGAGCCCGAAACCCCCGTGGTCGAGGAGCCCGCCGCTGCTGAGCCTGTTGCTCCTGTTGAGGAGGTCGCTGCCGACCCTGCTGCGCCTGCCGCTGAGGCTGTCGAGGAGGTCGCTGCTCCGGAAGCCACCGAGCCTGAGAAGCCCGCGGAAGAAGTTGCCGCCCCGGCCGCTGAACCCGAAGCCGCTCCCGCTGAGCCGGAGTCCACCGCTGCACCCCCCGCGGACCCCGAGGTTGTCCCGGAGCCCGCCGCCGAGCCTGCCGAGCCTGTGGCTGAAGCTGCTGGCGAGGCCGTCCCTGAGCCTGTGGCTGAGCCGGGCACCGAGGCTGCTCCCGAGCCCGTTGCGGAGCCCGCTATCGAGGCTGCCGTTGAGCCCACCCCCGAGCCTGCTGCTGAACCGGTTGAGCCTGTCAAGACTGAGGAAGCGGCCCCCGAATCTGAAGCCGCTCCCGCCGAGGTTCCCGAACCCGTCGCTGAGCTCGAGGTTGAGGTGGCTGCTCCTGTAGTTGAAGAAGCTGCTCCTGAGGCCCCTGCTGCGACTGAGCCCGAGCCCGAGGTTGCCCCGACTGAGGCTGCTCCGGAAGCCGAGACCGTTGTCGAAACCCCGGCACCGGTTGAGGAAGTTCCCGAGCCTGTTGTCGAGTCTGCGTCTGCTGAACCGGCTGCCGAGCCCGTTGCTGAGCCGGTGGTTGGGGAAGCCGCTGTTCCGGAACCCGAGGCTGCTCCTGCTGTTGCTGAAGAGTCCCCGGCGCCTGAGCCTGAAGCTGTTGCTGCTGAACCCACAGTTGCCGCTGTCGAAGATGCTCCGGAGCCGGCCGCTGAGGCCATCGCGGAGAAGCCGGCTGAAGTCGTGGCTGCTGCTGAGCCCGTTGCTGAGGAGGCTGCCCCGGTTGAGGAAGCTCCGGCTGCTGAGGCCACTCCCGAGGTTCCCGAGACTGTTGAAGCCGTTGCTGAACCTGAATCTGCTCCTGCTGTTGAAGAGCCGGTTGAGAAAGAGGCTGAAGTCGCCACGGAACACGAGGCCCCTGCTGTTGAGGAGCCGGCTGCTGTCGTTGAAGAAGCTGCCGCCCCTGTACCGGTCGACGACGTTTCAGCGCCCGAGCCGGAGAAGGCTGCGGAGCCCGAAGCTGAGGCCCCCGCGGCCTCTGCTGAGGAGCCCGCTGCTGCCGAAGCCACCGTCGAAGCTCCGGCTGAGGTCGTGGAGGAGGTTGCTCCGGCCGCAGTGGAACCCGAGGTTGACGTCGCCAAGGAGGAGCCTGCCGAGCCGACTCCGGTCGAGGAGGTTGCTCCTGTGGAAGAGACCCCGGCTGCCGTGCCTGTTCCCGAGCCTACTCCTATTGAGGAAGCCGTTAAGGAGGAGGTTGCTCCCGAAGAGCCCGCCGCTCCTGAGCCGGCTACCCCTGAGCCGGTCGCGGAGCCCGAGGCGGTTGAGGAAGCTGTCTCCAGCCCCGTTGAGGCTGAGGCCGAGAAGGAGGTTCCCGCTGAGCCTGAATCAGCCCCCGAACCCGAAGTTGAAGCCCCAGCGGAAACCACCGACAAGGAGCCCGTTGTGGAGGCCGCTCCCGAAGTTGAAGCGCCACCCGAAGCTCCCGAGGAGGCTCCTGCTTCCCGTAGCCTTGAGACCGTGGAGGAAGAGGCGACCGAAACGGAGATCACCCCGGAGGTTGCAGCTGCGGCTGCGGCCGCCGCTGCCGGAGTGGCCGTTGCCGCGGCGGTTGCTAGCGGCGACAGCGAAGAGGCGGCCGAGCCCGTGGCAGAGGCGAAGCCGAAGGAGAAGAAGCCAGCGAAGACTGCCCGTATAGGTGAGAGCCCCTCCCCCGACCCTGAATCGTCCGAGACCATCACCCCCACTGTGCAAGAACCGGGAGAATCCAATTCGAGTCCATCTGGCGCGGCGGAGGATACTGCTACTGCGGTTGTTGGCGAGGAGTCCGCGGAGGTGGTAAGTGAAGAAGCAGCGGTGCCTGTTGCCGCTGAGGCTGCTGCTGTTGCTGTGGCGGAAGAGACCGAGGAGCCTACAGGACTCGATGTTTCTGGTGCTGGAGTCGGTGAGCCGGAAGCCGTGGTGCAGACCGATGGTGTGTCCGAGGAGACTGCGAAGGAGATGATTGTTGAAGATACCCTTGTTGTTGAAGAGTCTGTACCATTAGTCGCTGTGAAAGAGGAGGACACTGCTGCTGTTGTTGTTGAAGATACCCCGGCTCCTGTTGTTGAGGAGCCTGTTGTTGAGGAGGTAGTGAAGGAGGCGCCGGAAGTCGTTGCTGAGGTTCCCGAGTCCGTCGAGGCTCCGGTTGTCGAGGCCACTCCGGCTGCTGCTGAGGAACCTGTCGCCGCTGCTTCTGAGCCTGTCGTCGAGACTGTGGCCGAAGTTGCCCCGGTGGAAGCCGCAACTGTTGTGTCTGAAGCTATCCCCGGACCGGAGGAGGTTGTTGAGGCTCCTGCCGCTGTGGAAGAGCCCGGTGCCGAGCCCGGTGCCGAGCCCGAGGCCGAGACACCAGCCGCGGTTGCTGAGTCTGTTGAGGCTGCCACCGAAGAGCCGGAAGTGACTCCCGCTGTTGTTGCGGATGTCCCTGAGGCTGCCCCTGTCGAAGCTGAAGCTCCCGCCGAATTCGAAGGTATGTTGTCTACAAGCTACTGTCTCAAATTAACATATCGTTACTAACCGATTGACGTAGCTCTGGTTGAAGCTGAGGCCGTCCCTGCTGTTGAGCCTGAAGTTGAGCCTGTGGGTGCTGCTACCGAAGGTAAGTGTTTTTCTACAAGCCCTCCGTTGTTCTCAACATACTAACTTTTCTATCAGTCTCCACAGAAGCTCCGGCTGAGGTTGTTGAAGAGACTACGGTCGTTGAGGAGGCTACTCCTGCCGAGGCCCCCGCTGAGACCGAGACTGCTAAGCCGGCTGAGGAGCCCGTGACTGCTCCTGAGGTTGAGGCTGAGATTCCTGCTCCTGTTGAAGAGGAGCCTCCTGCCCCGGCCGCTACCGCCTCCGAGGCCAAACCCACCGAACCCGAATCGGTCATTGAAGAGGCCACGTCTGTTTCCACCGAGGCTGAACCTATCGTCGAAGAAGTTCCCGCTGTTTCCTCCCCTGCTGAAGAAACCGCAGTTCCCGCCGAGGCGCCCGAAACCATCGCCGAGACCGTCGAGCCCGTCGAGCCGGTTTCTGTCTCTGAGCCGGCGGTTGAAGAGCCTGCCGTCACCGAGCCAGTCGTCGAGGCCGAGCCTGCCAAAGAGATTGTCGAAGCTTCTCCGGAAGTGCCGGTCGAAGCTACCGAACCCGTTCCCGAGCCGACCGAGACCCCTGCTGAGACTACTGAGGCTTCCCTGACTACCGAGCCTGAAGCCGTTGCCGAACCAGCTGCAACCGAACAGACTCCCGAAATTCCGGCTGAGGCCTTGGCTGCTGCTCCTGTTGCTGCCGCTACGGTCGGTGCTGCTGCTGTGGTTGCTGATTCTGGAGAGCCTACGGTCGAGGAGCCAGTGGCCGAGCCCGTTATCGAGGCCCTGGCCGCTGAGGAGGTAACTCCCGAAGTGGCATCTGAGGTTACTCCTGGAGCTGAGGTGGTTGAGGCTACCGAAGTTACTGAGGCTTTACCTGTGGAAGCAGATGTTGTCGAAGAGCCGACAGTTGAGACTACCCCTGCGGAGCCTGAGTCTGTTACTGAGGCTCCCGCTGAAGCCATCACCGAGGCTTCCGCCGCCGTTGAGGTTGCCGAGCCCCAGCCGACTGTTGAAGCTCCGGCCGAGGACGTGAAGCTGGTCGAAGAACCCGCGGCGGAGGTTACTCCTGCCGAAGTCGAGCCGGTCGCCGAGGCTGTGGCCGCACCCACCGAAGAGGCTGCGGTCGAAGCCGCCGAGCCGGTTTCTGAGCCTGTCATAGAAGAGGAGCCCGAGGTTGCTGTCGTCGAGAAGACCATCGTTGCCGACGAGGAGTCTGCGCCTGAGCCGGCTGCTGTTGAGGCTGCTCCGGAACCTGTCGTCGAAGCTCCCGCCGTGCCTGAGCCTGAAGCCGTTACCGAAACCCCAGCACCGGTTGAGGAGGTGACCGAGGCTATTCCTGAGCCGACTGTTGAAGCTGCTCCGGAGATAATCGCCGAGACCACCCGCGAAGCTCCGGTTGAACCCGCTGCGGAGCTTGTAGTTGAGACTATTTCTGAACCCGTCTCCGAGCCAATTGTTGAAGCTCCCGCTGTGCCTGAGCCTGAAGCCGTTACCGAAACCCCGGCACCGGTTGAGGAGGTGACCGAGGCTATTCCTGAGCCGACTGTTGAAGCTGCTCCGGAGCCAATCGCCGAGACCACCCGCGAAGCTCCGGTTGAACCCGCTGCGGAGCTTGTAGTTGAGACTATTCCTGAACCCGTCTCCGAGCCAATTGTTGAAGCTCCCGCTGTGCCTGAGCCTGAAGCCGTTACCGAAACCCCGGCACCGGTTGAGGAGGTGACCGAGGCTATTCCTGAGCCGACTGTTGAAGCTGCTCCGGAGCCAATCGCCGAGACCACCCGCGAAGCTCCGGTTGAACCCGCTGCGGAGCTTGTAGTTGAGACTATT
>LNGL01000046.1:45775-68619 GCA_001510565.1 Knoxdaviesia proteae
AAGGCTGTTCCCGAGCCGGTTTCCGAAGAAGTGGCTGAGCCGATTGCTGAGCCCACTACTGAGGCTGTCCCTGAGGTGGCCGAGCCTGCCGAGGTTTCTGAGCCCGTTGTCGAGGCGGTTGAAGCCGCTACGGAGCCTGAAGCTAAGGCCGACGCTACTACTGAGCCGACTGTTGGGGCTGTTCCTGAGCCGGTTTCCGGGGAAGCGGCTGAGCCGATTGCTGAACCCACTACTGAGGCTGTCCCTGAGGTGGCTGAGCCTGCCGAGGTTTCTGAGCCCGTTGTCGAGGCTGTCGAAGCTGCTACGGAGCCTGAAGCTGAGGCCGACCTTGCTACTGATCCGGTGGTTGAGGCTGTTCTAGAGTTAGTGCCTGAAGTTGCGGAGGCTGCCACCGAGGAGGTTGCTATCGAAACTGCCGAACCCGTGGTTGAGGCTGTTGCTGAACCTACCGAAGTCCCTGAGCCGGTCGCTGATACTGCTAGCGAGGAGGCCATTCCTGAGGTGGAGGCTTCTGAGGTTGTTAAGGCTGCCGATGAGTCCGTGGCTGAGCCCGTTGCCGAACCGGTGGTGGAGACCCCTGAGCCCGTTACTGAAGCCGTTGTGGAACCCGTTGTTGAAGCTACCGAGGCTGCTCCTGACCCCGTTGCTGAGACTGTCGAACCCGCCGCTGAGGCTACGCCCGAAGCAGTTGTTCAGGCTGCCCCTGAAGCTACCGAGGCACCTGTTGCCGAGACTCGCGAGATCGTTCCCGAGCCCGCTGCGGAGGAACCGGTCACGGTATCTGAGCCTGTCTCGGAACCTGCAACAGTCGAGGTTGCAGAGCCCGTCGCCGAGGCCGTCGCTGAGCCCGTTGTTGAGGCTGCAGCCCCCGAACCTACTGCCGAGGAAGGCGTGACTGCTAGTGAGCCCGTTTCTCAGCCAACTGTCGAGGCTGCTAGCGAGCCTATTGAGGCTATCTCTGAAGCCGCTGTTGAAGCCGTTGCGGAACCAACCGTGGAGCCTGTCATCGAACCTACCGTGGAAGCAGCTGAGTCCGTCGCCGAACCTGTCGCCGAGCCCAATGCTGAGACGGTTGCCGAAGTGCCTGAGGAGGTTCCTGAACCCGTGGCTGGAGCCGTTGAAGCTGTTCCCGAGCCGGTCGTTGAAGTCGTGGCCGAGGCTCCTGAACCCGTCACCCAGTCCATTCCGGAGCCGGTGCCTGAGACGGTTGCTGAGCCTGCCGCTGAAGTTCCGGAGCCTGTTGCGGAGACCTCTGAGCCTAGTGAAGAGGTCGCCGCCTCCGTGGCCGAAGTCATCCCCGAACCACCCGTCGAGGTCGTGGAGGCTGCTCCTGAGCCTGTTGTTACTGAGCGCTCTCTTGAGGTCTCCGAGCCGGCTGTCGAGGCTCCCTCTGAAGCCGTCGTTGAAGAGACGGCTGCTCCGGTCGCCGAACCGGTGGTCGAGGATTCTGAGGCTGTTATTGAGGCGGCTCCTGAACCTGCTACCGAGGTTGTTGAGGCTGTCGAGCCTGCAGTCGAGGCTCCCTCTGAAGCCGTCGTTGAAGAGACGGCTGCTCCGGTCGCCGAACCGGTGGTCGAGGATTCTGAGGCTGTTATTGAAGCGGCTCCAGAGCCTGCTACCGAGGTTGTTGAGGCAGTCGAGGCTACCTCTGAAGCCGTCGTTGAAGAGACGGCTGCTCCGGTCGCCGAGCCAGTGGTCGAGGATTCTGAGGCTGTTATTGAGGCGGCTCCTGAACCTGCTATCGAGGTTGTTGAGGCTGTCGAGCCTGCAGTCGAGGCTCCCTCTGAAGCCGTCGTTGAAGAGACGGCTGCTCCGGTCGCCGAGCCAGTGGTCGAGGATTTTGAGGCTGTTATTGAGGCGGCTCCTGAACCTGCTGCCGAGGTTGTTGAGGCTTTCGAGCCTGCCGTCGAGGCTCCCCCTGAAGCGGTTGTTGAAGAAACACCCGCTCCGGCCGCCGAGCCCGTTATGGGAGCATCCGAGCCCGTCGTCGAGGCTCCTTTCATGCCCGAGCCGGAGGTTGTGGAAGCCGTTGCCCAGCCCGTTGTTGAGTCATCGGAGGTGCCGGAAGTGGCTGCTGTTGAGCCGGTTGCTGAAGCTGTCCCTGAGGCAACTGAAGTTGTTGCTGAAGCGCCCGTGGAAGCCGTTTACGGACCGACCGTTGAGCCGACTGTTGAAGCTGCTCCGGAACCCGTCGCTGAGATTGAGGTCGCTCCTACCGAGACCGAAGCTACCCCGACCGTCGTTGACGCTGTCTCCGAGGAGCCCGTGGCGCCTGTGACTGAAGAGGTTTCGGAGCCTATCGCCGAGGAGCCTACCCCGACTGAGGCTGTCGCAGCTCCCGTGGAAGTCTCTGAGGCTCCTGCAGTCGAAGAGCCTGTTGCTGCCGAGGCTATCGAAGACACTCCTGTTGTCGAAGCTCCCGTTGCTGTTGAGACTCCTGCTACTGAGGAGACTCCAGCTGTGGAAGTTCCGGCCCCTGTTGAGTCTGCTCTTCTCGAAGAGACTCCTGTTGTCGAAGAGGTTGCCGTTCCCGAAGCCGTTGTCGAGGAGACACCTGCACCGGCTGTCGAAGAGACCGTCCCTCTTGAGTTTGCTCTTCCCGAAGAGACTCCCGCCCAAGTCGAGGAAGCGCCGGTTGCCGAAGCCGCCGTTGAGGCGGTCCCTGTCGCTGAGCCCGTCGTCGAAGAGCCCCCCGCTGCTGAGGCTGTTGTCACAGAAGAAGTTACAGCTGTTGAGCCGACCGCCGTTATTGAAGACGTTCCTGCTGTTGAAGAGGCGCCAGCCAGCGAAGAGGTCCCGGTTGAGACCGCTTCTCTTACCGTCTCTTCCGACGAAATTCCCGCGTTGAGCATGGCTGCTGTGGCCACCACTGACGACGTTCCCGAGACTGCTGAGGCTGTTACTGTCGCCGAGCCGGAGGTCTCGGAGGCCACTCCCGTCGCTGAGCCTGCCGCTGAGGTCCCCGAAGTCGTTGAGGCTGCTGTTGTCCCTGAGACTGTTGCTGAGACCGAGGCTCCTGCTCCGGTTGATATTGAGGTTGCTGAGGCCGAGCCTGTGGCTGAACGGTCCCTGGTTGTCGAAGAGACTGCTCCCGAACCGGCTGCTGAGGCTCCTATTGTTCAAGAGGCCGTTCTGGCTGATGCGCCTGCCGCTATCGAAGAAGCCCCGGTTGTCGCCGAGCCAGTTGTGGCTGTTGAGCCCGTGGAAGAGACTCCGGTGGTTGAGGAGCCGGCCGCGGCCGCTGAAGAAGTCACTGTTGCCGCTACTGAGGAAGTGGCTCTCGATGAGGCCCCGGTCGCTATCCCCGAACCCGTCGAAGAGGTTGCCGCTCTTATCACCGAAGCGCCCGCCACTGCTCCGGAGGCCGTTATAGAGGAAGTTGTTGCTGAGACTCCTGTAGCTCCCGCGTCTGTCGAGGTTGAGCCGGAAATCGCCGCCGCCGAACCGACTGTCGAGGTTGCGGAGCCCGCCGTCGAGGCCGTCTCCCGCGAGATCGCCGAACCGGAAGCGCCTGTTGCCGAGGCGGTCGAAGCCGTCAAGGAAGACACTCCTGGTCCGGACGATGCATCAATTGATATCTTGTCCGGCAGCGAGGTCCAGGAGGCTAAGACCGAGGCCGCCGTCGAAGAGCCGGCAGTGACTGAGGAAGTTGTTACTGTCCCCGAAGTTCCCACGGAGCCTGCTGCTGTCGTTGAAGAGACTGCTGCTCCCGAGCCGACTCCTCAGGCCCCGGTTGAGGCCGTGGCTGTTGAAACGGCCGAAGCTGTCTCGGAGCCTTCCCCTGCTATTGAGGACGACTTCGTGGTTGTTGAAGCCACCGATGCCGTCCCCGCTGCCGAGGCTATCGCTGAGGAGACCGTCACTGCACCGGAGCCTGTTGTTACTGAGGTCCCGGCTGCTGAGGCCTCCGTTGAAGAACCCGTGGCCTCCCCTGAGCCGGCTGTCGATGAGAAGGCTATCGAAGAGGTCCCTGCCGTCGAGGCTGTTCCGGAATCTCCCGTTGAGCCTACTATGGAAGACTCCGGGGTCATTGTCGAAGCCGAAACTCCCGAGGCTGCCCCGACCGTGGAAGAGCCTGTTGTCGAGGAGCCGGTTGTTGTGGCTGAGCCTGTTGAAGCCGCGACCGATGTGACTCCTACCGAGGTTGCCGAGCCTGAGGTTACAAAGGAGGTCGAGGCACCGGGTGATATCTCCAGCGAAGCCGTCCTGGCCGCTGTTGCTATTCCCGCTGTGGCTGCTGCCTTTGTGGCTAGTGAGGCGACCGCTGACGAGCCGGAGGTTTCCCGCGAGCTTTTGGTCGAAGAGACGAAGCCTGTTGAGGTCGTTGAAGAGGCGCCTGCTACCACTGAAGAGGTCAGCGAGACTCCCGAGGTTGTCGAGGAAGTCGTTGTTCCCGTTGAAGAGGCCCCGAAGGAGGCCGTTGAAGTTGCCGCTGAGCTGTCTGAGCCTGTTGTGGTTGAAGAGGTTGCCGTCAAGGAGCTTGAGCCTGTTGAGGCTGCCGTGGAGGCTGTTGAAGCTGCACCGGAACCTGCGGTTGAGGCTGCTCCTGAGTCCGCACCGGAGGTTGTCGAAGCTGTTGCTGAACCCGTGGCTGAACCCGTGGAGACTGTGTCCGAGCCCATTACCGAGGCTACCCCGGCCGTCGAGGCCACTCTGGAGGGACCTACCGTGGAAACCATGGCTACTGAGGCCGCTGCTCCTGTTACTGAGGAGCGTGAAGTTGTTGAGCCTGCTGTCGTTGAATCCGCCCCGGAGCCCACCGTAGAACCTGTGGCCGTCGAAGAAACCTCTCGTGCCATCCCCGAGGAGGTCCCGGCCGAGTCCGAGTCTGAAGGTATCCCCGCCGCCGCCCTGGCTGCCGCTGCTGCTGCTGCTGCCGCCATTGGAGTCGCCGCTGTGGTCGCCTCTTCCGATGGTTCCGAACCCAAGGTGGAGGCCGGTGAAACTTCCCGAGAACTCCCCGCCGTCGCCGAGCCCGTCCCGGTTGCTGTTGAGGAGACCCCCGCCGCCCCTGCCGTGTCCGAGCCCACAGAAATCCCCGCTGAGCCCACTCCCGTTCCGGAAGCCACCTCTGACAAGTCCCTCGCCACCATTCCCACTGAAGAGCCCCAGCCCCCGGCATCAGCATCTGTCACCGAGATCCCGGCAGCCCCGACATCCGAGGCCAGCCGCGACCTCCCCGTGTCTGCTTCTGACGCCGCCCCCTCCTCCTCCGTCGTTCTGGACGCCGAGCCTCAGGTACCTCCTCCGTCGTCCACTGCCGTTGCCCGTGATCCCATTGAAGAAGACCCCGCTTCCGAATCCAAGAGCCCCGTTGTTAACGATGAAGGACTGGTCACCCCGGCCGGCCCCACAGACCTTGCTGAGCCCGCTGCCATTCCCGCTGGAGCCGACGCAGAACCTGCGGTCCCGGTCACTGCACTCGAGCAATCCCGCTCGCTTGAAGAGCCAGAGCCGCAGCCGCAGCCGTTCGCCACTCCCGCCGCCGCCGACGGAGCCGCTGCAGATCAAGATGAAGCCGAAGAAGACGACAGACCGAACAAGCTCCTCCTCGTTGGTGCCGCCGTTGCTGCTGGTGCCGCCGTTGTTGGCGCTGGTGTGGTGGCTCACAAACTGATGAGCAAGAAAGAGAAGGATCCGAAGGAGACGGAGACCGCGAAGGAGAAAAGTGTCGAGGAGAAGAAGGTTGAGGATGTGAAGGAGAAGAGCCTGGATGTCAAGGAGACTGTTGAAGTGAAGGACGTGAAGGATATCAAGGAGAAGAGTGTGGATGTTGAAGACAAGACTGCAGAAGTTGCTGCTACCATCGAGCCTATCGCCGTGGCCTCGGTGGCTGTTCCGGCCACTACGGAAAGCCCCGTGCCGACTCTCGAGAAGGCCGCCGTCCCCGCGGCCCCCAGCGCGGCCGCAACCAAGGCCGAGCCGGAGTCGGAAGCGCCGCAGATGGTCGGGCGCACGATTCCGCTGTCGGAGTCGTTCACGATCGTCGACCACGACGCGGCCACCACCGCGCCGCTCGACAGCGAGACCGCGCAGAAACGCGAGGCTGTCCACCGCGTGGCCACGCCGGGCATCATCGTCCCGACGCTGGAGGACGCGCCGCCGTCGCAGCTGCAGGAGCGCATGCTCCGCCGGCGCGAGAAGATGATCCGCAAGGACAACGAAGAGATCATTGCTGCGGCCGTGGTCGTCTACGCCGCCGCCGAGGCGCTCAGCCCGCCCGGCAGCGAGCCCGGCAGCCCGGAACGACCGAGTGGTCAGTCTGCCGCGGCTTCTGCCTCGGCCGGCGCCGCACATGCTGCCCCGCTGCTCCCGTCGCCGCCCATGTCGCCGCCGGCTGCCGGCAAGGGTCTCTCCACGCCGGAGGCCGTGGCTGTTGTGGCTGCTGCACTTGCAGCGGTTGCGGCGGCCTCTGCGCCCGGGTCCGGCGCCACCACGCCGCCCGCCGGCCTTGCCGAGGGCGCGGCAATCTCGCGCGGAGCCCCGGCCCCCAGCGTGGCACGCGCCGAGGTGGACATTTCCAGCCTCGCGTACGCGGTGGCTGCGTCGTCGCCGCCGCCGCCGCCGTCGCCGCCGGCGCACCAGTCGATGGACCCGAAGGATTCTCCCTCGCTTGCACAGAAAGACACAACTACCACTGAGGATGCTGAACTTCGTACATCTGGGGCTGACATGTTGACAGACGACGAGTACATTGACGCCGCGCGCGAGCGCGAGCAGCAACGCCGGTCGCGCCACCACACCGCTTCGTCGTCGCACCGCCGCTCGTCGCACGGCTCGGACCGCTCGCGCCGGGCCGCCGACTCGTCCGGGCCGCCGGCGCCGAAATCGCCGTCGTCGTTCCGCACCGCGCCCGAAGGCCCCGATGGCCGCCCGTCGTCGTCGTCGTCGTCCAAGCGCCGCCTGTCGTCGTCGTCGCACCCACGCCTGCCGCGCGGCCTCGACGACTCGCACACGCCGCCGTCGCAGCGCCACGCCCGCTCGTCCGACCGGCCCTCCGAGACCACCCCGCCGCGCACGCCGCGCTCGTCGCGCCACGCCGACGGAACCCTCGCCGACTCCCACACGCCGCCCTCGCAGCGCCGCCACCGCTCGTCCGATGAGCAGCTGCGACACGAGGACCAGCGCCGTGCCGAACGCCGCGCCGCCCGCGACCGCGAGCACAGCAAGAGCTCCGAGGGCCGCCACCGCAGCGTGCCTGCCAGTGTCAAGTCGGCCAAGTCCCGGGATATCCCTCCCGTGCCCCCGGTCGATGTTCCTGTCCCCTCTGCCGAGCCGGCGAAGAAGTTCTTGGATCTGAACTCCGAAGGCGTGATTTCCTCCGGTGAGGACTCGCCCTCCAAGAAGTTCCTCGACATGAACTCCGAGGGTGTGGTCGGCGATGCCGGAGCTGCTCCGGCGTCCAAGGACAAGCTCAAGGACAAGAACGGCACGGTCAAGCGGTCCAACACGACAAAGTCCCGCAACGGAACCACCAAGCTCAGCCGGAGATCGGCGGATGTGTCGCGGGCTGCCAAGCACAAGGCCCACGCATCACTGGACGCTGGTGGCGCTGTGGGATCGTCGGCCGACGCCGAAGACGACGAGGAGGCTCGGCGCAAGGCCCGGGCCGACGGCCGCAAGAAGAAGGAGCCGGAGGAGAAGAAGTCCGGCTTCCGCGCGTCTGTGCGGAAGTTCTTTGGTATCGGCGGCTAAGCCTGCCAGTCTGATGTCTTGAGATTGAGTGTCTGCTTTTTTCCTGCTTTTTTATTCTGATTCTTGGAATGTGTTAACGAGTTCTTTTTGTATTTTATGAGTTCTAATTGTCAACTGCTAGATTGTTATGAGCTGGGACATGTTAATGAGGAATGAATGAATTGCTTTTCTCCTCTGTAGATGATGCATGGCTGTGATGAAGTCTTGGGGATATATATCAGGGTTGATGAGTGGGAGTGAGTGGGAGTGAGTGGGAGTGAGTGGGAGTGGGTGGAAGTATCACAGGTTCATATAAGTCACAGGTGTGGTGTCTCCTACACGTAGAGAGTCCGGAACCCGGAGGGAGAGCAGTGGTGCAGGACACAAGTCAACTCTGCACTGATAGCATTGATCTCTAGGAAGCTATCTACGCCAGATCCTTCTCGACCATTCCGCGGCAGATGGGATGATAGAACATGTAGTGCTTCTTGAAGGTCTCCAGCGCCAGCGGCCGGTCCACGTCGTTGAGCGCGCGGTACAGCGGCCGCACAAACTTCATGCGGCCGACACGGCCAACCAGGTCTGCCGCCGGCCCGTAGCACGACGTGACTTGCGACTTGAGCGCAATCTGGAAGTACGCGGCCAGCAGCTCAACGTTCTGCGAGGTCAGCAGGTTGTACACCTCGCCGAGCAGCTTGGCGCGCTCGGTCGACAGCTTCGGCGAGAAGCCCTGCACGGTTTCAAGGAAGACCAGCTTCTGGTTGCCCGAGAAGGCAGCAACGTCATCGGCGGAGGGGACATAGGACTGCGGGGGTAGACAACAGCAGGTTAGTCACGTATATATATATGTGTGTGTGTGTGTGAGTATAAATGTGTGTGTTTGTGCGTGTGCGTGATCACAAGAGTACATGGGCACTCACCGAATCCTCCCACTTCTTCGCCAGAGCGTAGCACACGTCGACGAGCGACGTATCGAACTCCGGCTTGGGCGGCAGACCGGGCGCGTAGAACCAGGTGTCCCAGTCGATGGTGGCCACCTTGGCGTCCAGGTCGGCATCGCCAAGCCCGGCAAAGAAGTCCAGGAAGGTCTGCTTGAACTGGAACGAGTCGAGCGACTGGCCGGCCCAGGTGGAGAAGTAGTGCGGGATGAACTTGTCGAAGCTGGCGCGGCCGACGAGCTTCTCGAGGAAGTACAGGAAGTGGAAGCCCTTCTCGTACGGCACGGTGCTGAAGGCGTCGTCCGGGTCGATGCCCTTGTGGTTGATGACCAGCCGGGTGAACTCGGGCGTCGCGGCAAGCAGCTTGACGGCGTCCTCGAGCGCCTTCCAGCCGATGATGGCCGAGAAGTCGCGCCCCGGCTCGCCGTGGATGGCCATGCCGATGCGCCGCTCCAGGTACATGGTCCAGCCCTCGTTTAGCCAGAAGTGTTCCCAGCTGCAGCTGGTCACCAGGTTGCCGCTCCAGCTGTGCGCCAGCTCGTGCGCCACCACGTCGATGTTCTGCCGGTCGCCGCTGATGATGGTCGGCGTGGCGAACGTGTACACCGGGTTCTCCATGCCGCCGTAGGGAAAGCTCGGCGGCAGCACCAGCACGTTGTACTCGCCCCACCGGTACGGGAACACCAGCTGCTCGGCCACCTCCATGAACTTCTCCATGTCGTTCTCCAGCTCCCACTGCGACGCCTTGAGCTCGTCCGGGCCGGTGGCCACCTTGCTGCGCGGGCCGATCGGCGCCGTCACAATGTCGCCCGACGCCAGGGCAAAGAGGTACGACGGGATCGGCACGGCCTGCTCGAACTTGTACACGGTGTTCGCCGGCGCGGCGGAGTCGGCTCCGGCGGTCGAGCTCTGCAGCACGCCGCTGGCCACCACCGGCAGCGGCGACGAGATGGTGAACGACACCGGGCACTTGACGCCCGGGGTGTCCTGGCACGGGTACACAGAGCGGGCGTGGATGGCCTGGCACTGCGAGAACATGTACGGGTGCTTGCCGTTGGAGGTTTGTTCGGGGGTGAGCCACTGCAGCGCGGTGCACTTGTCGGTGGTCTCAAGGGTCACGGCGACCGACACGGAGCTGCCCTTCGCGGTGGCGGGGGCGGAAATGTGCAGCGGAGCGCCGTACGGCTCCACGCGGTCGCGGAGGTCGACGGCCACGGGCGCGCCGGCCACCGCCACGGCGGAGATGTCGAGGAAGCTGGAGTCCAGCACAATCTCGCTGCTGGCGGCATCGGTCAGCGACTCGAACTCGTAGGTCACCGAGCCCTTGAGGATCTTGCGGCTAAAGTCGATGGCGAAGCTGACGGCGGTCGACTTGGTGCGCCACTCGCCGTAGTTGGAGAGCGTGTTGGGGTCGACGGAGGCCATGGCGGGAAGCGAAGCGGCGGCCGACCGGGAAAGCGGGGAAACACTAAAGAAGCGGAGATGGAGAGACGGCGCCGGACGGAGACGGAGCACAAAGATCGAGGCGGATTTGAAAGTGAAGCCAGCACTTCGGAGAAAGGCGTGGTGGGTGAGCATAAGGAAGAAGGATTGGGTGGAAAACTGCGGAGAGAAAAGAGACCCTCAAAGTCGAGCGGGGCCCGGGATGCAGCTGCCGCTTCGAATATGCAAGTGTGAGTTTAATCGCCGATCAGAAGAAGCTATAGGAATGCATCCGCATCAGTGTTTGGGGTCTTTGGGTCTTTGGGTCTTTGGGGTCTTTTGGGTTGAGCGGGGGCCTTTAAGCCGATGGAGAGCGGCGTCGGCGTCCGGCTCTTTCGGCGACTTTAGCGGCCAACCCATACCGGAATCGCGGGGGCCGATCACGGAAGCTGGAGCGATTCGTTTCTTACGGTTCGGTTTGCGTGGTTCGCCGCTTTCTGGGAAGGACTTGTTGCGACAAAAATGGTGATCTGGGTGTTTGTGTGACTGAGTTGGAGATGCGGTGGTTTTCAGCGCAGATTAGACAGATTCTTAAGGAGACTGTTGACGATAACGACAGTAATGTAACAGTAGGTAGTAGTACAAGTTCTGGGTCAATTTCAAGACCTTTAACGGTAATTAGAGCTCTGCGGGTGATGATTTCAACCCGTTGGAAAGCGGTGATGTTTCTGAGAAAAAGTTGGAAAAGCTTCTGAGCTTCAAACCAACCCTGAAGTTTTGGCTGCTGATTCAGCTATCGGTATCTTATCTTTGGTATCTTATCTTGGTGTCTTATCTTCGTTGTCTTATCAGCAGTTGTCTTAGGGTTAGTCGACGCCTCAATGGAAACCCCGGCTGTAAGACCACGACTTTCTGCATCTTGGATACGTGATTTTCTATTTTTTAAAGAAACCTCAGCGCCTGGCCGCCTGCTATCGTCGTTACTCGATTGCCATGGCAGCTGTGCCTGCTCACGCCATGGAAAATGCTCCAGAAAGCCATCCCGCGGGTGTCGCACGCCCGTCTCTCGCTCCTAAAGCCAATGATGTCCTCTTCGAGAGCGAGTTGGCACCCAGCACACGACCTTCCATGCTCGACCGTGTCGGTCCGGCGGTCACAATAAGGGAGTCCATGCGCGATAACCACCTGATACGGCTCTAGAGAGAGAGTTCACCATCTGCCGCGATGTGAGGCTTGCTTGTCGGAAGGTGACTGGGGAACGCATATCCAGACGAAACAACACGCCATGCAGGAGTTCAAGAGGGAGCCGATCGCTGGAGTCGCCGAGTCCCGTATCGGATGTGGGAGTGTGGCCTAGTACCTTAGATAGTGCATGGCTGAGTGGCACTGTACGAGGTGTTCGCCTTTTATGGTCCACTTGGTCTGGACATCTGAGAACAGATTCGATGATAGACGATTGACTGATCTGGTATGGTCGTGATAATGGACTTAACCTGGTTGAGCCGATGTGGCTGACGGACTTGCCCAGTTGAGAGTGCTGGAGCTCCTCCATGCATGGAGTCTATGGACATAGATAGACGGAGCAGCTCGGAGTTGATAAACATAACACCAACCAGGCATGATGCCCAGATTGGACAGCCAGATAGAGCAGCCGGGCAAGCCCGTCCGGGCAGGCCAGTCAGACAGACTCTCACGAGACGCACCAAGTGGCCGAGCCAGCCGGACAGGACGCCCACTCACTAGAGGACGGACAATGCATACTAGCAACCAGTCGAGTATCATTCGATCCAGCCTTCAGCCTAGCGGAGCACTTCTCTATCATTCAAGATTGATTCTGGAAGGAGAGCTGGAGCTTGAAATGGAATCAAAGGTCCATTTATGAAGAGAAATATACCTGCACATGCCCAAACAAGACATCTTGAACTCTTCAATCCGCTGCGGCGTAGTTCGTTTCACCTTTCATGGCCTCGTGGCAGCTGGCGTTGTTTCGCGCCGGTCAAGTCTGGAAGCTATTTCATTGTTTGTTTAGTCCCCTAAGAAATGGGCCGGTCTCCAGCTAACTTCGACGTCCCAGCTAAGTTGAACGATCTAGAGCATCTCTCTCTTTTCCCGGAGCCGGCGATTCGAGACCCTTCCTCACAGCTGCAACTATCATATGGCCTGACTTCCTCTTTGTCGCCGTTGTTCCTGGGTCTGGAGCTTCAGAAGACCCCTCCTTTCTCCAGATCTCTCTCACTGGTGAAACACAACTATCGGAATCCGGCCATGTCTGCCACGTCCAGCCTCGCACGAACCTGGCACCGGACCGGCTTTTCTCACGCCGGTTTTGGCGTCAGGAGTCTTAGGTCGTCGCCGAGGGAACCGTTCCTGGGGGAAGACAGTACGGCGACTGGTTACGCGGGTCCCAGTAGCACGAAGTGCCTGGCGGACAAAGGCCACCGAACTACACAGAACCGAGACGGAGAAAGTCAGCATGTGAGTCTTTTCCTCCATGGGCCGGATTCGGGGGCTGCCGTTCAGAGAGGGGCCCGCTTCCGCCGCCGTTCCGGAAGACACGCCGGCTCGCCCGCCGGAACCCCCGGCGCTGGGGCGCGCCAGCTTAGGCTCTTGTGACTCTTACCTCCCACTTCTGCAGGACGTTGCACACGCCCCATCCCGTCTGGCTGGTTCCATTGGCAAAGGCACAGCTGTATGTTCCAGGCTTGCACGGCGGAGTGGCCAGACCCAGCGCGGGGACGGCGGCGAGGACGGCGCTGGCGGCGATCGATGCGAGACGCATGGTCTATAGCGGGCTGTTGGTTGCCGGTATGCGGGGGGTGAGTGAGTTGAGCGACGGTTGAATGAACGAGAGTGTGAGTGCTGCCAACGGTGATGCAGTTGTCCGGTTCAAGAAGCGAAAACGACGGTGTTGGTTTGTTGGAAAGGAAGAAAGCTGGCTCTGGTCCCAGAGGGCGTGAAGGGACACAACGCCGTCTCCCAAACCCACCACAAACAACACGGCAACACCAACCGGCGGGCCAGCAAACGTCCAGTGTGTCCCCAAGACCACCATTGCGTATGTGGTCCTTCCTCTCTGCACTTGTTGACTCCGGCGAAGGCGCAAGTGGCCGCGGCCAAGCCTCGAGTGTCCTTGGATGTGGCTTCTGCGTGGGTTTTCCTCGGGTCGCTCCTGGGAATTGAGCCCTCTTCTGCAGTGGTAACTCCCGATCTGTGGCCGGCCATTGTTGCATCTGGCCCTGCTGTTCTGCTCTCTGTTACGGTCGCACACAAATCTAGAAAATGCCTGCAGAGGGACACCGAACAGGTGACGCTGGGCCGATTCACGTTGGCGTCAACGGTCACCGTCCGCGTCTTCCGGTCTCCGCCCACTTCAACGGCATCGACCAGCACCATCGGCTTGTCTCCCTCGTGAACTGTATATAGATCTCTATGGTATACAGTAGATAGATATATACAGTATATACACCGGCGTGTCACGATATAAACGAGAGATGGTTCTTTTCGTTCAGACCGGGACCGGGGCCCAGGAGCAGCGGAAGATTGTCCTAGAAGCAGCACCAGAAGCAGCACCAGAAGCAATGGATCCAGTCCCCTAAAGACTTTACCATGCTTTTTTTTTCTTTTTTCTTTTTTTTCTTTCCCTGTCAGTCCCCCTTTTTCGTCTCTCTTTCTTCTTGTCTGCCCGCCCTCGACGCGCGAGTCTTTCACGAACGCGTGCTGCTCCCCCGGCCAAGAAACTGTATCAAAGGGGGAGAGGGAGAAACATGGCGTTTGATTAAACAGCAATGCCGTGTGAATCGGGGAATTCCTTTGCTTCCTTTTTTATTCCGTTCTGGTGTGTTCGTTTGTCGCTGCTCGGCGCAGTCCCCTGACACCTTGCGCATGAATAATGGTGATTGTTTTCGGTGATGGCTGTTTGCTGCCTGTTTGTTGGGCCCAGCCGCACCCAAACACACAAAAAGATCCTTCTGGGGAGGAAGGGGGGAGGGCGAGTGATGACGGGTGATATGATCGTTCGGTATGCGTCCTGCGGCTGGCTCCTCGCTCTCCCCTCCCCGTAGAGTATCATTAGAATCAAGCGGTGCAGGACGAGCACACACCACTTCACCATCGCCGCAGCTGAAAACAGGGCAAATCCGACTGATAGAGTGAGAGTGTGTCTAAAGTCTGTACAGCACATAGTGTGACGGCCAATTGCGGGGAGGGTGGGAATTTCAATTAAACAGCGTTGTATCGCTTCCGACGAACAGACCTCTCTCTCAGGCTCTTCAATTTCGCTCGATCCCGTAGCCTCCCCAAACAGATCAAATGGCACTCTGAGCTCCTCGTGTATGTGTGTCGACTGAACATACAGTACAGGAACATCGCAGTATTCTCCTCGTGCATGTGCGAGAGAGAGCCGTTTCGCGTGTGCTCTGCATGCGCTCGGACGTCTGATCTCGACCGTCGTGCCTTTAATTTTTTTTGTGACTTTCCCCTCTTTCTGCGCTTTGCTGATCATCAGGTGAAGAAAGAGGAAGGCATGCTTTGAGAGGGACACTGATTTTTGGGGGAAATTTGGACTACATCGTATGCGCTTTGATGAGCGGAAACGAAACAGCGGCCGGAGCCCCGAGAGGCGAAACACCAGAACGGCGTTCATCCGATGTGAAGAACCACAGAGGTTTTCTTTCGTCAGGATCAGGGAGTCTTCTCTAGTTTTAGTCCTCGCTGTGCGGGTCAAGAACGGACCTACCTATATGCCCTTAAAGGGCCTCGCCGGGACTTCCCTCGCACTCTAACTCTCTCTGTGTCTCTTCTTGTTCCTCTTCAATACTACAAACTTACTGCCACCAGGCCCCCCTCCTTGTCTTCTTCGTCTTCATATTCCTGTAGGTCCCTAGCTTTCGGTCGAGAGACCGGGCTGATAGACAGCACTGAAGACATCGAGACGCAGTTGTATGGCCCGTGTTCCAGATGGGCCCAGTCGCTACAGCCCCGGACACAGAGACAACCCTCTGTGCACGTGTGGCCGTCGCGACAGACAAACAGTTTCCTTGCTGGGATTTTCCAAAGATGGGTGAAAGTTGGAAAAGGTCCCCAATCTGGTATAGCTGGGGAATTGGCAATTTTCTAGCCTTTGCTTCAGGGATCAGTGAAACCCAGAGGGCCTGGGTCTTGCATACAGTGGAGTCCACTGCTGCAATATAATCAGTCCCTGCTGTGCCTTTTTGCAGGGCTGTGGCGTGTGGGTTGAGTGACTACAGTACTGTACTGCCCGAGTCGGACATAGTGGTGGTTCTCTTGGATGATTTCGAGAGGCATCCGCGAGAGAGAGACACGAACTACCTCGACAACGAGAGGCCATATGTCTGTTTCGCTGCTGCACGTCTTCAGCACAGATCTCACCGCAGTTCGCGCCTCCTGTTGCTGGAGATTGGCACTGGATATCCAGTCTGCACGAGACAGAAAGGACCTGCATGGATGGACGGTGACGCTGGAACTGGACTGTACTGAACATAGTGCAGTCTCCCGTCCACCAAGCTTTTTCCGTGCCTCACTCTAAACCGCCACACGTCCAGGGCATGCATGCTGGCACTTCACCAGACTCACTCATCCACATGGCTGGCAGACAAGTGGAAGGCCGGCCTAAAACACTATCCAACACACTGGTCCAGAGTGGAGCAAGAATCCAGGCCATGTCCCACTCTGCATCATCTTCCACTGCGCCTCTCCTGTGTGCAGCCGAAGCTCCCTATGCACAACTTAGCGAATACCATCACCCCAGGGTGCAAGCCACAGTACTGTACAACATATGAAATGCATGTACTGTCGATCTCCTCGCTTGGAACAGCCAGCATATGCCGTCCAATATCCCGTACATAAGCGGTATAATGTAAATCATCGGTGCATAGGCCAATCCCATGTAAGTGATCAAAAACACCGCTGCACCCTCAATTCAAGTGCATACGCGGTTTCTCCTTCGAGCTGAACGCACAAGCCCTGGAGGACTTTCTTCATTCCTCAAACTTACCCCCCCGGATTAGGGTTGGGAAATCGAAGAGCACACCAGGAAATCCAGTTCATATCGGACGGAAGAACGTGAAACAGCCAGACGGTGCTATATGGCAGATACAGTCTGCTTCACTCTATCTTCCCTGACTGCCCGCCCCCCCATCCGGTCCGATGAAGGATCTCTTCTCGTGCTTGCTACACCCACCCACACATTCTTGGGGCTTTTCTAGCGCAGTATCTCTAACGGAAGTGTTTCCAGTGTACAGTATGTCGCTTTCACACGTAATCCTCGGGAGTGTGGTCCGGGTGGTGGTAACGAGAGACAGACGCAAAGAGCAGAGAGTCTCAGAGAGGGTTTCAACTCCCGCGGGAGAGGCCAGCCACCTGCGGCGTATGACAACGTGATACGCAGGGACGTAAGTGCAGCACAGAGCATGTAGATAACAGCGTGAGCCAACCCAAACACACGGAAACATGGCTGATGCGCACTGGGAGGGAGAGTCTGAGCTTTGGGTGGTCAGGGTGGTGGTGTAAGTGAGGGGAAGACGAGGACGTAGGAATACTTGCAAGCCCTCTGGGACTTGTCGGAGCATCGCCGGGTGGTAACCCAGTCCAGGTGAGATTGCTCGACTCCATCCGCTCAATCAGTTCATGCACGCACTTCCGGCTGGCTGTATATGTACTGGAATATCAGCTTCGCAGTCTGTATTGGGGAAAAAGGGTACTCCTGCGTAATATGCTGGATCCCCGTGGACAGCCTCCGAGTCCAACCACGACACCAGACTCCCCGCACGGTCAGCTCCCCAAGCGGGTTGCAATTCCATCTACAAAATGAGTTGGATAGAAGTGGCCAAATACCCGTCCGTCTCCGGGCGTCAGTCACTCGACCTATAGTGTACACATAAGTCGAAATCTTCAGACGAATAAGACCCGGTAAATGGGTCCATCCGCCCAGAAGGGTGTCTTCCGACTTTTCTTTTTGGCTTTGGTTATAAACCCCTCACTCATCCATCCATGGCGAGAAAAGGATGTCAGAGACCGCAGAAATACAGCGGTAGTGGCGGCCAAGACTGGGTGAGATCCGGCCGTATGCACGCACTTTACGAGGACACGGCAAACACCGGCCGGCCGCGCGCCCAAAGCTCTGTTTAAATTGCCGTCACGTAGCGGCGGGCCAGATGAGCAAGATTGCATACGTAGGTAGGTAGTCTGCAGGTACCATTTCTTCCATGTAACAAGAGCTGTCTGTAGATTATTACACTTGTGCTGTCCATCCCGCACAGGACGTCGAGATTTTAATATAAAAAGCTTACAAGCTCGACCTATACTCGAGACGCCGATATAGCTCCATCCTTCAGCCGGTGTCTGCGACTTGACTGTGTGCCCTCGTATGTACCTACAGTAGATACTATACAGAGAAGATTACAGTTACAGAGAAGAGAGAGTCCTAGCGCTTCTACCTCCAGACACGAGATCTTCGTCAAAAGAGCCCGATGAAAGTCTCTCCTGTACAGGTTGCATTCTCCAGTGCAACTTTCAGAGCTAAAATCCAGGGCCCAGAGTGGGCTTCCCCCCCCGCCCCCTCTTGTCACCTCTCGGAACCCCAACCCAACGATGGCAATTGGAGGGTACGAGGATGCGTGAGGTTTCGGAAACAAGTGACGCCCTTAATGACGGGGGAGGGCATAGCCAAAATGAAATTTGAGGATTCGGATATTGCGTGGAGTGTATCGGGATCACAGAGAAGGAGGGTTCAACCGCACGGGACTATCATGCACTGCTCTCTGTTATCTCTCGAAAGTCCCGACCAGGTCGGCAGCTTCGCCCTCTCTTTGCAAGGTAGAGGACTGGAAACATAACGAGAGTGAGGGAGTAGAAACACCGGGTCGACGCAGACAAGATCGGATCGCAGAGTGGTGGCGGCTCGTAGGATGAACTGGACTGGCGCTGCGGAAGGAAACGGGCGTGAGGGAACAGGTGTTAAACACGACAACGAACGCAGAGGCATCCGCGAGCAAGTTCAAACAAGCCGATCATCACTCTGCTCGGCTCTGCTCTAGCACCAGACCACCCCCTCGAGTCCCCGTTCCTTCGGAGCGGTTTCCTCTTTTCTCCCTGGTGCCTACTGCAGCTCAACCCGAAACATAATGAGGCTCTCTCTCGTTACTTGATCAAACGGGGTCTGAGGGCACTCTATTTCACGTCTGCCACAGCCTGCCTTAAGTTTTAGATCATATTGAGCAGAAAAGACAAGGAGAAATGGCTACGGCGTTTGTCCCCTCTCCCCGCCGGCAGGTATAAGTGAGATCGGATGGATTCCATATGCGTAGGATGGAGAAGCCACTGACTGCGACATTTCATGAAGAGAATGATGGCCTGTGTGTGAGACAGCGACTGAGAAGAGTCCTCCTCGACGTCGTATCTCCCTCGACCTCAAAGTTGTGGTGCAGCGCTCAGACCGCTCGGTCCAAGTGCCCGCGAAATTGCTGTTGTGGGTGGGGAGGAGGGAGGATCGGCAGAGTTACAGGTTGGAGGATTTCTCAACTCGTCTAAGCAGGTTGGTTCCAGTGATAGCTGCTGCTGTGCTTGCTCGTTGCCGGCAGCACTTGATTAGCACAATCCCAACTGTGAACGCAACGGTGGTGGTGCTATGTGGCTGGGATGGCGGTTCTATTACAGCACCAGCACTGATAGATATCCGAGCTTGTCTCCACCGATAGCAGTGGCTACGCCGCCGATGAATGCAGCAGTCAGCAGTGGTACGTCGAGAGATGAAGCCGTAAATTGAGAAGGCGAATCTGGCGTTACATTCGCAGTCCGGAACCCGGGCTTGACGACGAGCTGTGGTCGCCAGTTCGTCTGGAAATAGAAGAGCGGTGAAGAGTCAAGCACACCAGCGAAAAGGCACAGTCCTGATGGCCTGCCATAACGGAGATCTGGCGAGGGCCAGCGCATGTCTCCTTCGTACTGGACATCTGTACAGTAGTGAGCGTTCAGTTCCTCGGGTCAATCTATCGACGACGACGACGACGACGATATCTCTCGCGGGCCTCAACCCCCAAGCAATCCAAGCAAGCAACCAAGCAACAACGCCAGTCTTCACAGACCCCGCATGTCTGGACCCTGCACAAAAGACCAACGCTCGAGAGATCCCTGGAATAGTGCGTGTGTCCACTCTCGTTGTGCTGGGCAACGGCTCTCCGACCGCCTGTACAGTACTGCGGTCTCTTGGTTGCACTGAGAGGTCTTCACGAGCAGCACAGCAACTCAGTCAGACAGAGGGGTCTGTGTCTGTTGCGACGAGCACATACGAGCACCCTCTGCACAACACAGCCCTCTGCATACAGTACTGTACTGTAGATACTATCCGCAGCTCTGAGTTGGGGACTATCACCTGTTCCCTGGAGAAGTTCTAGGGGCCCTTGTGCAGAAAGCCCAACGACCAAGCCTTGCGAGATGACGGCCAGTTTAAATACACGGAGAGTCATGTTGCAGGCCCGTGAAACAGGAGAACAAGCACTTTTTTTTTGTCGTCGTCGGGATACTAACGACTAACGAGAGAAAGCTCTTACGGCAATTTCATCTGGATTCGCTTATCTTGCGTGCATTTATGCTTGAAAATACCATCTTTTTTTTTTCTCTCTTTTCCTCTCAATAGTGCTATGCAATGTGATTATTGGTCTACCAGGGTTTGTTTTTCTGAGGGGCCCTTCAGCGATAAGGTTCTTCTAGGCTGGAAACCATGATGCATATCACAGACCCCACGGCCGGCAACCTGAGGCTATGCAGAAGAGGGAATGGGGGAATATATCGGCTCTCACTCATCTCGCACGCCGTACAGCCTCCCGAGCCGCCAGGCGATGACCGGGCCTCACCGGAGCGGCGATGCTTCCCGACGGTTGAGCCACGGGCCGAGAAGCCCGGAGAGAGCCTGGGAGTGTCCAATGCCCCGCCAGCTATAGACGAGCGCGCGAGAATTCAAAAGTTGCTGTTCACTTGTCTCACTCCTCGCTCAAAGAGCCTGCGCCGCATTCCAGTGCCACGGTTTTGTGTGTGCCAGCAGGGTCGGAAGTCGGCTCAGCCAGCACCGCTTGACTAGCAGCAGGCTTTCACCGACAGACCCCCTCTGTTTTTAAGGGCCCCTTTTCTTGTTGGGGGTTTCCCAGCAGATGTCGTAGTGTGTGTGTATCCCAAGTAATCCGTCAAATCTTCCTTACGGCGTGCGCTCCCTCGCTGCTGCGTATCCGCACTTATCCGACTACCGTAATGAATCGTGGGGGGAGAGCGAGAGAGAGAGAGAGAGAGACAGCCATGAGACAGGAACAGGCTTCCCCCCTGGACCAACAGATAAATGAAGGCTTAATGCTTCCCCTTGGCCATTGAACATGGCCCCCTAACCCCCAGAAATCTCAACGTCCCAAGCTACTGAATCGGCAATCGCTGGCGTTCCATGGCTCCCCATGTCTAAGTAGCCCAGCAGGCCAACAAGCCCGGTCTTGGATCTGTGATGGCCTCAGAAGTGTGCTGTAATTTCTCGCTCTCTCTGTGCACCAAGCCCGCTAAGCCCACTTGTGGTGTCTTCTCTGGGGGGGTCTCTGCCCCTTGTCCCTCCCCCCTCCTCTGGACGAAAGCCGGCTTACACCCACGGCTCTACCCTTTCGTTTAGCGAGAGACGGCAGGCCGTGGGCCAAAGGCAGTAAAGTCGGCGAGAGGGGACACACAAACTCGGTGGTGCAGGCAGCTTCACAGCTTCACCCCTGGTTAGATTTACGTCTTTTGCTTATCGCAGGAGGAGATCGTGGGCCGTGCAAAGAGCACTGATATTTTTCGTCGCCCAATCCAGTAGCCTTTTGTGAGCGCTCGTCGAAATCCTTCGTATACCGGGAAAAGGGGACGCTCTGCAATAGTCTGTCTGTATGAGTGGAAGCCTGGTGGGAAATATCACTGCCACGCTCACTTAACAGCCCATACAAGAGTCATCCTACTGCACAGTCTGTGCGTGCTAGCACGCTCGTGTACAGCCCGGGGGAAAGATACCAGAAAAACTCCACGATGTCGTTGGGAAGAAGTCTGTAACCGGGTGGATACGCTCGTCGTCTAGCGAGAGAAGCGAAGTTTCTCGCTTCGTGGACGCAGTCTCATCCCCTCTCTCCTCCTCGTCGTCGATGAACGAACACGTTCGTCAACCACAAGCACGAGACGGAACACTCCAGCTTTCCAGGAATCACGAAACTCTCGAAGGGCACGTAAGGCAGTAGTGCTCCAAACAAACTTCAGGGCTTGACTATGTAAGTTGGAAACCCCCCCTTCGAGCAAGAGCCATCTGCAGGTCGCCGGTCCACATTCTCGTCTGGGCCTAGCCCACGCTTCAGATTTGAGGAATAGTGCTGTCCCTACGTATCACGCACCGGGAGATCCGGCCGCATGGTGGCCGGGGCCCGGAGAGGGCAGGAGTAGCACATGCAGTAGTGTGCGCGTCGCCCCCTAAGACGCACATATAGCCCTCTCCCCTATATCTCATCTCTCCCCTTTTTCTTTTGTGTGTGTCTCCAACTCCGTGCTCCCAATCCGTATACATGATAGTGTTTTCCTGCCTGGTCTGTTATCTCGCCTCCGTGGGCAAGTGTGTTTTGGAAGACACAGACATCCACGTTCTTCCCAGTCTCGTCTGAGAATCCGCTTATGCACGCAACTGGAGCATTCTGTGCCTCGCCAGAAGATTGAAATCCCAGGTAGGCCGAAAGTCTCCATTTTTTAGGAGCCCCTCGCTTCTTTCTGGAACCTCCCAGATAGGGGCTGCAATTGCTTCTTTCGTGTGTTCTCTGCACAGCACATCTTCCGAAAGAGGGTGGGGAATCCAGGGACGACACAAAGGGTTGTGTCTGGAACGAAACAAAAAATGTGTGTTGTGTGTGTGTGTGTGGGTGGGTGTGGTTTGGGTATGTGCTGTGCCACCCAGCTGCAACAAGAGAGAGAGAGAGAGAGAGAGAGAGAGAGAGAGAGACGCTGAGAGGCAACCACCAAAAGAAGCTCGAGATTTCTTTTTCTCCTGCATAATATGCCGAGACGGATATACCACACCTTTTGCATTTAAAGGTACATTAGTGAGTGCATAAACAATGGGCTTGACACCGGGCAGTTGGGGAGAGTGCGTGAAAAAGTCGAGAAATCCTCCGTTGTCATCATACTCCGGGACGGAGAATACAACGCCAGCACCTATGCAGCTACCAAGGCCACTTCTGCAGCAGTTCGGAGCAACCTCCATCGACCTTATGCAGCAGGACCATGCACAAAAACGCAGGTGTCAAACAGGTGGTGAAGACGAGACCAGTTCGGACCAAGCAGAAACACAGAGACGGAGAGACACACTCCTGGTGCAAATCCAAACAAAGTTTTGTCGATCGCGGCGCGGTGATGGTTGGTGTCTCTCCTGGGTTTTTTCGGCCGCGTTAAGGATTCCGTTTCGTCCCATATTCACGGGTTTTGGCCGGCGGGATTCATCACCGCTGGCGGCGGACACGACCGAGACATATCCCGTTCCAGACTCCGGCCACCGTCGTGCTTCCCACGTGGTGGGCGAGAAACAAATCGCCTGTCTTTTTGACAACTGCGAAAATCGGACTCCAAGCAGATCCTCCTCCTCTCCCTTAATCCTGATTTTATTATATTTCTTTCGCCGTGGGGCCCGCCGTCAGCACCGAAAAAAGAGGCACCACCAGCGTGGTCTCGATCTGTCCCCAATGATTTTGTCACATATCGGAAGAGCCGCCAGAAACAACGCAAGAAGCGCCACAAAAAAAAAAAAAAAAAAAAAAA
>LNGL01000046.1:68670-86342 GCA_001510565.1 Knoxdaviesia proteae
AAAAAAAAAAAAAAAAAAAAAAAAAAGGTGAGACCTCCCCAGAAGAAAAAAGAAGAAAGAAAAATCGCATCATTCATCCTGAGACACTCCCCGGCTCCCCGACCATGTCCGCTTTGGGGATAGTGGCCCCTGGGAATCGATGTCTCAACATGGGTGGCGGGAAGAAAGCCACAGACGCAGAATTCCAAGCCAGAGGAGGGGAGAGAGAGAGAGAGAGACCGAGAGAGACTGAGAAAGACTGGAAGTGGGAGCGAGAGCCATCGTGTCAAGGGTTGCAAGGGTGATCGGACTATCCATCGGGAGCATGGGGCCCCCCTGCGGCAAAGAGAGGTGCGGCTATGCCGTTTCTGGTGATAATGGGTGTTTCTGTGCCACTGTGCAAGAGCTCGCTCTGGGCCAGAGGCTGTTTGTTGTGTGGGAACTGAAAAAAGACAAAGCTGCCGGATAGGATAGATCAGCGTAGGAAGAGAGAGTGAGCGTGTATCGTGTCGTCGATTCGGCTGCCCTCTTGCATGCACCTACAGCTCACCTATACCACCACCACCACAGCAAATACGCACGCCTACAGTCAAGGGCAGGATCGTCGTCGTCTCTTCAGGTCTTGCTGTGTGTGTGTGCATGTGCCACACACCTTCAGGTCTCTCTCCGCGCCGCTCTCTCGCACCGCCTCAAGCCGCCTTATCCAGAGATAGCTAAGCTCCCAAGCTACGTCCACTCTCTCCCGCGAACCTCTGAATCACCGGTCCTCCCGTCCATTTCTTTTCTGGCGCCCAGAGGGTCGATCTCCCCTCCTCATACGCACAAGGTTGATCCGCACAGACCGCACACGCAAGCCCGCAGTTCCTTTCCGCTGCCCTCTCTCTGTCTCTCTCTCACACGCACTCGCTCTCACTGGCCAACAGACCCCAACGAAGCCACAAACCACTGAGAGTCTCGCCACCTTTTCTCTCCCCCGACCAGCTCAGGCACCCGAACCCCTGCCTGCAAAGGCCTACTGTCCGTCCACCGTTTCCTGAATCCCGGCGTCTTTTTTAGCCCAGACCCGGCGGGCTGCTCACTCGTCACCATGGTGAGAGGAGCAGAAGGGATAACCCAATAAAATATAAAACAAAACCTCTGCACGGCTGACATGTTCCATTTCCCAAACAGCCACAGACGCTGGACGATTGGGGATCTTTGTTCCGGCGAGGCCTTGCTGAGAGTGCTCGGACAGAAACAAAATGGAAAAAGGAAAGTCTGTTTACTCGTCGTTTTCTTTTTTTGCTTCTCCGCAGGTAGCGGAGCCCACCGGAGCTGGCTTCAAAAGAACCAACCCTCGCAATCTTTCCCAGCAAAGGTTCCTGCAGCTCAGTCGAGATCCCCGATTTCAAATGCCCACGTAAGTTGCAGCTCAGTAGTGAGAGTGTGTACTGTAAATGGAACGAAGTCAGTTCTTCGTCTCTCCCTGCAAGGGCTGTGCTCTTCCGTCTGGCCGCGCCGGTTATGCAGGGAGAGAGGGGCAAAACAGCAGTATTCCGTCCCTCCGTGTAATAGTCGCCGCAGTCGCGCAAGATCAACCACCCATTGTCACAGAAACAACGGCATCCACACACCACAGTGAGACCCCCGAGACACCCTCCGGAGCGGGTTGGGAGCCCCAGAGACCAACATGTGCAACGATGGACCGGAACTGCGATCCAAGCTCTGGTTCATAGCTCCATATCATCACCGTTCATCCTCCTCCCGTGAAGCAGACAAAATAAAAAGGCCAGAGTACCATCATCCTTCCCGGGGAGGGCAGACAGCCCACCGTTCACTGCTAGGCAAGCCCGCTTAGCAGAAACGAGAAAAAGAAAAGAAAAGCCTCCCAGGTTCGGAACAATGACGCCCGTGCCCGCTCAACCCTTCCGTGTCCCAAGCAACAAACCGTTTGTTTCTCTGCACACACACTCTCCGTCTCTGTGCGGTCGCATTCGCTGGTCCTCTGTCCGGCGGCATGCATGCAAGCGTTTTAACGGGCCGGCAGGGTTCTTCGCAGCGCCGAAATAAACCACCAGATCACACACACACACACACACGCACACACTGCTCCAGAATCTGGTTGCTATGTTGTAGTCCGCGTGCTTTGGTTCCCAGGTCTGAGCGCAGCAGCGTTTGTGCCATCCCACAAGCAAAAAATAAAGATAAAGTAAAGTAAAATAAGAACCAACGACCGGCCAGCCTTTGCCTGTGGCATAGCCTGCTTCAGGCTATGTGGTCTGGTGGCGATTGGCAGCACGCTTCCAGCCGAGACAGGAATCGCAGTGTTTCGCCTCTTTGGGTTTTCCTTATTGTCCATCGAGGGCACTGATCTCTCCGGAGCTATGAAAGAAAAGACGCCACCGTAACTCAGCTGTGACACCCCTTTACCAGAAGAGGCACTTACAAACATGGTGGCTTTATATATCGATGCCACATTGCCCAGGATGCAGCTCACAGATAGAACCCAGTCTCGAACGAGAGCTGGCTAATCTGCTGTAACATTGAGGACGAACCGTAGCTCTTTCACGGACAAAACGCCGCTTGTTCGGAGCATCTGTTTGAAACATCCTATGAGTATACGGTTGAGATGCACCAACCCTAACCCTAGCACAACCACCAACTTTGATTGAGCCGATCAAAGCACGACTACAACATCCAGCTCCATCTCACCATAGCTCAATACAAAGGTGCTTCCAGCTTTCTCTGTATTCCCGACTAGCCAGTCTCCAGTACCGAGAGAAGAAAAAAACCTGCAAGAAGCGCAAAAGGGCAATCCCCAACTCTATATATAGTACCTACCTGCGCACAGGGAACGTCCGTCCACCAGGCACGAGGGAAGTCGAAAACTCAGGAAGGCTTCAAGACCCAGCGATGCAGCTAGTCCAGAGCCAGTCTGTGCTGTACTGTGCTGTATCACGATAATCAAGACATGATATGCAATGAACTAGCACTAGCAGAGAAAAACCAACACCCACGGCTAGGGGCCCCCGAAACGGGGTGGCGCCCTTTTATTCTCCGGAACGAACTCAGTTAATAGTTAGATGTATCGACAATAAAAAGTTCATTGCCCTCTCGTCAGGGCTCCGGGTATCTCACTCACCCCCGGCCACGGCCGCCGACGGCCGGAAGGTCTGTCTCGTAATTAAAATTGATGCTGGATTAGGAAACATCACGTTCACCCCCCGGAGAACAGGGTGCACCTACCGGTTTCAACGTATGACGCCTCCAGACCCCAGAGGAGGAGAGTGAAGAGACAAGAGAGGGGAAGAAAAAAGAAACAAAAGAAAGAGGCGTCGTGATACCGTGGTCTTCCCCCGCTTGGACGGTGTTTGCGCCCCGTCTGCACTCTGCATGCGAGGCGGCTGTTTCTGGTTGTTGGGGTTGGCATACATATTTGCGGAGTGCATGCAGATGGCGTCGAGGCGGAGGCGCAAAACCAGGACACACAGAGAGTACGTATAAGCAGTCTTAGGTTAGCACCGCTCTGTGCTTTGTTTCGAAAAGCACTTAAACTTGTCTGTCCATGCCATATATTATGGGCTGCTATTGCATTGATCGGAGCCACGCACAACATGACACTTTCGACTCTCCGATAACCGTAACCACAAGCACGGGATCATGGAGTGGAGAGAGATCGAAACAAGCTCCGTGACTCGGATTGCAGTTGGCCTATGTGCATGCCGGACTGGACTGTTCAATCCTGCAACACGGGTCGGCTGCAGAGAGAAACAGCAACGTCACAGAGGCTACTGCTTCTCTCGCCTTCGATTTCCTCCCTCGACCCCTTTTCTGGGTATTGGGAGATTAATCAAGGGAGGATATGCGCAGCAGAAGAAAAGCCGGGACGAAAGGAAGAACGCCATCAAGGAAAGAAAAAGACGCCCTCACTTGCAAGAAGCGATGGGGAAGAGGGGGGGATTTTTTGGTTTCCGTTCCTCACTAAGAGAGAGCCGAGAGTCAGGTGAAGGGAACCCGGAAAGGGGACGCTATACCAGAGTTCTGATATAGAGTGTCTCGATGATGAGATCCGCACCGTGCCGGAGCTATGACCGAAAATCGAGTTTTACAGTCAATACGGGACAGCCTCAAGAGGAAAAAGGATCGATGAAACGGACCTGCACAGAGTAGCGAGTTCGTTCGGCCGATGCACACTTACTTCTAGACCCTACCTTCCGGAGTTTCAGACGGGCAAGCAGACAAACATTTCGGTCTTGAGCAAGAAACCCAGGCATGTTCGATATAAAGTAGGGCGGGTGGGTGTCCGGCGGAGGAAAAGGTGTGGTAGCCTTTAATATATTTCACATCGGCCTGTAGGAAACGAGAAGGATTTTTTGAGTATCAGGGTTCGTTTCCTCGGTTCTGCAAAAATCACCACCAACCTGCAAGCTTCGCCTATCATGGGTACCAAACACAGGGGCCTCACCACATTATCCGAAGCCGTGGTGGTGAGGATGATTCTATAGGAATAGAGGCGATTGAGGCAGCGCTGTCTCAGGTTTCTCCCGAGTAAGCATCACATCACGGGAAACACCATCAGTACCGGCTTGACGAGTAGGTGATAGTCGGCACAAGACTGTTCACGACGGTGAACATATGGTACACACACACACACGCTAAACAGATCGCAAAAGAAACGAAAGTGTGGCGTCGTTTCAGAGGCCCAGGAAACGAGCATGCAGTGGAAGTAAGGGCTACATCGTAGAAAATAGAACAGGAGCCCACCAGAATGCGGCCGAGCAGCGTGGTCGTCTGGAGTGGGATGCAGATCAGGATAGTCGTTTGAATGCTGTGATAAATGCTGTGATAAATGTTGTAAAGGTGCAAGTTTGGAGTCACCGTTGCTACGGGATCATTCTTGGGGCTTCTCTATAAAAAAGTCGCCGTATGCCTCTATCGCGAATGCATGTATGCAGTATAGACGACAGCAGTATGATATCCCGAGGAAGCAGCGATGGACTCCAGAGATCGGAAACTGCAGCGCTCCTGCCCAGATGCAGCAACATGCTCCTGCGAACAACAACGACACTCGGGGTTTGGAGGTAGATTTGATTCGGCAGGGGCCACCGGGGAGCCACTCTAGCTGCTACCACTGGGTCCCTGCCCTGTCCGGGTCTGGTGCTGAGTCCCTGTCCTTGCAGCGTTTTCCTCTCGTTTTCTTTTCTTGCCCTTTGCCCCTGGCATTTCTCTTCTCCCATGCTGGCCGAGAGGCGAGAGCCAGAAAAGTGAGACCCGGCCGACTTCCAGAGTGCTGGGTGGCCGTAATAGAAGGCCGAAAGTTTGTGCTGGGCGGGTCTGCTCCGTAGAAGCATCGCCGTCATTTGTGTGCATATACCTACTGTACAGTACAGTACAGTACTGTACAGTACAGTACAGTACTGTACAGTACTATCGGTAAGGTCAAAATTTTCAACCCTCCATTTCATCCGACAAGGATATCGAGAAGTATCTTTTTTATAGGGCTTTTAGCGCTACTTCTATGGGGGTCCAGGAACCGAGCATACACCCCCCCTGCTTTGTATCCTGCCTTGACTCTTCAATTCTTGAAGGCATTCAGGGAAGCCAGCACCAGAGCCCAGCGCGGAAGTCAATACCAGAGCCCAGCGCGGAAGTCAGTACCAGAGCCCAGCGCGGAAGTCAGTACTTGAGCCCAGCTACCCTACTCCACGCCCGCCAAAACTCGCACACCCCCCTCTCTCTCTCTCTTTTTCTCTCTGTGTGTGCCTCTCTCTCTCTCTCTCTCTCTCTCTCTCTCTCTCTCTCTGTGTGTGTATGCGTCTCTCTCTCTCTCTCTTTTTCTCTCTGTGTGTGCCTCTCTCTCTCTCTCTCTCTTTACGGACTTGGTTTCGTGTAGCGCCTGTTTTGTAGGAAAAAATTGTTTGGTAGGAAGAAAGTTAGTTGGTACGAAGGAAGGAAAAAGGAGAAGAAGAAGAAGAAGTATCTGTGGAGATGATTTTTAGCTTTGATTAAAAAGAGTACCTTAGGGCTAGGGTTTAAAATTAGGTTTGGCGCCAAGACGTGTGAAAACATACCGTTGTATGCCAGTACAGTACTGGCAGTGGCAGGCAGGTACCAGTGCTGTACGTTCTTCATCGCTCCTTCTGTGATGTCGGCCGGCCGGCTCCTGACGGCCCCCGGAACTTAGCTTCTGAGTCACGAATCGGGCGAGTTTGAGAATGGCCACGTGCTTCAAGTTGCCCATTGCTCGCTCCTTCCCGCACATAAACACACGCACACTCTGCAGCAAACAACATGCTGATGATAGGCATTCCTTCCTTCCTTTCTGCCAGCAGCTCCGACCCGATTGTACAGTACCTTCCCTCAGTTGTTGTTGGGGGCCCCTGTCATTTGCCCCTTCCCTCCCTTTTGCTTCTCTATTTCTTTTTCTCTTTGTTTCTGTTTCTTTCTTTCGACTCCTTCGCTCCTTCCTCCCCTCTCCGGCCCCCCGGATCCACGCCGAAAAGGTCCCTGGGCGATTTGGAGAGAAGGAAGGTGCAATTTTGTGCAAGACCAGACCCGCACCTGCCCTGGCCTGCATTCTGCACTCACAAAGTGCCCACATTCTTTCGCTCCTGCCCACTGCTGCAGTAGCATCATATCAGACGGTTATGTTCCATATGTCAAGTCCATCCAGCCCGGGGCGCTGTTGTTTATTTGCGATAGTGTCTCTCAGTCCTGGAGGCATTCATAAAAATATTCCCAGAACTCCGGATGGTCGCATCGTCGCCTTTTCTGCTCCTGGTCCTCATTGCAACGCTGGTGGAGTCGGCCATAACTGCCCTTCAGTGCAGAAGTCCCGGTTTATTCTCTCTGGCTGTTTTCTCCGATGTAAATATTGATATTTTGTGAAATTAGTCGTGAGTGCTATGAACCACCAGCAATTTGCTCGGGTTGCTCTTGCCCATTCTTGACGGCCTTGCCTTGCAACGGCCTTTCGCCATCTCCATATATTCCAAGTCCTCAATGTGAGGGATCTCCTGAATTCTGGTCGTTTTTCGTTCCCCTGGAGCTGGAGCTTCTTGCTGGCCCTGGCTTTTTTCTTTGTTTCTCTTATAAACCCATCATAGAGATTAGGAGAGAGACCACAGCAGGAGTACATATACACTCAAGGATGGCTCCTTCCCTCATCTCTTGATCCCCTCCTTCCTCTCTTTTCCTCTCTTCTCCCCTTACCCTCGTCACCTCTTCTTTCGTTCTTGTTCCTTTGGTCACTGGCAGAGGCTAACTTCTTCTTCTTCTTCTCTTCTTCCCTCTCTCCGTCTCTCCATTCTTTTCCCTTCTTTTCCCTTCTTTTCTTTTCCCTCCCTCATCACCTGTTTTGCCCATCATTCATGCACTCGGCGTCGATCGTTGTGGCTTCTCTCACTATTCTTATTTGAGCCGCCTTTTGATCGTTCGTTTATAGCACGGCCTCTATGACCCTTCTTCCCAGCCGTTTCTAAGCTGCACACTCGCTCCCACCGATTCGCCCATTTGGCTCGGCATTTCTTGGTTCTGCCTGTAATATTATATATAATACTTCTGCTTCCTTTGCTCCCTCGCCCCTCTGTCGCCTCGTCATATTCGCCTCTCGCTTTTGGAAGCAAACGCCGTCATCACCGACACTTTCTCGCAGCTTCGATCTCCCTCGATGTGGGCTTGACTCCTGATATCACCGGCTCTTCCATTATCTCCTCCACTAGCGACGATCGATTCGACCGACTAGAGCATACGCCGGCCTATAATACAGCGTGATATTGGTCTAGACACACCATCCACCATCTCTTACACACCACTCAAAACGCACCATCCCCCCAACATCTACCATGGCACATATTGTCAGTTGCATGAAGGAGGCCAATGCCGACCCTTCTCCAGTGTTTGCTCCGTCCGCTCTACGAACGAAGAGAATGTCGATGTGCTTAGCGGACACTCCAGTGGCTTATACGCTGGCTTCTTTGGCTGCGTCCCAGCCTGGCCCTGATTTGGTAGGTTTCACCGTTAAATAACGGCCACTGCCCTTGTAATGAGCTAGTCTCGAATGCTCTCTATCTCTCTATGTCTGCTTTGATTTGTTCTTCGTTGCTTTCTTAGTCTGTGGGCTCTCGATCTCTATCTCTCGTTTTTTTTTCCTTCCCACCTTCAGCCTCAATGTTGCTGGTCTGGGGCCCTCTAAGATGGCTTGACACTGCATTACTTTGGCTTTTGTGACCACCCCCGAAATGCTTCCCTGCACCCTGTAACTTGCACGCCCCCTTCCATCTCTCAAGCTTAGCCTGCTTGTCACTTATACGCCCTGACCCTCTCTGATAAAAGAAAAAAAGAAAAAAGAGAGGCGGCAGTGTGCACTTACAAAGGTGGCACGCACGTTTGGAGACCACACCCCCAAGACCAAACACTCCTGCTATATATCACTTTGCCGTTCCCTCTCCTTCTGGACCTAGCTTCTCTCCACCTGCTCCTCCACCGTCTATCACTCCCCTTGACATCGAGTCCTTCAGCCTTTATCCGTTTACTGCTTCTGAACCCTTTTGTCTCCTTGTTTTCTCCTTCACTATGGCTTCGACTATGGTTTCCTCTTTTGCTCCTGCTAACATCCGGCCACAGTCCAACACTTCCGTCCTACTCCCTCCCTCGCCCGAACGCGGCCTACCCTCGGCCAACAGAATGGCCTCCGAATCCCGCAAATACCAGCTTTTCCCCAAGGGAGCTGCTCTTCCCACCGCCAAGTCCCTCGATCCCGAACAAGCCTTTGCACTGGCCATGGGCCAACCACAGAAGGCCGAGAAGGCCGATCGCGTATCCCCGTCGTCCGGTCTTCGCCTGCGCATCAAGGAGCACACTCTGACCCGGAGACGAAAGGTCAGCGTCCCGGATCTAGGCCCGATGACCACGGTGCAGGAGGTTGCCATGGATTCTCGTAAGTCAACATCTTGCCGATATTTTCTTTCTTCTGGGCCAGAACAGTACGCTTACATTCCCTCCTGGAATCCCTCTCTAGCTACCATTCCCGGAAGACCGCCTCTGCATGAGCGCTCTGTTAGTGCTCCCGGCGCCACCTGGAAGCCTCACCGACTGGCCGAGCCTGCTCTGACCGCCAGCGTCGAAGGCGTTGCCACGACCACTGCGGAACGGCGTACTGCTTCTCCCACCCAGCAGTTGTCGCCCAAGAGCCTGGCACCCCTCGTCATTCCCTCGCGATATGGCGTGTCTCCCCGCCTGGCCCACCAGGGCTCGTTCCCCCGGCTTCGATCTGGAAGCACTCCAGTGGATTCGCTCAACCTTTCCGTGAAGATCCAGGCTCACGATGACTCGCCCAGACTTCGCACTCCCTACACTCCGCTTTCTGCTCTTTCGTCCGCTACTACGCCTAGATCTGCTATGACTGCGCCTACAACGGCCCCTTCTTCTGCTCTTCCCACCCCCATTTCTGCTCCCCTGGAACACCGCTCTTCTCCGCGCCCGTGGGAGAAGCTTCATGGATCGCCCGGTCCTGATTCTGCCGTCCCCAACCCTTGGATTGACGGGCCGCAAAGCGCCAATGCCGTCACGGGCCACCGGTCGTCTGTTGCTGTTCACCGTCGTGGGCAATCCGAGTCTGGAAGCATTATGGAGCGTGGCCGCCCGCGGAATCGGTCGCCGGGCCACAAGCGCAGCGAGTCCAAGCGTAGCGAGGTGAAGCGGTCGTTCAGCGAGGAACGCCGCGCCTTCGAGAACCTTCCCCGGGGCTACCGGTCGGCCGATGTTGCGTCCAAGATGAACTCTATGGAACTGGATGCTCTCCAGAAGCAGGCTCTCGAGCAGGCGAACCGCTTTGAGATTCTTCACAAGGACGACGTCGACGCTCTCTCCAAGGAGCTCCGCCAGCTGGATGAGCGTACCGAGTATCTTCGCCGCACCTACACCTCTCTCCGGGCCGGTCGCCGCAATCTTCACGCTCGGATCTGCCAGTATCTTCGCTATCCTCGTGTGGCCAGATTTAGCCACGAGTCCATGCTGAAGCAGGAAGAGGCGCTCGCCGAACTGGATGCCTCGATCGACGACTGGGTTACCAAGCTGGAACAGGCTGAGAACCGCCGAACTCGTGTGCGCCAGAAGCTGCTCGAGCATGTGGCGGCTGCTGCCTCCATGGCTGCTGCGAACAGTAACGCGGCGGCCTATGCTTCCGAGTCCCTGCAACAGGCTGTTGGCGTTCGCACCGGCATTCTCTCCACCCCTCCTCGCAGCCCCACCAAGACATCGCCTTCTCCCCAGAGAGGCATTGCCCATTCGGCGTGCGTGCCCAGCACCATTATCGAGCATCCCGTTGTTGAGGAGGAGGCGGTTGTGGTGGCGACCCGGGACGAAGCGGCCACCATTGCCCCGAGCCTGAAGTCTCCGGGCGCTGCCACCATGCATCTGGCGCTGGGCTCCCCCACCATGCAGCGAAAGGCGGTGGAGAGCATTCGCATCTATGCTGACAGCGATGTTTATGCGCTGCTTGCCGATGTGGAGAACGAGATCAGCAAAATGGGCGCGGCCGCTGTCGCCACCGCCGATCAGGACAATGCGCACCTGAGCGATTCTGAGCGGCGGGAAGTTCATCGCGCGCGCAGCCATGACGTGCTGCTCAACAACCAGAGCCACGCCACCGCTCCCATTCCGATCATCAGCCCCCTGTCGCCTGGCAATGCGAACACCACTGCTGCTGCTTCTGTTGCTGCCACCTTGGCCGACAAGGGCGCCAAGGACGTGGCGAAGGAGGACGGCGTTGTCTTTCTTACCAGCGCCGTGTTCCGGCCATAAGCTTCTCCAACATCCAACTCACTTACACGAGCTTATCGTGTTACATGCACTCCACACTTGCACTCACGCAAACTCTCTCCACCCATTACAGTGCCGCCATACTCTATCATTTCCTTATTTTTCTTGTTTTTCTTGTTTTTCTCATCTTCTTCCTACTACTCTTCTTCCACTTCACCACTTTCATTCAATCACATTTTCTTTTTTTTAACGGCCGACCTCTACGATCCTTACCATACGTTTTCAAATGAAACGACACAACGGCATTTTATGACCTGCATTTTTTTTCCGTCCTTTTTTTCAAGTCACTCCTTCATACTGGCATTTTTACCAACCTTTTCTCGGCATATGGCATTGTATTTGATTATATCTACCGGCGTTACATACGGGCTTTTTTTCTTTTTTTCTTTTTTTCTCTTTTTTTTTTCTCTCCTGATGTGGAGTTTATATCAGTCTGGCGGTACATTGTCCCTTGTGTTTCATTTTTGCTTCCTTGATTTTTAACACTGTATTCGTCTGGACTATCTTTTCCTTTCTATCTTGGTGGCGGCGTTGCTTTTGTTTTCTTGCTTTCTTCCAGCGGTCATCGATGATTGTCGTTTCTGTATTTCTGGTGTTTTGTTTGCCATCCTTCTCAGGAAAATCTGGACTAGAAGTTTCTCCTACTCCCACGAGCCCGGGGGAAAACCGGCCGGGCCGGAGAAGGGAAATCACAGCCCAAGCTGACATGCTTGGAGCTGATCTAAAATATATTTATTCGTATTACTCAAGATCTCTTGCTGCCGTGTGATGTGATGTGTGCTGTGAGAACACGGGGGGTGTGTTTCTAACGGGAAGTAAGGGTGTCTGGAGGACATCTGAGGAAGTGAGTACTCCAGTACTTGTGCGTAAAGGAAAGCCGTCTTTGTCTCGAAAGGAGGCATACCCCCTACCTTTAAGTTCAAACCCTAAGAATCCGGTCGACGCGACGAACTTTCACCATCACCATCATCTTCATCTGTTTCCCTCCAACTGTTTCCCCTCTTCTTCTTCTTCTTCTTCTTCTTCTTCTTCTTCTTCTTCTTCTTCTTCTTCTTCTTCTTCATTTCTCCACCCTCTCTCGTACTATGGCCCCACACCTCACGTCCCGGACAAGGACGGAGATTCTGACCCTCGGTAAAGCCGGCCACAGCTGCGGCGAAATCCAGGACCTGGCGAGGACGACGAGGAACCAACGACACCGCGCCGTCTCCCCCAAGCGGCCCGCCGCCCACGGAGCCCGAGCGGCACGGACCACCATCGACGGACGGGCGGCCGCCAGCCAGCCCGGGGGCCACGGTGCCTGCAAGCACCGACCAGACGGCCTCCTGCATGGGTGGGGAGCCGCTGCTGGCGACGCCCGACTGCGGCTTGCGGGGTCTGTGGCTAGCCGGTGCCGGGCGGCCATTGCTCCCGAGGGGAGATGCAGGTGTCAAACGATAGCGAGGCAGCGCCAGCCCAAAAAACAACCCCCGAAGAATCTGCTCAGGTTCCGCGGGTCTGGACGGTGAGCGTGGGGACGTGACGGCTCCGGCCTGCTCGGTTGAACCCGCCGTGGATGCTGCTGTCGACGTCGCCATGACGATGTGCGCATAGAGCTCCTTTTTTTCCTTTCTTTTTTTCTTCAAAAAATGCGGTGCTGGTGACATGACGCGTATCGTACCGAGGCGTGCGATGATCGCCAGTGGCCGAAACACCACCAAGAGAGGGCGCACACGTCGACCGTTACGATCTCCCGGTTTCTTTTTTTCCCTCGTTCTTTTTTGAAAACGCACATGACAACTTTTGACAAGCGAAGTTGGGCGTTTCCATCATCTGTCGATCATCGCGTGACTCTTTCTTCTGTATCTACTTACTTGGTTTATCTTATTCGCTGCAGATCCAGAAGGGGTGTGGGACAAGCGAGCATACACGTTGAGCGAAAGCAGGGAGGCAGCAGCTGCTGGCTGTGTGTGTGTTTCTGGTTTATGCGCTCGCGGAGATCATGGGCTGTGTCTGCGTGCGAATCAGGTTGGTGCACGTCGTACGTCATTGTGGGAGGGAGATCGACAGCATACAGGGAGCAGTTTCTTTTTCTCTTTTTCTTTTCCCTCTCTTTTCACCTCTCTTTTCGTGACCCTTTTTTGGAGGTACTTGGCATCTTGGGGAGATATCCAGAGCGGTTGGACTTGTCGTTGGACTTTTTGCCACCGGTTCTTTTTGCCTTTCGTCTGTCTGCGGTTAGACCTCCGGCTCGCTCTCTAACACTGCATTATCGCAGTGGCAAAGAGGGACCAATATACTCCCCCGGACCCACGCTCGAAAAAGAAAAAAGACAAAAAGCCACCAAAGAGCGATCTTTCCGGCTTGACAGCTTCTTCCCTGTCCCGGCCCCTTTTTTTGCCACCTCACCTGAGCTCTAGATCTCCGGGGGCTAGGGATACGTGCGGAGAAGACGGCCTGGGACAAAAGAGGAGGGCAAGAAGGAAGCTGGTGTGGGGTGCAGCGCGGGGGAGCTTTTTTGGCTGTTCTTTGCATTGATGGGGTGGCGAAGGGGTGAGCAGGCAAGCAGGCTGTCTTTTGTCTTCTGGGGGCTTTTCTTTTCGTATAAGCTCGACCGGTCTGGCAGCTGTGGGAACAGTCTGGCCAGGGGCCGAGGTCGGGATATCAGGACATCACATCTGCTTTGGGAAGCCAGATCCTGGCCGTCTTTGCCACAGCGGCTGGTGGATCCGGACCACGCTCGGGGCGATGTCACCCGATTCTCTGTTTTTTTCTGCCCTTTCTCAGCGGTGGGCAGGATCTTCTGCGCCCGGGCCGGGTGGTCCTCGGGTGCCTCTTATCATCCTGGTCGTCTGGGCTGAGGGAGGCTTTTTTTCACTTTTTCTTCTTCATCCCCCTCCCCGCTTGTTATATCTGAAGAAGGATAGGGTATGGAGGGGTTCCTTTTTATCCGTCGTGGCCTGGTTGCCTGGGTGGCTGATGGGAGGGAAGCGAAGACGGCGGGCGCTGGTGAGCGGGCGAGGGTCCGGGCGGTGGACGGGTGCGTGGTCTGCCTATGCTCTAGGGGATATGTCGGAAGCCTGAGGTTACTGCGCAGAGTGCGGGGTAGAGATAAGAACGGAAGTACTTTGTGAGGGGTAGGTCAGCAGATACCGAGCCCCTGGGGCTCTTGCTGAGGCTGGCAAAGCTCCGAGCGGGATGTGGTGATGTTGGGATGCTGTTAGGGTTTGCAAGGGTTTACAAGGGTTGGGGTTTACGAGCTGCACTGTTCTGTGTGGCATATTCTGTGAAAGAATTCAAAGTGAGCCAAAAGGAGGGTGCAGTGGGCCTGACAGATCTCCGATGAGTGTGCATACGGTACTGGTCCCGGTGATGGCGATGGTGGCTCTGGATATCGTGGCTGCTCCAACATGCTTGGGACCAGCCATTTACCAGCCGAGTAGACGGTTGACGGGATGGTGATAACGGCCTCATTCAGACGATAGAAGAATCTGTTCAGCCAGGAGAAATACCGACACGATGCAAAGTCGTCCAAACACTCCAGTTAGCCGAGGTATATCCAAGTGACCGCCGCCGCACACAAGCAGCGCACTTACATGACGATCACAACATGACCACCACTAGCATCAGAGATAAACAGCGACTTTCACAAAAGGAAATCTGCCTTCAAGATCAGATAAAAAACACACACGCGATGTACCTGATCATCTGGGAGTGACTTCGCCTTTCTGTGGTGTTGTGTGTGTCCGCGAGGTACACCGCCAGTGGGTGGTGTTCAAGCGGTACATCGTCGTGATAATCAACACAACAACAACACACCAGACGCAGTATTTTCGAGCAAATTTGATTCCCCAAACAGGCACGAGCACCGAGTCTGCACGCGTCAGAAACCAAATAAAACGCCCCCCTCTGCCCCCGCTGCCCTTTCTCTTCCGTAAACATTTCTTTTCTTCTTCCTCCAGGTTTCCGCCATCCTTGTTCTGAGTGTCTTCGTTCTTCGACAGCTGTTCTTGTTTTGATTTGGAGCTTGGCTTTATCTGGACTTGAGAGTCTTTGTTATTGTGCTAAGTGGTTCTGTCTTTGAAGAGTTGTTGGTTCATCGTTTGCCGGTGATTGTCTTGAGGTTTCTGCCTTGAAGGTATCGATCACTTATCGAAGGGTGACCTGATCTTGAGGAGGTAAGTGTCTGAAGGAATGACTATCGATGGATGCTAAGCATGATCTGATGTTGTCTTTGTGCCATCGTATAGCCAAGCCTGTTTCCTGTTTGAACGAGTGTTATCGGTGACCCTTACCGTCGTCTTTTGTCCGAGCAAACGAACGACCACCACCAGGATGTCGACGAGCAAGTCTTCGATGAGTGAGTCTTCGGCCTCACTGTCGTCCGTTGAGATCACTACTGAGAGGATCGCAGTGGTATGTCTTGTTTTTCTTCTTCCCCTCCCATCCCCAAAAACCTTTTCCTCCTTTCTTCTTTTCTTCTTTTCTTTTTCCCCTTCCTCCCACCACCTCCCACACCGGCATTTCAACATCACCACCAGCATAGGACAACGGGACCCCTGATCTCGCCAGCGCCGCTTAGTTGTGGCGCTGGCGGAGAACTATCCTTCCAAGCATACATGCCGGGGCATTGGCCCTGGCATTATCGGTGTTTGGAAGGGTTTCCGGGGGTCCTGCCGGTGGTGGAGTCCCCGAGACAGGTCTCGTGCAGATCTTGCTCGGGGTTGCCGGTGTGGGAGGGGCGGCCAGCACCGGGGAAAAGAAGGCCACTTGTGGCTTTCTTCGTCCCCGCTGGCCGCGGCCACACGCGCGGGTGGAGTCTGTTCGCCCGTGGATCGGCGGGTTGTTCTCGTTGCCGGGCGTCGGCCCCCTTGGGGGGTCGGCGTCGGTGCACGAGTTCAACCTGCGGACGGGCCAGCTAGTCTGGTTCGTCTTCATGATCCCGGGTTCCCCCCGCGTGTGGGCTGGCGTGTTGAGCTTGTACGTGCTTCTTGGAGATCTTCGCGTCTTTGCCCCTTTCCCGCTTTGCCCCTTTCTCGCTTCATCTCCTTGCCGGCTTGAATCTGCCACCCGCAGCCAAGTGGCAGCTCTTCAGGGTTCTCACGCGTTCGGTGTTGACTGACATTTGGGACGCGTTTGTGGGAGTGGTTGTTTACCGCGGATTTCCCATCATTGTTTTTTTTTTGTTTTTTTTTGATTTTTTTTGTTTGGTGCTTTCCCACACATTTTGCTGTTTTGCCCCTGAAATTTCGGGCACGTGTTGACAGCCAGCTGCGACCACCTGCTAACACCTGGCGCCTTTGCTTTCCCCCTTTTCCACAGAACAATCCGGGTCCGTCCCGGACGCGCGACGGCCCGGCGCGAGAAGCACAGGCCGGTGATGCGCGGGCGGCGGCGGCGGCGGCGGCAGCGGAGTCTGGCGGGCCTGCAGGCGTAGCGGGGGACGACCGGTCGGCGGACTGGGACTCCTTCCCCTATTCCGGGGACCGCCAGACCGCTCTGGCCATCTTGGAGAACCGCTTCTACGCGCCGAGAGAGATCTCGGTGGCGCAGTGGCTCTCCGAGTGGGAGGTCAGAGTGAGCGTCAACCGCGCTCGGGAGCACTCGGCGGACTTTGCGGCCTTGCGGTCGTTCTTCCCGGCCGATGTGGCCCCGCGCGCGGCCGGCGCTACGCTGGCGTCGTCGCCGTTGGCTGCTGCGGCTGCACCCGGTCTTCTCGCGCCCGGAGCCGTCGGCGGCAACGGTGCTGGTGGCGGCTTGCACACCACCGCGGCGCAGGGCGAGCATGCCTCTGTCGCCGGCCCTGAGGACTCTTGTGACGCCGACTGGGCGACGACGCAGTCGTCGCTCACCGGTGCCGCAAGCGAGGGGCCGGACCAGGAGCAGCTCTTCCCGGCCCGTGGTGGTGCTGCCTTGCAGCCGGTGTTTTCGCGCCCCTTGCGGGGAGTCCGCCTGGCCTCGCCGGCTCGGGGCCCGCCCCGCCGCCTCCGCCTCTCGCACCCGCCATCGCCCGCGCGGGTGGCTGCCGCGGCCGAGTAGAGCTCGCCGTCTGGCACTGCCCGCGTGGGCGGAACGGCCGCACCCGCCGCCTCCGCCCTTCCTTCTCCCCCCTCCCGCCTCCTCGCGCCTCCTCGTCCGGCCGCCACCGGGTCCCGCTCGACCCTGGAGTCGTTCGACTTCGACAAGTACGTCGAAGTCGACGGCGTCCAGCCGCCCGCCCGCATCCGACCGGCGCGGCCTCGCTACCCCGGGGATGCTGGAGATCCCCGCGACCGGGTGCGAGTGATCCGCGCCGACCGGAACAGCGGGCGGGCGGGCGTCGACAACTGGCGGGACCAGTAGTGAGTATTCTTTTTTTGTTTTCTGCGTTTTTGTTTTCTGTTTCTTTTTCTTTCCTTGTCCTTCTTTGTTTATCTTCACATCAGTTCTTTGTGAACAACCATCCCTAACCAACTCTTCTTTCTTTCTTTTTCCATAATCTTAGCCCGGTGGTGCGCCGAGACTCCCACCTTCCTGCTCCCTGCCCCGCCCGCATGCCGACCATGGACTTCGGCCGAGACGACAGCGACGACTTGCTCGCCTGCGTGCAGGCCGCCGCCAATGCTGTATCCGAGGCCCACGGGTGCTCGTCCGCCTTCGCCCCCACCACCACCGCGCCCAGCCGCATCGCCGCCGGGCCGTCGTCGCACCGCGCCCTCCTCCCCAGCCGCGCCGGCCGCTTCCCACAAGCCCCTGCCCCCGCCGCCGCCACTGTCCCGCCCCCGCGTCTGCAGTTCCGCGCGCTGCACCCGACAGCGCTGGCCCACGCCCACACCAACGCCTCGCTCGCCTCCGCCGCCGCCGCCACCCCGCGCATCAAGCGCTCCGTGCTGACCGTCCCGTCGCCGCTCGGTGCCGAGACCATGGCCATGGCT
>LNGL01000046.1:97350-136040 GCA_001510565.1 Knoxdaviesia proteae
AAAAAAAAAAAAAAAAAAAAAAAAAAAGGAATTTTAAGAAAATATCCAAGCAGCCCGGAATACAGACAAGGGGGGCTATAAAGCAGGGTTTGGAGAACTCTCATGCAGGTCTCTGCATGAGTCTAGGCCAGAGAGGTTGAAAGAGAGCCAAAAATGCAACGCTCTCGCCTCTTGAACGGTTTTGATGTTGGTTTTCCCCCTCCAGCCTAACCCACCCCTCCATTCTCTTGCTTTGTATATCTGCATGTTGGTGATGGCTGTGGGATGGTCGACATGCATCCGGAGGATCGGAGGATCGGGATAGGAGAAGCGAGGAAGACCGAGATGTGCGAAGGGGAGCACTCTCCTGTATCCAGATCTGAGAGTGAAGAGGGCAGTAAGGAACAGCATCGACAGATCTGATATACCATCAACTCCGGGGAGAATCAAAAGCAACAGAGAGCATCAGAAAAAAAGGGCCCGGTTGGATGCCGCAAGAGGCTGTTGTGTGAGAGTGTTGTGTGTTTAGTCCATGCAGCTAGAAGCGAGCCCGTGTCAGATATCACCGATGATAAGATTGCAACGAAGGAAGGGGAAAAAAGCTGTGCAGAAAAGCATCGAAAGGTATTTCCCGTTGACGCCGGAGCCGCCAGGACCACGATGAGGGGGGGGGTTATTTTTATCGTGCTGAAAGAGGTGCATGTTGGCGTGCGTGGTTTCCCGTTGAGCGTTTTGCGAGTGCGTTTTTAACGTAACAGTTGGAATGGAGTCGGAGTGCATGCGTGGTTCGCCAATCACACTGAGCTGTGCCCATCACGAGCTGTGCAGCACTTCAAAGCCGGTGGTGATAAGGCTTCGTCTGACGTTTTGATGCAAGTCGGACGGACCGGACCAGTAGAAGAGGCCCTGCAACAAAAGAAGCAAAACGGATAAGTATTGGGTTATCATGAGCTCGGGGAAGCGGGAGATGGATATCAAGGGTGCGGGACAGTGCATCCCCGAGACTGGTGAGTGCACGCCGGAGCCAAGCTACTTACCGCAAGCCCCTTCTGCCGGCAAAACGCGGCCTTCATGCGGACGGTCTCCGGGCTATCGTACGAGACAAAGCCGCCGTCGGCGCCGACACACATGGCGGCGCCAACCTGCATGTCGACGACCTCGCGGCAGCCGGGCCGGGGCAGGTCCTTGTAGTCGAAGGTGCCGTCCTGGCCGCCGGGGCCGCGGAACTTCTGGTTGGGGCCGGAGGCGTGCAGGAAGCTGCGGCCGTAGGCGGGGATGCCGAGCAGGATCTTCTTGGCGGGGAAGCCCTGGCCGATGACGGCGCGCACGCCGGTCGACACCGACGCGTCCTCGCCGGTCAGCGAGTACAGCTGTGCGTGGTGGCCGGTGCGCGGGCTCCAGTCGCCGTACAGGTCGTAGGCCATCAGGTTGAGCAGGTCGATGTAGTGGGCGGCCTGCGCCAGGTCGATGTTCTGCAGGATGGCCGGGCTGGCCGGCAGCGCCACCGTCACCAGGTAGAACTCGTGGCTGAGGTGCTGGCGGATGGCTTCCAGCAGGTAGATGAAGTCGCGGCCCTGCTCGGCGTTCATCGGGTACTCCCAGACAACTGGACCGGGTTAGATACACACTTGGATTGCCGTGGTGGAGATGACCAGACGAGCTACTCACTGTCAATGCCGTCCAGTCCGGATGCGTCCACAAGGCCCTTGGCCGTGCGGCCAAAGTTGTCCCGGAGCTCGGGACTGGCGGCGATGTGCGGGAAGATCTGGGAGGAGTTGCCGCCCCCAATGGACAAGATCACCTCCAGATGGCGGTTCTTCTGCTTGAGGTTCATCAGAGACCCAATGCCGCCCCGGAAGCCGTCCACCGGCAGGGTCAAATCAGCGGTTTCGTCGCTGAGCTGTAGGACAAACAGTTAGATTTCCCAGAACCCCCTATACGAGCGAACGACAAGAGGCACCCGAGCTTACATATACGCTTCCGTCCGTATCGACACTGGCAAATGCGTAGAAGACGTGGTTGATGTACTCGTAGTTCAGCTGGCCGGGAGTATCTCCCTGGTAGATGCGTTGGTTGGGGAAGTACACGGCATTTGTGTACATAACACTGGCGATACTGTCGGCCATGGGGCCCCGTTTGGACTTTCGCGGGGGGTCTAGTGGAGGAGGCATTGCCATGGAAGATGTGTCCCCTCAGCCTGGAGCTTTCGTGGAGGGGCGACAACTGTCTTTTCGGTGCTGGTTATATGGACGACCACATATGGAGACGAGAGCAGGACTGGCTGGGACGTGTAAGTGAGGGTATGAAGACAGGATGCTGTATGTATGCGGCCGAGGCTAAGGAGAGACACCGAGGGAAAATGGAGATTGGAAAGGAAGAGGAGAAGGGGAAGGGGAAGGAGTGAACTATATGAGCAAGCAGAACTCCGTGTGAGGCAAGCCAAGGAACCGGATGAGAAGAGAGAGAAAAGCCGTGTTCAGAACGAGGCCATCTCCAACAGGGAGAACCAGGCAGGGGAAGGGGAAGACGAGGAAGAAGGAAGGGAAAAAGGAGAGGAATGCGGCGTGTATATGGAGACTTGGAAGCGTGTCTAGAGAGCGAGCTATGATGCTATAAGAGAGGGCAGAAAGCAGCGGTAAGGACAGTAAAAGCGCGACATCCGGGATCAAGGGACGACATCAGAGAGTCTATGTGTGGAAGGTCATTGCTTCTAGAAGAACGAGGACTTTGGTGGCGGCCCGGGAGAGTTCCTTTATTTATTGGGGGGGTTTTTTCTCTTCTTTTCTTTCCTTTGGTGTCTGGGGTGCCTCGAGGAAGAGTGTGTGCGCACACCAAGAGAGGGAGAGAGAAAAAGGAAAGTCAAGTTTTCCTTTTGGGAGGAGCCCGGTATATAAAATAAAGATAAAAAGAAACAGAATAAAACCCCCGAAATTGTGGTTCTACTATACAGGGAGTGCCAAGATGAGGTGGTAGATTAAGTATAGGCCGGAGAATAGCAGAGATAGATATATAAAAGGCCTCTCTACCAGGCTGAGGGTGATCTCGGGGTGGCCGGGGAATATCTGAGTGAGATAGGGCGAGGGGGTGTGGTGTAAGTGAATGTGTATGTGTGAGGAAGAGACAGCAGGAGAGGGACACACACACACAGAGAGAGAGAGAGAGTAGAGAGGAACAGTGTGTGTGTGGGTGGCCAGTTACGCCTCAACTTGCCATGTGAAGCGGCCCAGCACCGAAGCTGCAAAGACACACAGGCCCGAAGAGGAAGAACAGACAGCAAGGGCGAAAATATAGTGTAGGGACCAGCTGCATGGATCTCGCTATATGCATGAGAGAAATCATGCAGCGGGACAGGGAAGTAGGCTCGAAGAATTTTGGGAAGCCCGTTCCCCTCTCAAGAGGGGCAGATCTGGACGAATGGGGGAGCAGGCTGGATAGCTGGTGAGATTTGGCAGTGTGCCGGGAGATACGGGGCTCTGAGGCTTTGGGGATCTTCAGGTGAGTGTCTGTTGGGGGAGGAGGATCTATGGTGTGTGTGTATAGATAGACGTGTATCAACGCTTTTCCGTGTAAGCGAGCCATGTCCGTCCGATACGGGAGATGCTGGAGCAGTGCATGGGATGGAGTGTGGGAAAAATGGCACAGAAAAGGAAAACAAAATAAAATAATAGTGGATGTGGGTGTTAGTCTGATCCGGATACGGTCGGTGCCATATGGAGTTACATGGAAGAGGAGCTCACTTTAGACGAGGGGAGTGTGTGCATGTTCATCATCACCGTTTTGTCTCCAACCACATCTAAGCCCACCACCGACTTACACACACACACACACACACACACCCATACGTGTATATTCGGTGTTAGATATAGATACGTATGTACTTGCTGATCACAACTCACAAGTCTGTGTAAGGACAGTCTATCAAGTATCGCATAGCTCTAAACTCGCCACCGCCCAACTAAAACCTCAGCCGCCCGGGACTACTGCTGGTGTCCCAGCCTGAGACACAAGCACCGGAGCCACACTCACACACACAGACAGGAACGGAGCCCAAAGGAACAGGACACAGAGACACACACACACACAGAGAGAGAGAGAGGGAGACAGCGAGGGAACCAAGACCGACACCGAAAGTAGGAGACCGCGTGGATAAGGGAAAGGCTGAGGGCGGCGTCGGTCAAAGTGCAGGGTGTGTGTGAGTGTGTGTGAGTGTGTGTGAGTGTGTGAGAGTGTGTGAGAGTGTGTGTGTGTGAGTGAGTGAGTGAATGAGGGAGGGAGGGAGTGAGGCTGCGGTTCAGGCTGTCTCAAAGGCGGTTGCCCGGGAGTGTTATGGTGGGTGACTTATACCCTGTTTTACTCCGAGAATCCTTCTCATGCCCTCCACCCATGGCTGCTTTCTACGTGTGCACCTATCTCCAGTCTCTCTCTCTAGTCTCTCTCTCTAGTGGCGCTTGCATACGCAGATATGCTGGCTGACTCGCCTGCCCGCCGATGGATTCCTGTATCATGCACCTACTACGTACATAGTCCATGCATCACACTCCCACTAGCCTGGACAGCTGCACCACCCAATCCGACCCCCCCTTCGCCCTTTCCATCACTCGCAGTCATGCCGTGTTAGTTGGTTCCTCGCAGCCCAGAAAGAAGAACACACACAGCCAAAAAGTTCGGGCAAGATCGCCGTATCCATTGGCTCACGACCTGGCGGGCGTGTTCCTGGTGGCTTGCATACCCTCGTCTACCGTGCTATATATAGCGAGCGAGAAAGGATCTGCGCCGGACAGGTGAAAAGGAGAAAAGGGACCAGGCGAGTTTCTTTTCTTCACAGAAACCGTATCTACCAGCAGGGGCCCGCCCAGAAAAGACCGGTCAAGAAAGGAACGTGAGGACGTCACAGCAGCACACACGGGCTGGGGGCCGTATATCACCACGAGCATATAGCCCGTGGAGGCTATAGCAGCGGCCATATATCGGCCCAGCTGAGCTGGCAAGGACGCAACTCTGGTGCACGGCCAAGTGCGAGCTCGTGCGTGTTCCAGTTCTGCCCGGGACCGATCTGCACGCTTGCCACATCTGATTCTCTGCGCTTTTCTGAGTCCCAACACGCCCGTTCTATCCAAGTGTGTGCCTGGTCCCCGCCTTCCAGCGCGGGGCTGGAGTCGGTGATACTCCGGCCGCCTTCCTTATGGTCCGGACCAGCGCCCAGGATCGGCAGCCTCTTCGTACATGATGATCCGAGCTGGGGGAGGGGAAGAACACTCCAGTCCTGTGATTGTCCCAAGGGCAAGGGAGATCGTAATAGGCAACTGGATCGTGGACGCTCTGTCTGGCTTTTTCGTCTTTTCGGATTCCATCTGCACGGTGTAGCAAAAGCAGAAAAGGTGTGTGTGTGTGTGTGTGCGGACACACACCGGGCTGAAGCGGCCACCGGCGACATGGGACGAATAGCTACGTGTGTATCCAGCCTTGAGGGGAACATGTGATTCCGGTCCACGGAGAAGCGAGAGGGAGGTCGGCGATCTCTCTTTGAGAAAAAGAACCCCCCCAGCTAGACCTGTGATACATAATCATCATCATCATCGCGGCGAGGTGGAGGTGGACACCACATGATTTCACATTCTATACACATCATCCCGCTTTCTTCTTCCTTTCCCTTTTATTTTTTATTTTTTATTTCTATTTTTTTTTCAATCTGCTGTATCTCCCACCCAGGGAACCCTCCTGTATCCTTCCATCTAAGCTCCGGCCAAGTTTCTTTGCGGGAGCCCCGGTCCTCCCTCCCCAAGAGCTGCCAACTCACCAGGGCACCATTTTTGTTTTTTGTTTTTTGTTTTTATTTTTTCCTTTCTGTGTGTCCAGATAGACGAATGGTACCATCCGCAGAGACGTTGACGAGGGGTAAGATAATAACCCCTCACTGCTTTCTCTGTCCCTCCTTGATTTCTATTCAATTCTATTTTATTTTATCTTTATTTTTATCTTATTTATTTTTTATTTTTAATCCGCTTCCCCATAGTCACAAGTTAAGCCAGACCTGTGTGTGTGTGATCGGGATAAGGACGCTGGCAAGCGAAACGAATTTCCCAGACAATCAAAAAAAAAGAAGAAAAAAAGTTGCGGTATGATTGAAGATGTAGGGTGGTAGGTGCAACCTCTTCCAGGCCCCCTTTTCGCATCTGGCGTGACTGGGTGGCCACAGGACCAGGGGAGAGGGCGACGGCGTGAAGCTTTCTTTGGATGTGTCTGTGTGTGTGCTCTTGACGTATGAACGACGTGATAGTGCCGGCTACTGGCCTTGTCACTTGCTGGATGCAGCAGGCCCGTGTGCTGTAGTGAGTCTCTACGTTGATATACATGAATCGGGATGTGACCGGCGGTGTCTGTTGATATCTCTGCCGATTACTCGTGCCTTTCGAACTCCACGACACATGTATTGACAGGTCACAGAAGCTTGTGGAGGAATCAACGAGGCTAGGCTGGTTCTCTGGGCCAGGTGGTCTGTCCAGAACCCGGCAAGCCTTGCAGCCACGCTGGCTTTGGGGAGGGCAGATGAAGCCTTGGCCCAGCAGCGGAGGAACAGTCTGGTGTTATACAATCACTGTGTGTCTGCCACATAGGGGAATACAGTCCATCAGGGCTGGAGGTCAGGCTCAGGAGGGGAAATTGCGACATCTCCGCCCAACGACGCAATGGCCGCGTCCATCCCCAAAGTCTCCAGCCCGGCCCTGTCCACGCCAACACCAATGGAAGCAGCCGCAGATCTTCTAGAAGCCCATGCATCCGGTCCCCCCTTTAGCAAAAGCGCCCTGTAAACGCGGTGGCTTCTTTCATCTCGCTTCAATGCCCTACGTTGATTACTCCAGGGGACGAGCACCGTCTCAAAACCGCCGTCCCCCTGGCAAGTGGCGAAGAATTCACCGCTGTGCCTTGGGCGGGGGCCCTGGTCGGTAAATCAGCACAAGCACGGCTCTCTTTGTGACGATTATCAGACTGCGGTGAAGGAGGGACAGCAGACGGCCAGATGCTCGGGATATTCCTCGGCGGATACCATCCGGTGGCTGGGTGGTGCGAGTCTCTCTCTCTCTCTCTCTCTCCCAGGTATATGCCAACCATCAGGGGGATACGGCGCTGTTCCACGACATGCATGCCTGGCCAACTCAGGCCCTGGGAGACGACCTGGAAGCTTTATCCATGGTCCTGTTGAGACATGGCGGCCAGAGAGTGAGGGACGCCGAAGCACCTCCGCCACCGCCCATGAAAAAGCAGAAAAGAAAAAAAACACCGCCGACGACGAGGGTACCACGTACCACCACCACCACACGCCCTGTAAGTTCTTTTTTCTTCTTTTTTTAGTAACTTGATCTTCCGCGCCGGTTCTTCAAGTCCTGGTAAAGCCTGTTTGGACCACACATTTGGATATATATATGGCCCGCCAAGCCTGTTTGCGAGCCGCTGATATTGAAAATCGGCGCTGGACCTGCGTTTCGTTTCTGAGCGTGCGGCTTTGCTTCCCCGTCCAGACGAAGACGAAGAGAAATCAATTAATTTCAAAAAAGAAAAAGAAAAAAAAGAAAAAAAAGAAAAAAAAGAAAAAAAAGAAAAAAAAGAAGAAGAAAAATAAAATAAGATAATAAAATAAAATAATAAAAATTTAAAAATTTAAAAAATAAAATAAATAAAAGAAAAAATAAAAAGAAAAAGAAAAAGAAAGAAACAAAAGGAAGAAAAAGAAGAAAAAAAACTGTCACCCACACTCTGCAGGTATATGTGAACCACTTCCCGTATCTGGTCGTATCAGCCGTGCTGCGGACAGCACAAACCACTGCCGACGGGGAGACACTGGTCCCGGCACCCGAGATGATAGAGTCGGGAGTCTGTGTGACGGTTTGGGGAGCCGGCGGTGAAATCCGCCGTCAGCGTCGCCGTTCAGCTTCACTTTCACCGGGCACTTGGTCACACCGCCACACAAAACCTACCGGATATGCCGTCCATCAGTCCCCCCCCGACTGACCGGAGCCGCCCGACCGAGTGTCTTGGCCGGAAGGTCAAGCCCTCCGTTCGCCCGCTTCCTGGACCTGTATCAACCTGAAAAGCAGAGACACATGTACACTCACACTCAAACAGAGGGCACGCGCATCAAGAGAGAGCTTGTTGCTGGCTATTTGCGTCTCCCGCTCCCGTTCCCGTCTCCATCTGGCGGTGTGAGGTTTTTGGTTGCCTGCTTCGGTTGTCTGCTTGTCCAGATGATCTGGGGCGTGAGGAGTTCCAAAGGACCGGATCCACGGTACTTGTGTTTTTGCATGCCGTCTGTTCTTTTCCGAAATACTTCTCTGGTACCAAGCCAGCGGCGAGTGCCAGATGATAGCCCCCAAAGCACGGCCGGCTGTGAAAGCTTCCCTGTCCCTGCAGTATGCATCATTGACTGTCCTTATTTTCATAGGACAGCAACAGAAGAAAGCGGCCCAAGGTGGAGGGGGTATGTAGCTAGGATCGGTTCATGTGTAGTGACGCACGCCAAGGTTGGAGTTGGGATTTTGGTTTGCATGCTGGTCACCCCTTCGATGGCTTGTTGTGGGTGAGTAGTCGCCCGGTTGGTTGCTTTCTTCTACCGATGTGATACTGTCATTTCAGCTTTTTGTTTTCTTTTTCTTTCTTTCTTGTTCTTTCTTATTCTTTCCTTTTCTTTCTGTTTCTTCTCACGGAGCATACCGACAGCCAGGAGCACTGACCACTGCGCATATTTCTTTTTTTTTCTTTTCCATTGCTGTCCTGCACACCACCCTTCGACAGAAAGCCCCGGCTATACTGACTGATGTTCACCACGAGGGTGTGGCAGAATCAGAGTTAGACCGGCGTTCAACATGCCTCCTTTCCGTTTCTTTGGATGTCCATGTGTGTGTATCCAGTGTAAGCCAGATGCGACGCAACCCGAGGTTGAGCATGCAGTCTTTCCTCGCTTCTTTTTGGCCAAGCGAACGTGTGTCCAAGCCCTAATTCATGCAGAGGGAAAAGACCGGCGTTATTGCGCAAGACGGAGTCGGGAGGTCCCCAGGAGCAGGTTCAGGGATGCAGTGTTAAATCCAACAGCTGAAGCGTGGTGGCGGGCCTCTCTTCTGGCTCTATGCCGTACGTGCATCTCCACACACCCGCCCTCCTTTATGGATGTTGGCTGCACCATGATACCTTTTCTGAACCCTTCACACATGCATTAGCTGGGAGATAGACTGCTCCGATAGCCACCGCCTGGCCCTGCAGCCACCGTGACAGCCAGCTTCCTCCCACCTGCTTTTCTGCTGGGTGCCATGCTGGTGCATGCGCGTACTAGGCATGTAAGTGACCCAGGGCTCCTGGTTCTTTTTTTTGTCTTCTGCTTGGCGGAGGGAGTGGGGTGGTTCCGCAGACGAGTAGTGAGAAGCCCGTCTATGGCCCAAAAAGCCCGAAGAAGGATGAACGGGAGACAGAGTCCCAAAGAGGGGTCCTTTTTTTGCCTTTCCTTTTGAAGGGTTGGTCTATCTGCCACGCTGGCAAGACTTTGCCTGTCCAGATGACTTCTTTTGAGTTGCAACGACCACTAGCCGGCTCCCACGGTGGATATGATAAATCGAGAAAAAGAAAAAAAAATGGTAAAGACCATCTGTGCCACCGAGGACTTCTCATCTACACACCGACGTGGACGGTGGGCGGACAGCCCTCAGTGAAGGTGAACGCTGGCCACACAGCATCGTCACCAAGCCTTGCAAACATGTGCCACTTAAGATGTGTGTGTGTGTACACGCGAACGGTGATCCCCTCAGAACCTGCGTTGATGCAGTGCTGGATGTGAGGTATTCCCATTAGCATTTCGTTTCACACCGTGGATTGCTCTTATCATCGGCACAACCGCCATCCGCCCGTTGCTCCATCAGGCCTAGCTGCTGCGGTGATCTACCCGAAGCAGAATAAAAGTGTAATTAAAATGAAAACCCTATGCATATTGCGAGACAGCGCTCGCTGCAATCAAGCCTCGCTTGCCGTGCCAGCCAGATCGCTTTCTTTTTCATCTGTCCCTCCTGTCTGTCTGCGGCAGAGCCACATGTATTTTCCGATGTAGATAGGAGGGTGTTCGGGTACTCAGCCAGTCGGTGTATAACACCCAGCGGGCGTCTGTGCTGGCTGGGGTTGACTCGTGCGGCTGCTCAACTGCGGTTTGGCCCTGAAACACCAGTAATGCACTCACGACGTCACAGCAGAGATGTTTGTCTCTCGCCCCATCGACGGTCTCACACAGCTGATGCTTCCCAGTCCCAGACGGGTGGAAGATGGCATCCCCGGGGAAGTCGTACAAGACGCTCTTCACGCTCATTGAATGGGGGAAATAATACACACACACACACACACCCTTCCTCCGCGGCTATAACGTGGGAATGTCCTCGACCGTCCACATCCGGCGTGTTCGATGCTGTGCTGCTCAACGAAGAGACACCAGAGCAGCTTCTGCTGTACGACGTGTTCACTATCCGAACATCCTGGAGGCACAGCTCATGTGGCCACCGCACTTCCCTCCGTGATGCACGTACACAACCTGCACGCCGCCGACGTATTCGTCTCAGACTGGAGCACCCACACACAGTAGCTAAATCCTTACGACGAGTCAATTTTCTCTTGTGTGCTTCCTTTTTTTTCCAGGGGACCGCCACTGAAAGTCCCTCGTGGGTAGGATCCCGTCCAGTGGGTACAAGTGGTCGAATAGGGGTGGCTCGGCCGGGTTATCTGCTTCAACGATGTTCCCTGTAACTCCACCTCAAAGCCAGTGCTCTCCCAACGCTGTGGATGGGGCCTTGGGTTCCCGACAGTCCCAGTTGGCGCTGATTGATGGCGGGTTTGATTTCTTTTGCGAGGCGGTGAACGCGTCTTCAGGCTATATGAGTAGTCCTGAACATATGTGCAGTTACGTCGGAGGAGCTCTCGTCATCATATATCAGGATTGCACGTATCCGAGAGGAGCAGGGACTCACACCAGGTGAATGACTCTGCTTGGAGGGGCACAGACTGATATGTCCAAGTGACCATGGTGATATGTGCCAGTCAGCACAGGATGTACAGTAAATGTAAGTCGTGGTCCATGATGAAGCCTCACTCAGGAGCCCCGAATGACCGGCCCTACGGCGTGTAATCCCAGGGACCAGCCTTTCCGGACTTCCACCATCATCGAGCACAATTACATAGGTAGAGGCTTCTATCCTGCTAGCTCCGGAGCGTCCCTCTTCAATTATCCACGATAGCCTCCGTCTCCCGGCCGAGAACTACTGCCCCCTCCTATCGTCGGAAGCCAACGCGCCCCTAGGACACTTCGGGCACTGGATGGAGCATTTTCCAGTCGACAAAGCACAGACAGGACATTTCAAAGCAACCATGAACCAGACTTTCTTTTTCCTTCAAAGCCTCTCATCCGGTGCTCCTCCTCGCCGCGTCACACCGTATTCGGCATGGAGATGGCACCAACGCAGGCCCCCAGCCCAGAATCCTGCTTGCCTGCTTGCTTCCCACGGCTCTCGTTCAGGCCGAACAACCAGACAACCAGCAGCCAACCGTCCAACCGCCTCGCTTTGGCGACTGTGCTTCAGGCTTCTGCGTACTGCTGATTCTCCTGGCGAATCGCATCGGCGCTGCTAGGCGAGGTGTGTCCCAGTTTCCCTTCCTGCATCTCTCGCATGGGAATCCCTGCCAGTGGAGCACCACACAATCCAACTCTGCTCTGCGTATCTGGAATCTTCTTCTTTCTCTGGTTCTGAGCTTTGATTGTTTTGGTTTCCTCGTGTGTCCTTGGCGGGCCAAAGGTCCACTAGATAGAGGCCTGAATCAGAGGGCACGAACAGAGGGAAAATAATCGAGAGAGAGTTGTCCCACTAATCGATGAGTTGTTCGTCTGTTTCACCCCCCCCCCCTTTCTTGCACATTGCAGTATACATAGTGGTGCGCGCATCCGCTGCTCACGCCCTCTAAAAGAGGGGCCCGGGAGCTTAAACAAAGAAAATTAAAATTAAAAGAATTAAAGAAGAGGAAAAACCCCGGAACTGGGACGTTGAGGAATACGGCTGGTGATCCCAAGTGAGGGGACGTTTTTGTCGTTGCGTCTTCTGCTTTGATTGTCAAGATAACACGAGCTGCTTAGTTTGAGGCTTCGCTTGTGTTTTCCTTATTCGTGATACATCTGTATGTCAAAGCTATATCAGAACGGTGGCTTGAGGGGTCTTCTCCGATCGCATTCTTCCTCGAACGATGTGGATGGCTGTGTGGGGTGCGAGGGACACTATTACGGGACTTCACTTCAAGGTCAGGGTATCCGCGGAACGTCTTGAAGAGTATCATTCTATGATGCAGAACAATCGTAACAAAACGCCGTCCAAGTTCCCCGAGTTCTTCATACGATCAGTCAGTCCGGGTCAACGCCCTGGATTTGAATATCAGACCATCCCATACCACTGATGTGCGACTTGTTCGCAGTCCTCCCTGGGCTAATATAACCCTCACTGGAGACATCTCCGAAGCAATGCCTGTCTTTCCGGGCCCCGAGATTCAGCAATACATCCCCGCTGATTCTAAAAGCTGTTCCGGAGGGCGGACTGACCCTTCCTGCCCACTACCGAGTAACCCTATCTAGCACCAGCCCTCAGTGCATGCACCCGGCAAAATCAACCCACGAAGCGCAAGGCTTCGTTCGCAAACCATTGCAGGTCCCCAACCCTGATGGCGATGTCGCCCTCGGGCTGTCCGAGCTTTCTCAAGATGACTCGGCACAACGGCTTTGATTTGGGGGCCGGACATCCTGAGGTGGAGGGTTCCATGAAGGCGCGTTGGGAGCGCAACTATCACGGTTTTCGACGGCTCCGAAACGCGCCGGATGCGGAAGCCTCGTGTCCGCTTGGACTTTGTATCTCGTCAAACTGCCGCGCAGAGACATCTGCATCTAGTTCTTAGCGATAGAAGGATAACAAGGCACGGATACACGCTAGATTACCATGGACGAAGATGATGTCTTCAGCCGTATTGTGCATCTCATCGGTCAACTTCTTGACAGTTGAAAGCTTGGATGACGGTGTCACATCGAACGCCAAGGATGGGCTGCCTAGGGTGTCATTGTCGAATGGTGAGACAATCGGCATGCTGAGATTCGCAGTAGAGGAGCATAGCAGTCTACGCTTAGAGAGCTTTCTTCTAGCAAGACGAGTACGTGAATGCTCTATGGATCTCTCTGCTAGACGTGTGCCATGTTTGGACACAAACGCCAGCCACTTCTCCGCCAGGTACGGAAACAAAATCGTTGGCCCCTACGTCAGGACTCGAACAACTACTGTGCGAACGCTAGGGTTGATATGTGTGAATTGTTCCTGTTACTAGGGTTGGTTCAAACGGCTTTATGCACTGCTGTGTCTAGAGTTCTGCATGCCGTTTTGCTCTGCATACTGGGAGCAACATCCAGGTACTTGAGCATATTTACAGAGTATATGTATGTAGGTATGTATCATGCATCCTTATGTAGCTTGCATCTGCCCCAACAGCAATATCTCAGACCTGGCTGCAACTCTGAGTCGTCCTCGCATGCACACACGGCGTGGAAGAGAGAGATTGGCATGCAGGCAATCTCCAACTCTACCACCCCGTTTTCCACAATGTCTGCACTCTCCCCCGCCCTCCCAGAACTGCCAACTCATTAACTCATTATGGCTTCATCTTATAGATTACGCCGCATGTATGTATATGCACGGTTGTCCGTGTGTATCTGTCTCTCTGAAGCATGGTCGATGTCACTGCATATAATGCTCAAGTCTCCATTGTATGTAGTGTATGGACGCTGACATGTATGTACGTACAGACAAGCAGCCACAGTTCCATCAACCAGGCCATCCCCTACGGGGAATCTGCAACTGACCCCACAAGAAAACCTGGTTGAGCAACACCAGGATTTTGCCCCTCTTCAACAGCTGTGGCCCATGCCTACCACTGTTTGGGTATGGACTGGAGATCCTTTGAGAGTCTGTGATTTGGGAGCATGATTCCGGAGTGTCTTTACTTCTCCTCTGAACCTAGGCATGCTCTTTTGTTCTCCCTATTGTCCATGCATACATACCGTGATGGTTCCAGGATTGATATCTTTCAGAAAGGGGAAGATCATGGCGTCAAAAGGTTCTTCTGTGGTGCCCATATATCTCGCCCACTTATATGAAGCACTTACATTCTGCATGTCCAACCTCGCCTCCCACTTACACGGTAGGCAGACCTATGTACATTAAAGATGCAATACACCAGAGGGGAGAAAAAAAAAGCCGACCATTGCACACCCCACGAGGTTACATGGCGTCAGGCGCCAGCTTTGCAACACAGACTCTTCCCAACAGCTGCCATTTGGCTGATATACAGCATCTCCAGCCCAACGTGGACGAGCTACTGTACATACGCGGCAAATAAGTGGTTGGCTAGAGAGAATCCGTGCTAGTTAGAGTTGCATCGTTGAACCTTTGTGTGCAGGCGGGCGGCCGAATGGCCGGCCATGCTCCTGAACTTGTTGGCGCAGCCAAAGGCCGTGTGTATGCGGGCATCGAGAGCAGGAGAGGGGTTTATTTCGAGACTTTCTGCTGGTTTGGCCTTCGCATTTGCTCGTGTCCGGGGCAATCAACAAAGAAACCACGACCGCTTGCACGTGGTTTTTTTAGTATGGCCCGTATCAGCACCTAATCCCACGGCAGACGGACATTATAGTCTCCATGCCCAATCCCGCAGCCAACGCCGCAAGCACACAGCACGTCCGATCTTCGGACGGCCAGCAAGGAGGGTCACAATCACATCCCGTGGCGGAGTTGAAAATGCAACGGCAAACAATCTCACATCCTGTGCAGATTTGGGGGATGGTGCAGCAGTCAAACACGGAGCCAAGATAAGATCTTGTCAGATAGAGAGAGGGAGACAAAAACCATGACGTAGCTAGATGCTTAAAGACTGGCCGCGTGCGGGCGGTATCCGGGGGGGGCATTGGTCCCCTTTTTAGAAGTCTCGTGTGTATGGGCTTGGAGAAAGCTCAGAGGTTGCAAGAGAGAGAGAGAGAGAGAGAGTGTGTGTGTGTGTGGGACGTAGAGGAGTCTTCGATATCTAGTAGAAACGCCGAACACAACCGAGCGTCACGCCTTTCCTCGCGTATGCATTCCAATCTGGGCAAGTGGGATATCATCGGCCCAGCATTCAGTTAGAATTGTAATCAGGTCCACCGGCGAGACGATCGAGCTCATGACATGAAGATGTTGCCATGTCGGATGGCTGGTGATTGAGATGCCAGCATGATCAGCCGCCCGGACTGGAGGCAATCGATAGTAGTAAGATCGAATCACAGTTGACCCAACAGAGACAAGCTATAGAGATAACAAAGGACGTGAAATAGAGTCATGACATCGACAACCGAGATGACATGAAGACTGATGCAGGCAAACGAAGTCGGTGATTCTGGATCGTGGAGGTGAGGGCCAAAAGAACACGCACACAGAGAATCCGGGGCAGTGTCGGCAAATCTCAACCAATAACCAGGCACTAGACTTTTGCGGGCAGGTAATGAACTTCCGTGACTCGGGAAAGTTCCTCGATGTTTCGACATCCGTTCGAGCCGCGCGTGTCGATATCGGCAAGCTGGTTGACCCGCAAAGCTTACGAGTTCCCGGCAGATCCATCCAGTCAACCTCTAGAGGGACAGAAGAAACATCCACGATACGACAGCCCACAGCCCACAGCTAGTAGAGATAGGTACGCAAGCAGACAAACAGCAACAAGGGATTCCAATTCGTACACGTTCTAACAGAAAGAGAAAAAAATGAGGAAACCAGAAAACCGGTCTGCGACCACGAGACATTACACACGAGACACGAGAACCCCGATAAAACACACGGAAAAAAGAAGAAGAAGAAAAGAAAGAAGAAAGGAGAAAGGAGAAATTACACAAATCCCCCCCACGAGATCAAATGGAGTCGGTGCTGGTTATGGCAGGCAGTAATCCAAAAAGTAGCCAGCACAGCTCCGAGGTGTGTGTGTCTTCCGACAACAGAGGTCAGGAAACAGAGAGAGGGAGAGGGAGAGGGTGAGAGAGGGTGAAGACGACGGGACGGCGAAGAGAAAAGATCGGTGAGGATGGATGGATGCCGTTCCACAGTCCGGGAGATCCGAACGCGCGCGCTGCTTACACGCCCTCGGCGCCCCAGCCGGCATCCGCCTCGCGCATGCTGGGCGGCGCCTCCATGGACGGGACGAACTCGAGGGCGATGTAGGCGACGCCGACCAGGCCGACCAGGCCGCCGGCGATGAACCAGAAGGTGTTTCCGCCGACCATCAGTGTGGCCAGGAAGACGTAGACTGTGGGTGTTGTGTCGCGCGTGCTGATCAGTTTGTGTGGTCCCAAAGGTTGAGTGGTTGAAGAAGGGGGGGGTGGACTTACACGCTCCACGGCCGACGAAGGAGAACATGAACGAGGCATATTTCGTCGCTTGAGGGGGGATCTGGAACTCTAGATACGGGGGGGAAGAGGATTGTTAGTTTCTGCACGCGGGTTACACGGCGGCGCAATCGAGCCACACAAAGACTTGCGGTTTTGGGGGGGAGGGTGCGCGTACCAAGCAGCGCAATGGCAGCGCCAAAGGCCAGGATATATAGGCTGAGGATGATTCTAGGAGTTGGGAGAATTTCCAGTTAGTTCGTCATTCGAGATGGGATGGATTCCGTGTCTGGCGCGTTGATGGACGCTTCGTGAGTCTGGCTGGCGTGTGCTTCTTCTCCCGGTGCTCGAAGGGGCTATGCATTGTTCACAAAAGCCCACCATGTGAAGAATCCCGCGTAGAAGCCGTCGCGGGGGATCTCACAGCGCCGGGATCGTAGGAAACGGTCGCGAGATGCTCGGGGAGAAGCTGATTCGGATGCGCAATGATCGTGATGGTGGATAGGAGGGTTTCAGTGTATTTACCTGTGCCTAAACAGGGGGGAAACAAAGCATCGCAAGTTAGTCTCCAAACCACGGCATTTAGATAAACGAAGCTTCAGAAGAGCTTCAAAAGCGTGGGAAGTGCATGTATTCGGCCGTTCCAGATGGAATGTCGGTGGTTTTCCCAGATTCCACTGCGATACCCAAAGATCCCCAACACGGCGAAGCTACACACACACGCACACAGAGGGGGACGGATTTAAGATACGTACCATGAGAACTGGACAAACTCGGCAATAGCATCGACAGCGACAATCACAGCGACCGCGAGGTTCGCGAAACGGCTAGAGGTTAGGAAATTGCACCTGTTAGATAAAAGTGTTTGCGATGGGCGGGCGCAGCATGGCCGTTCTGGAGAGCAAATAGGGGGCTCTCGAAGCTTGACAACCACAACAACAACAAAGACTACTCACAAGCCGTCGGTGATCTCCATGGTGGGCGAGGAAGGTGAGCAAGAAGAAGAAATGAGCGACGAGATGAAAAAGGCGTTCGAGAGAAGCAGAACTTGGCGATGAAGATGGAAAAGTTGACGAGAGAACGGAAGATGGATGGAGAAGAGATAAGATTCGGTGATGACGACGGACTACGTAAGTTACAAGTATTTTTTTCTTTCTCCTTTTTTTGGTGGTCTGCACGTTAGGGTTGGAGCTGTTAACCCTAGTCTAACCCTATCCCAGCCCTAGTCAATTCTGTCTGTCTGTATGTGCAAACGAGCGCATCACGACTTGGATCATCCACCAGCTTCACTTCCAGCGTCCTGCATCGGTCGGCAGGTTACCTCAAGGAGGCTGTTTGCTCCGTTTATTCCTCTTTGGTGATCGTTGTCTTGACTGCAAAATCATGGCACCTCTCCTCTCATTCACGGCATCCGGTATCACGTGATTCGCTCAACCTTAACCCGAAGCCCAGACCTCGCATCCCAAGTTTTTTTTTCCCTCTGATCGACGTCGTTTGCACGCGAGAAGATCATCACTTCCGCCATAAATCTGTACCGACTTCTACTCTAGACATTCTCTTCATCTCTCTATAAGGGGGGCTCTGGATGAGAAACACATAATTCCACCATGTCCTTGATTTCTTCAATCCTTACTCCCTCCATCAAGCTCTAAGCGCAGCTCTTTGCTCAACGTCACACAGGTCCAGATCCGCGTTTGCACAGCTGTAAAGCAATCTCCAATGGAGGCTCTGGCAGCTTCAGCAAGTCGCCAACATGCGCAAAGACTTGCAAACCCCCAGAGACTCAGCCAATGCCGGTTGCATTGGCGGTGGACTCTCGCTGCCCAGTCTGTGGCGTCGGCGTCTAGATTCAAGCACCCGGCTCACATCCGCTGGGCGTCGTCTTCGGCTGCGGGTGGTCACGGCTTGCGCAATGTTCGGAACATCGGTATCATTGCTCATGTCGACGCTGTATGGATCTCCTGGTGTCTATTCTCGGAAAGCTCGTTCACTGACCGTTCTACTAGGGCAAAACAACCACCACGGAGAGAATGTTGTTCTGCAGTGGCATGACCCACCGAGTAGGCAGTACGTTTCTCTATCTTATCCGTCTGCTACCTACATCCATCTAACATCCATGCTAGGAGTCGATGAGGGCAGCACCGTGACGGATTTTCTCGAGCTGGAGCGCCAAAAAGGCATCACCATCCAGTCCGCCGCCATCACCTTCCAGTGGCCCACCCCCGAAGCCTGTACCACCACGGGCCGGGAACCCACCACCATCAACCTGATAGACACCCCGGGGCACCAGGACTTCCGGTTCGAGGTGGACCGGTGTCTCCCGGTCCTCGACGGCGCCATCTGCATCATCGACGGCGTGGAGGGCGTCGAAGCCCACACTGAGCGGGTCTGGGCCGGGGCCCAAGAACACCGAATCCCGCGCATTGTGTTTGTGAACAAACTTGACCGCGACGGCGCGTCGATGCGCCGCTCCATCCTCGACATTGCCACGCGTCTCGGGGGAATGCCCCTGGTGTGCCAGGTCCCGTGGTTCGTGAGTGACGAGCTGGTTGGCGTGGTCGATGTCGCCGACCGCCGCGTGTACACTTGGTCTCTAGGTCGTGATGGATCGCGCGCCAGCTTCTCGGTCGTCCCGCTTGACGCGTCTGTGCATCCGGAGGCTCTTGTGGCGGAAGTCGAGCGGGCAAGGGAAAACATGATCAGCATTCTGGCCGATCGGGACGAGGAGATTCTGGAAAAGTTCGTTGATGACTCGGCTGAAATTGATGCTGCCATGATCAGAGCGGCCATTCGGCGCTCAATCCACGCCGGAGACGGCAGCTTGATTCCCATCCTCGCCGGAGCCAGTCTGCGACATGTTGGTGTCGAGCCTCTGTTGGATGCCGTCATCGATTATCTCCCCAGTCCGGATGAACGGCCGTCGGTCTCCGTGCGGAACCTGGATACCACCACAAACCTTGATGCTGTCATGAATGGAGACGGGTCTAAATCTGGCCGTCATCATGGCCACCAACATCACCACAACGCCGTTGCTGCGATTGCCTCTGTATTCAAGGTCTTCAACCACCCCAAGGAAGGCCTCCTCAGCTTCGTCCGCGTGTACCACGGCACCCTGCACAAAAATACCTCCCCGTGGAACACGAACCTGCAGTCTGTCGAACGGCCGCTTGGTTTAGTGCAGATCTCCGCGTCGAAAACCGAGACCGTCGACCATATCCCCGCCGGCCACATCGGAGCATTGCGCGGGCTGAAACAGTCGCGGACCGGCGACACCCTCCTCGCCATGGTGTCAAACCGCACCGTGCCGGCCAGTCTACGCCACATGCAAATCCGGCCGCCTGAAATCCCCCCCGCGGTAGCGTTCCTAGCCATCGAGCCCTATGGCCGTGTAGCTGCGAACGAACTGCAAGAAGCCCTGTCCAACGCTTCTCGAGAAGACCCCAGTCTGCGGTGGACTCGCGATGAGGGCACGGACCAGTTTGTCTTGCAGGGCATGGGCAAGCTGCACCTCGATATCGCCGTGCACGACCTGAAACAACGGTACCGTGCTCAGGCCATGTTCGGAGAGGTGACGGTCGACTACAAGGAGACGGCGGACGGCCCCGAGACTATGGAAAACGTCACGTTTGACAAGATTGTTGCTGGTAAGCCGGGTAGTGTTACCTGCAGCGTGACCATTCGGCCGCTTGAAGACGGTGAATCCACCGCCACCGCCATGGCTGACGGCAATGTGTACAATATCTCTTTTGAGTCGGTATCCGGCCCTCCCATGTCGACCTCTTCCGGAACGGCGAAAGGCAGCAGCGTCACAGGGGGTTCGTACGGCAGCGACGAATCTAACGCGCTGGAGGCGGTCGCGAAGGAAATGATACGTGCTACAACCTACGGAGCCATGGCCGCCATGGCGCGGGGTCCGCGACGCGGGGCGCCTGTTCACGGCTGCGTCGTAGATCTCACCGTTACCGATGGCAACGTTCGCAAGGCCACGGCCGGCCACTTCGGGGGCGCGGCGCGCAAAGCTGTGCTGGAGACGCTGCAACGCGCCCACCGCGACCGCAGCGCCGTCAGCCTCCTGGAGCCCATCATGCGCGTGCGCATCACCTGCCCGCAGTCCACCGCCGGGACGGTGCAGCATGACATCACAGCCGGTGCAGGTGGCCATGTGCTGGAAGTGCGCGACGTGACCGACGCAGCATCTGCCGCATCCGCGGCTCTGGACCCGGCTGGCGGCCCGGCAGCGGTGGGACCCGGCGGCGGGGGCGTCCCGGTCGACGTCAGCACGATCTACACGCCGCCCGACGTGTACGAAACCATCACGTCGCTGCGGGCCAAGTCGACGGTGCGGCGGGTGGAGATCTCGGCGCTGGTGCCGTACAAGGAGATGATCGACTACGACAGCCAACTGCGGAGCGTGACGGGCGGACGGCACTCGATGACGATGGAGTTTGCGGAGCTGGCGCGGGTTACGGGCGCGCGGGAGCGCAATTTGTAGGAAAGACAACGGCCCCCCCCCGTGTTGCGCATTGCTTGTATGTTTAGTGTATTGTTATCATTCCTCTTTGTTTCCTTTTCTTTGTTCTGAGTTCCGTCTGCGCTGTAGGAGCAGTTCCTCATACGCAGACGAATCCTCTGCCAACCACGCGATACCACGTCCCGATTTTATTTATCCCCGAAATCTGTTGGCGCCTATATATCCTGTTGTATAGATCCAAAAATAGCCCGAGTCGGCCTTTCATTGTGTTGTATTTTTGGGGGGTTCTCTTCTCCGATCTTGGGGTTTTGGTGGTTGAAAAGAGGGGTTTTCGGTGCTTCCATCTCCGCATCCCACGTCGAGGTGCGTATCGGAGATACCACCGCCAAGATACAATGTCAGTCACGTAGACGTTGAAAAGCAGGAAAATGACCCAAACATGATTGGAACTGAAATTCTGGAGCAAGGCGTTCCAAGCAAATGAGACGTGAAGAGCAAATCAAGCGCAGAAAAAAAAAAAGAAACCAAAAATAAAAATAAAAATAAAATAAAACCCACTCGAAAGTTTGAAACTATCACCAACTCCATGACCCGATACCCAGTGTGCAAAAGACCCCCTGAAGCATGAGAAAAAAGCAAAACAAGAAACAAAAAACTCCGGCCCCGAAATCCCCCAAAAATGAAAAGAAGATCTAAAATGGTCTATATAAAAACTCCCCTCCCAGTCCGGTATAAACATGATGGTTTTTGGTAACAATGAGAGAAGAAAAGGAAAGCGGTGATCAGAGATAGGGTGTTGAGGAGACCGTCTAAGCCTTGGGCTTGCAGTTCTCCATGCAGGTCAGGACGCCCTGGACCAGGCTGGCAGGGATCTTGCCGCGGATAGTCTCGACCTGCTCGCCGGAGAAGACGCCGCCGAAGGTATCGATGATCGCGCTCTTGTCGCCGACGAAGACCTCGTCGACGACCTGGCCGGTGCCGAAGTCCTCGTTGGAGAAGGAGGCGACGAAGACGGCGGGGTGGCACTCGGGGTTGAACTGGTGGTGCACGGAGCCCTGGTAGAAGGGCGTGACGTCCCACGGGCCGAGCGTGTTGCGGATGACGCGGCGCTTGCCGTCCTTGTCCAGCACGCCGTTCTCCGGCATCATCTCGGTCACCAGCGTGCCGGAGACCACAATCTGCAGCTCCGTCGACCGCGGGTGCACGTGGAACGTGTTGATGCCGCACGGCTTGACCACGCCCACCGCCATGCCGGCGTTGGCGCCGACCAGCGCCGGGAAGGTCTTGCGGTTGGCCGCCTTGAGCGCGCCGCCGCGGTCGGCCGGGATCTCGGGCTTCAGGTTGAACACGAAGTCGGCGTTGTTGGGCAGGAGGGAGAAGCGGTCGACAGCACTGCAGGGGGGCGGTTAGTAGGGTTTACATGAGAGAGAGAAGGAGATCAAAAGAAAGAAGATCCTGGGGTTCTAGACTTACAGAGGCGCGAGCATCAGCTGCTGGACCAGGCTCAGCGTGGGAGCCGCGGCCGGAGGAGGTTCGGAGGTGGTGGGAGCCGGAGCGGCAACGGCCGAGGCGGCAAGAGCCAGGATGGCAACGGTGGCGGGAGCGAAGATCATGGCTGCGGTGGGTTAGGAGTGAGGAGAGGTTGATGAGATATTAAGAGAAGTGAGAAGAAGAAGTGGTGAAGGTGTAGTGTGAGGTGTGGTGTGAGATGTGAGAATGGTATTGAAGATAGTGAGAAGAGAGACTTGGATATAAGAAGGAAGATTGGAGATAAGATGAAGATGAAGTTGAAGATGAAGATTGAGAGAAAGCTGAGGAATGAGGATGGAGATGAGGGTGGAGAGGAATGAGAGGAACGAGAGAAAAAGCAGAATCCAAACGGGAAGACACCGGCCATCTTTATACAAATTGCCAGGCCGAGGTCGATGCAGGTCAGGGTGGGAAACAGATCAGAACAGAACAAAGGAAGAGCGGGTGTTGGAAGGATGCACACACTCCCCCGTTCATTGTTCTCACCAGCCCACCCACACTTGTTTCGTCCGAAGGGATTCACTCTACGGTATCAAGGTTGGGTGTGTGTGTGTGTGTGTGTGCGTGTGGTGGTCTGTGGAGACCAGCCCAGGCAGGAAGAGCAGAAAAAGATGTGGCAGAGCGGTCCGGGTGCAACGGTAAGTGGACAAGGCCGGTGGAGCAGGCCACTGCTGGTTCTCTGCCCCTGTCTCTTCGGTGCTTCTGACCTACAGAGTGTACATACAGGACATGCAGTTTCCTGTAGTTGTGAGAAATAAGAACTGCCACCCCGCCGGATTACCAGAGATCCGTGCAGGCTGTGCTGCTGGGTCGTTGATATTGGCGGATCCCCTATATTGGTGGTGTTTTAAGGCACGGGCGGAAGTGCAGGCTTGGCTCTTTTTTTCTGGCTGTGGCTTTTGTGGTTCCGTTCACCGTAGTAGAAACGCTTGCCTAGGTTGTCTTATAGGGCCGGTCTCTCTCTCGACTTTCAGTGTATTTGGTGGAGGATGGAGCGTTTGGGCGGGGGAGCAAAAGGCATTGAATGGGCTGGCTAGAGTGCAACCACGTAGACGTCTGCCGCTTGCATAGCGTGCGTGAGAAGGTATAAGCAGGAATAAGCAAGGCAAAAAAAAAACCCGCAAGATATCCCCGGGAGGAGCCCAAAGTCTGGGTAGGATTTTGGCCGCCAATACACGTTGGCGAGAGGCGGCCCAAGCCCTTTTTTTTCTTGTTTTTTTTTGCGGCCAGAACTCTCTTAGACGAGATTGTCAGCAATGCAGGAGACCACACACGGTCTCTTCCCCAGGCCAACAAACGGCGTCTGGCGCGTTCGAAATTCCCAGGCAGGACTTGTGCTCTTGTGATAATCACGCGCTTCCGACGATTCTCTCATCCCGGGGCAGTGCAGAAAAGGGGTTGGTCGGCCGTTCGATTGTCTTCTTCCAGAGAATATATACAAAGAACCAATGTTGGCTGTCGCGCAGAACAAAGGAACCGCCGGCGCAGATGGTGGGCATCCAACGACATACATACCCGCCTCGCCCGGATCGAAGGGATGCCGTCCACGAATCTTGGAGGGATTTGATATATATAGATTGGAGAGGCAGATTCGCTCTAGACTGCATTCGGAAGAACCACCCACAGCCAGCGACATCAGTGGCAGATCACAGGAAAGGGAGATCGTCAGAAAGTCACGGTGTGTTGCAGTACAGCAAAAGATCGAAACAAGCGACCTGTTGTTGAGGAAAGAGAAGGAAAATCTATTTTTATCCCACCGCTAAGTTAAGCGCGTCCCTTCCTGATCTGTTTTTGGTCTTTTGTTCTGTGGGGCGTTCTAGGCAAAAACCGTAAGCGCCACAAGAACATCGCTCAAGTGTTCGGATACAAATGGCCCCGAGCTTTCCTCAGCCACAAAACACCCGCCCTTCGACATTCCACGAGAACCAAACAAGCTTTGGGGATTTTGGACATTGTGGTGGTGGGAAGGACTCCGCGGGGCCAGATTGTCCTGGTACGTACCCCGCCGCTCTTCTCTTGGACCAGCTCACAATGTCACGTTCGGAGGACAAAGAGAAAATGCTACTCAGTGACTGGTGGTGGTGGGGGGCCCGCTCAAGGCCATCAGTATACTTCCCTGGGTGGGATCTCTCTGGTAGTTGCCATGTCCACAGTTGGGTCGCAACTGAAGAGAAGGATCTGGCATCTGATACTGGACACAACCACAGCCTAGATGGCTTTCGCTTTCGGTGCATCTGGGCGCCCTGAATCTAGCACCCAGCCTAGAATCGGAGCTTGGTTAGTTCCCGATATCAACACCACGTAGTCCAGCGCCGGTGCTTGGCAAGATGGTGCTGGAGGAGAACCAAGGCACTCGTCCTTCAAGAAAGAACTAACATCAATTATGCTTCTTTTCTTTTGGTGTCTAATCAACCTGAGCCAAGTAAACCCCCTCTCACGCTTTGTTCCTGTCCGCCGGTTTCCCAGCCATCGTCCGTCTTGCCACGGTCCTTGTAATCTTACTACTTACTCCCTCTCGGCTTCTAGGGGGTGAGAAGCGTGGCGTAGAAGACAGGCGCAGTCTTTTGCTGCGTTTTCCTCTTGGGGATTTGCGGTACTGTGTATCTTAGGTACCTATTTTTACGATACCGGGCTTCCCATTTGTTGCCTCTGGTTTGTTCGGTGCTCTCCTCCACAGTGGCGCATGGCTCGGACTTTACGAGCATACCCAGACCTAATATCGCGGCATCTCGTTCCCGTACATGTACCATATGTATATGCACTATATGTCAACAGTCAAATTGAGGGAGGTTGGCACTCAGCTGATCAGGTCCAACCCGACCTCCGCTCATATAGCCATCACAGCACGCTCACCACGGCACTTGTCATGTTCCAAGCATATTGCTTCCAGTCTACGCGTCAGTACCCTCTCATTCCGCCTTTTATCCAACAGAGCCGTTGAGTGCAGTTCCGAATCTCACCACCGGAGACATCGCTCAGTGATTAACGTCTGACCTGTAATCCCCAGCCAAACCCCGCGGTGGTGTGAAGCGCAGTATTGGGCTATGCGGTGCTGTAGTACGATACGGCCTATCGGAAATTCCAGTGTGTGTAAGATTGCCACATCCTGTACGCTTGTACAGCATGGTCTCATCCTACAAGCCTTGCCAGCCATCGCGCTCACAGCGGCACATGCACCAGGCTTTGGGGATCCCCCCAAGCAGGTCGCGCGACGTAACACCAGCAACAGCGAAAAAAAGACTAGAGATGGTTTTCTAAGAAGCGACTCAACTAACGAGGGTGTGGTGCCTCCCCGGAGGTTTGCGTTTCCGGATGTGCACGTGGCGGCTGAGCACCGTTGCTGGTCGCTTGTGTAATTGGATCTGTTTTCCAGGTGTGCCTTGCCCGGCGAAGCGTGGTGCCGAGGCCGTACAGGACGGCCAGGCCAAAAGGTGGCCACACCTAAAATTGATAATTGTTAAGGAAATAGTTCAAGAACGGATGAATTTTGAAAACGTCTTTTATTGCTTTGACTAGCTGATTATCGCCAGAAGCGTATGTCGGAGGCGAGCGGGGGCAGTTGCGTGGACATGGGCTTCTTCCCGAATCGGATCGCCGGATCTACACACATACCGGGCGGGGCGGCGGGCGATTTGTACAACTACACAGTCCACATACAGCGGAATTGACTCAGAGGCTTGACTCGGCACCACGGTAATCCCCTGGGCTTTGAAGGATTGTCGGCGGTGTAAAAAAAAGTCTCTCTCCTCTCTGGGTTGGACCTGTGTCATCGTGTTCGGAGCAGCCGCTGAACCGAATGCGTCCATATTGACCTAAGCCATACCATCCATCCTCAATCTAGAGAAGTATTGTCGGTTGAGGAGAAACTCTTCGTCCCACGGACAGTATACACAGCCTTAGTACGTGGTATATGTTCCCGTTATCGGCACCGGATGCTGCTGGTTTCCGTATGCAGTAGTGCGCTGGTCGGGCAGACAATCCCGCTCCTTCAGACTCTCTTCTATACGCAGAAAATACACCGCAACTACTGCCCATGTGTTTTAAGCATAATTTCTCGGTGCTTCTTCGCCAACGAAGATCAGCTTTGGGTGTGTTCACAAGCCCGGATCATCGAGTATCCGGAGGACATAACGTAAGTCGAGGGCAGATCATACGGGGACACTAGAAACTTTGTGGTCATTTAGAGCATTTTTCTTGATCAGCTTTACGAACACAATGAATTTATCAGTTCATACTCACTCATCGGAAAGACTATAGACGTCCAGCTTGTGGTTGTCTCCTGTCTTCGAGGCTGATGACTGCCCGGACGATCCACTAGTTGGTGATGGAGGACGCAAGTTGGCCTAGAGGGCTCCTAGAAGACAGCTTCGCTGCGTCAGCGTGCTGAGTGTAGAAAGTGGAAGAGGTTGGGAGGACCTCTCTTGATTCCACACCGCAACCCTGGGCATTGGCTGGGAGTGTGCGACGTTTCTCTTGATCCATAGCCTGGCTGAAGAAGGCCGAGACACCTGTCAGGTTACTATTAGGAGAGGTTTGTATATAGCACACATTCACGAGGAGCAACGATAGATACCGTGCGTCTAGCTCATAACTTATGGTCAGTGTTAGAAAATAGGTATGTGGGGTAGTGGAAGTTTAAGCTTTAGCGCCCTCACTAAAAGGTAGGATTAAAAGTGGTGGGAAAATTGTCGATGACTATCTAGAAAGCTAGCTAGAATGGGCGGGGGAGAGCCCCTAATTTATCCCCTATAGGATCAGGCTCCTCCCTCCTAAAGGCTTCGAATGCTATCTAGGCTCTTTATTCATTCCTAAGGCATCTCTAGGCTCCCTAAGGCCTTCCTATAGTTATTAGGTATACCTAATAACTATATTTAATTTCTAACTACCTAATAAATTCTTAATACCCCTTCTTAATTAGAATATCACTAACTAAAAGCCTAGCGTGCTTTTTAAATAGTACTCTTCCTAATAGCTTAGTTAGTATATCCGCTAGTTATTCCGTTATTAATATATATTATACTTTAATATCGAGTTCCCGTACTCGGTCGATCGTAGAGTAAAGAGGCGTACCGACGTGCTTTAGGTTCGGTTAGTATATAGGCTTCGTAATAGCGGTAATAGTAGCGGTATTATCCTCCTAGAGGACGATATTCCTAACGCGAAAGTTAAGCTTAGTTAGTAAATATTAAAGCTATATTAGATAGTATATAATCTCTCGTAACGCGTAGATCTCTACTTTAGCGGAAGAATCGGTAGTTTACTTCTACTATTTACTATACTAGCTAATAGGGTTATTATTAAGTATAATAACGTATCTAGTAGTTAATTTAAATTTAGCGTCTTTAGTATTACCGTATAAGGTATCGGCCTAGGCGTTTAGTATCTAATCTTACGCTATAAAGCTCCTTTAATAGGTAATCCCCTTCTAAGTATTTCCGGTAAGGTACCGTAATATACGCTTTAGGCCCTTAGCGTATATAATTCGTAGGTTATAAGAAAAGCGCGCGTATTAATATATAGCGTAGGCTACGTTAGGTTAGGTCTTTCCTATAAGGTATAAGAGCTTTCCTATTATTCGATAGTATAAGCCTTAATTAGTAGGTTATATATCTTTATACTTAGGGGGTAAAAAGGTAATTAGTTTTATTAACGTAGTTATAGTTCGGTAATTTAAAAGCTAGAACTCCTCTAGTATATCTTTAATATAGCTATCCTAACTAATTAAGATACTATCGTTCTCGATCTTAATAGCTATTCCTAAGAGCTATTTAGGCTCTCCTTAATACTTAGAGATTAGGATACTTATAAGGTCTTTCTCGAATCGATTAGCTATTACTTCGTTAGGAGAAAGGATTAATAGGTCGTTAATATAAGAAGAGATAACTACTCGGGTCTAGGGGTTATAGTAAGTTACGTTATCCGCTTATAAAGGCTTAAATCTAATTATCGCTAGTACCTCTCGTAAGCGAATCTACTATTATCTTCCTAACTACTTTAGTTTATATAGTAGTTTTAGTAAAATAAAATATTATTAAGCGCTTCTTAACTTCTACCCTACCTTTAAAGCCTCCTTAGGGTATTCGTTAAGGTATTTACGTATTATAGGCTCGGGGATAATATAGATTATTTCCTTAAGCTCTCTTTATAAGTAGGTAGAGACTACGTCTATCTACCGTAGGGTAGCTCTTATCTTAATTACTAGGGTTAATAAAATTCTCTATATATCTAGGATCGCGGTCGATATAAATATTTTATAGAAGTTAACTCCCTCTCGCTATTAAAAGCCTTAAGCGTACTATCTTACTTTCTTCTTAATCTCGTTACCCTCTACGTTAGTCTTTTATCGAAAGGCGAGCTTCGTAGTAATTAGTTTCTTTAGAGGCCTTCCCTATATTACCTTAAAAGTCTTTATTTTAATAACCTTCTAAAATTTAGTCTTAATAGCTTTTATCTATATACCTATAGCTTTCTAATCTCGCTAAGGGTCCCGCTTTAATACCTCGTCGGTATTACGTAAATAGATAGAGTTAGATACTATTATAAATATACTTCCCAGTAGTTAGTCGCTAGCTAACTTATCGAGGTCTTTAAGCTCGTCTAGTCTCGAAAGGCTCTAGTCTATAGTTAGAGGATTCGTAATCGTAACCTCCTTATCGTCTAGTAGGTCCTACTTATCGGGTAGTTCTAAAACGGCCGCTAGCTTTAATACGCCCGATAGCTCCGATACGCCCGATAGCTCTAATACGCCCGACGGCTCCGATACGCTAGATAACCCCTTCTTAGGGGTACTATCTCTAGTAGTAGTACTAGCTTTCGATTAGCGTAGCGCTCCTAAGGGGTAGGATTAAACGTACTTTCTATATAAAAGCTTATAAATACGTTCCTAAAATTAGATATCTTTAATAATATATACCTATCTAAATTCTAGAATCTATACTCTATAAAGATAGCGGCCTTAGTATCTAACTAAGATACCCCTTACGCCCTTAGGTATTAGCTTAGTATTTTTACTATTAAACTTAGCGTTTAATATCTTCCGCTACTAAAGGGGGTTTATATATACGATATACTTAGAGCCTAGTATTCGAAAGTAAGATATATTAACCTTCTTATTTACCCTATAAGCCTTCTAAAAGGCGCCGATTAGGGTATCGAGGCTCCCCGTAATAACTATCTAATTAAGTATATAGACTACCGTAGTTATAATCTTATCTTATAGCTTAGGTAAGATACTCTTAGTAATAACGGTTACTCTAGTCTTTTATAAGACCTCGCGGATACTACGCTCGATACGCCCGTTCTAAGTAAGGTAGTATAGAGGCGATATTATATACTTAATTCCCTACTTATAATAATAGGCTATTAGCTTCTTTATATTAATATCGGTACTATTATCGCTATAGAGCTTCTTAGGCTTCCGGCCTAGCTCTAGCGCCTACTTCTTAACGGTCTTTCGAATATATAATAGTACTTTACTTTTCTAGGTTATCGCCTATACCGATTAGCGGCTGTGGATCCCTAATAGGTCGGAGTGCATTGCAGTACGTTGCAAACGTATGTTAATGCACATAGATACTGCCTAGCGGTAAGCATTTAGGTACATAAGTAAATATATATAAATGCCTTAATAAGCTAGTAAAAGACCTATAAAAGGACGACGTCCGCTACGCTTTCATAGGAATTATCTTAAGATAGAAAAAATTTAAGCTTCCCTTTTATATATTTCTCTATACGTACCTTATAATTATAACCTATTTATTAATCCTTTAGACTATATACTAGGAAATTATAAAAAATTAATTTTTTATAAGCGTAATACTTATATTATTAATCTCTTATTAACCTTCCTTTAAAGCCTAACCGTCGTAATTATTTACCTTTCCTCTAGGTTTAAGTCCTAATCGATACGTAATTAACCGATATCTCGACTTCCTTTCTTTTAAACCTATATTTATTATAATCGATAGTTTTATTACTCGCTATTTACCTTAAATAACGGATTACCCTTCTTTTATAAACCCCTTTTCATTCGACCTCCTTTTAGTAACGAAAGCACGTTAAATACTACTATTCTTTTTCTTTTAATTCTACCTTTACTGAAATAATAACTAATTAACTACTTATTACCTCGGTAAATACCGAATTACTACCTTTACTAACTATCTACGCCTCTCGCGTACCTTTTTCCTACTTCTAAAATCGTTAGATCCTAACGTTAGGTTCGAGTCCTAGCTACGGAATATTTAATAGCTATTTCTTATACTTTTCCCTTTATTTCTACGATTTTCCCTTTATTTCTACGACTTTTCTCCTATTTCTACGATATTTCCTTTATTCTAGTAACTAATACCTCGGTATTCCTACTATTTCGATTTCGATAATCTCCGTTTATAGTTTTCCTCCTTACCTATTTTTCTATTATTTCTAATTACTAATCCGCTTCTTATTACGAGATTAACCCGCTTTTAAACCCCTTTTACGTTCTAATCGACCCCTTTTACGTTCTAATTACCTCCCTTTACGTTCTAATAAACCTACTTTTATTTATATTAACCCTATTTCTCGTTTTAATAGTTCTCTTTTTTATTATTTCTTAGTTCCCTAAATACGCGTTACCCTAATACTAACCTATAAATCGTAACTATCTAACTCCTTTTATCGACTACTAACCCCCTATTAACCTACCCTTACTACTATTTACTCTTACTTACCGCTTTTTATCCCTATAATTCTATACTAACGGTAAGTTAAGACCGCTAATATCTATTTTTCGTTCTAGATAACGGATAAAGAATAATATATTCTACGAAAAAAGGATAAAAGCGTTACCTATAACCTTAAAGCCTTAAGTAAAGTAAGCGTTACCCCTAGCCTATAAAATATAAGCGAAAGTCCGTAAACCCCTATTATTAGTAATTAATCGACGTAACTACTACCCCTATCTTCTAAAGTTACGGTAAAAGAGACCTATACTAGTAAGTTACTAGCTAAGGAGCTATAACTACTTATAGAAGTATAGCCTATTATACGTAATCGCCCGATAATAATAGGCTAAGGGAAGGGAAAGGCGGTAGATAACGGAATAAATATTCTACTAGCTTAGCTAGCTAGTAGTCTACTACCCTAAACTACCGAGTTATCTACGATCGAGGAATTAAAGTAAATAATAAAAACGCTACTATTAAACCGCGCTAAGTCTAATATTAAGAGATAAAAGAGAGATAAAAAGTATATTAATAATATAAATACGGTTATTACTACGATAATAGAAAGACTTCTAGAAAGACTAACTAACGTTATAAGCCGTAGTAACTTACTAGCTATAGCTATAGCTACCTCTTTATCTTTTATTACTCCTACGTCCCTAACTAATAACCTATCTATAATAATACTACTATTATCTACTAATACTAATAGAAGAAGCCCCCTTACTAGCGTAACCGTAGCTAATAACCCCTTACTAATTACGAAAGACGTCTAATTATCTAGAACCTAGCTTATAGTACCGTATATATTATTATAAATACCTAAAGGTATAGGAATAACGGTATTAAAAGGATTATAAAGCTACGTATATAGATAAGGAGCTTATAATAGTAGTATATTCTATAACCCCCCGATACTATTCTAACCCGCTTTATCGTAAATAATAATACCTAGTATAATATTCTAAGCGAAGCTCTACCTAAGACTAGAACGGAAGCCGTTTAACGACGTTAGTATTAACGGCTTTTCACTACTATTAAGGCTCGCTATTAATAACCGATTCCCCGGCCCTCGCTTAGTAAATAGGAATTTAGCTATTAAAAGCGGATTAATAGCCTATAATAAGCCCCTAAGGAACGACGAACGCGTAACTAAATAATATAAATATCTTTAGGCGATATTTCTAAAGCTAATACTACTATTAGATATTAACGATAGAGAGGATTATAAGAAAAACGGAAAAAAAGTAGTTAGTTAGCTATAAAGTAACTACTTAAGTAAAGCGGACTATATAGTTATAGTATAATTAGTACGTATTTAAACCTACCTATACGAATCTATAATTCTATATACGTATTAAACGTCTTAAATACTATTAGTAATTAGAAGCGAATTTATACCCCTTTAGTACTTCGTTCGTAGGTACGCCGATATACTATAGCTAATACTAATAGAATTAATACTAATATTTATCTCTAATCGTACTTTAATAGCTACCCTATCGCGCGTATTTATAGCTCTTATATTTAATTACTAGTATAAGTCCGAATATAAGGCTATCGAACTTCTAACTAAAATAATATAGAATTCTATTAATAACTTACTCGAAACGTATTATATTTAACGTATAGTTAAGGATATTCTACGTTATAATATTACGGATTTATAATATAAAACGAGATAAGATATTAATATAGACTCGAGCGTTCGTACTATAGTAAATACTACCCGTTACTTATTAAAGAATATATAATCGCACGCTACTTAGCTAAATACCGTATTAAAAGTAGCTAAGGAGGAAGGAGAAACGCTATAATTTAGAATATATAAAGAAGCCCTTAATTATATTACTTAAGATAAAGATAGGGATAAATCGACGTATTTCCGCTATAGAAAGACTAGTTATTAGGTACGCGAATACCTAGAACCCCGCGATAAGAATAACGACCGCCGATAAAAGACTCGTTTTATAATAAATCGCGGTCGATTAGCCGATAATCGTAACCGTTCACGCGATAACCGCGATACTCGTCACTATTCCCGTAATACCTCTCGGGACTAAAACCGCGACTATTTATAACGGCCGTCTTAAGACCGAAAGGCGTACCGTTCTCCTACTCCTTACCCCTTTAGATATAAAGATAGATAAATAATAGATAAAGGCTAGTGAAACGATAAAAGAGGGGATAAGAAGCCCGCGAATTATAATACTTACGCTATTTAGAAAGAGGATTTATCCCTTAAAGGTTTACCTATTTCTAAAGATACTAGCTTAGACGTAAATAATAACTATTTCGCTAATATTACCTACTATTCTACGTTCTTTCCTACCTTATCGATAGAAGAATCTATAACTATTAGTAAGATATTAATAAAATAGCTACGCCGCGAAAGATATCGCGAGCGATATCGCCTTTATACTAGTTTATTAACGAATAATAAATAAACCCCCCTCGTTATATTTATTAATACCGGAATAGTAAGCGTTTTCGTCTCTAAATCGTACGCTCGTTACTATTTAAAGCTATACCTATCTTTAGACCCGCTACGCCTTAGTAGTCTAGGCGGTAACGGTAGCTTCGCTATTATTAACGATATCGTTATTTCCTTCTAATTAATAACTATTAACGGTCTATTAAAGGTTATTTCTATAGTAGCTAATATTATTACTAACGGTACCTACCCCGCTAACCTAACTATTAGTAGAAGCGGAGCTACGAAGCTTAGGTATACTAATACTAATAGCGAGATAAAGCTTATACTCTTACGTAATTCTCCCGTTATTCCTTATTTCTACCCTCTATAACGACGCGATAATATCGCTATTACTTATATAACTTACGCCGATAACCTTCTAATAAATACCCCCCTTTCTACTAATAATCCTAGTCTTCCTTACGCTAAAGACCCCCCTTTACCCTTATCGATATATATTTACGGTATTTCGCTAGCTAACCCTAATACCTACGCCCTCTCTTACGTCACTTCTAAAATATTCGCTTTCGTTACTTATCTTACCTACTAGTAGTATAATAATAGCCCTTTACTACGCTAAGCGTTCCTACGGATAGTAAATACTAACCGCGTTACTATTAAATTTAATAAAGAACTATTACCTAAATATAAAAAGTAGCTATTACTTACGAAAGAGCGTATAAAATACGATACTATTTACGGTACTAGAATTATTATAGAAAACTAATAGAAGAAGGCTAATACTAAAGCCTTAATAATTATATAAAAGGCCTTTAAAGATAATACCTTCGTCTTTATTCCCTAGTACTTTAATACTAGACCGGACGTAAAGGCCCGTATTTAGTATAATATCGAGATAGTAGACGCTAAACCTAGATCTCTTCCCTTATGCCGCTATAGCCCCTACTAACGTGAAATTATAAGGGAATTTACTAATAAGTTACTCTCTCTCGGCGTTATTCGATACGCTATTAACTCCTTATAGTCCGTACCGGTATTACTACTACTAAAAAAGCCCCTCTTAGGCGATAACTAACTACGATACCGCTTTACGATTAATTACCGCGTATTAAACGAAGTTACCTAAAAGGCTACCTATCTACTATTAAATATCGAGGATTCCCTATAATAAGCCGCTAGATACCGCTTTTATACCTTCCTCGACCTTAAAGATAGCTTCTAGTAAATCGTTATAGACCTTAAAGCTATACTAAAGACCGCCTTTTCTATACTATTCGGATAATACGAGTAGCTTCGTATACTATTTAGCCTTATAAACGTACTAGCTACGTTCTAGCGTTTTATAAACGAGGTCCTTAAGCTAGTCTACGCTTTTATAATAGGCCTTTTAGATAATATTTATATTTAAGGCGAGATAATAACGGAATTAGCGGAACGGATAGTCGCTATTATTTATTAATTAAGCCGCTATCGACTATTATTAAACCTTAAAAAGTACGAATAGTTCGTTAAAGAAAGTAAATTCCTAAGAATAATTATCTCTATCTACGGTATTCGCCTAGACCCTAAAAAGGCCGCTACTATACGAGAGAGACTACTACCTACTATTACTACTAAGATTCGTAGCTTTTTAAACGCTATTAGCTATTTACGCCGCTTTATCCCCTACTTTATATATAAAACGCGCCTACTCTATAAATATACCGGAGTAAATAAGCTAAAAGGCGTATAAATATAGCTAGATAACGAGTTATTATAGGTATAACGCGATATTCGCGATATAATAGCATCCCTTCCGGAGCTACGTAATTACGACTATACGCTACTATCGGTCCTAGAGACCGACGCCTCGATATCTACCGTTAGCGCTATATTATTCTAACTATAGCGCGATTCTAATAATAAACGTAGTATATTACGCCCCGTTACGTACTTTAGCGCCGTTTTATCGAAAACCTAATAGCGATATAGTACCTAAGAAAGAGAAATACTTACTATTATTATATTATTATAATATTAAAGGAGCTAGTTAGAAGCTACTAAGATTACCGTTATTACTAACTACGAAATACTCCGCTTTTTTATTATAAAATAAGAATAACTAGCCTAAATATTACGATTTCTCGATATAATCGTATACTATAGCGTACGTATCTACTATCGCTCTAGTAAGGCTAATATCTTAGCCGATTAGTTATTACGACCGCGTATAGATATAGTACTAGTAATAAATAAAGAGGAAGGGCCCGATCTAGACGATAAAGATACGATAACCGACGCCTTTCCTACTAATAACGATAACCCTAGACCCCCGAACTAGCGATTTAAGATATAGCTACTAGCATAGCTACTATCTAATAATACTATAGACGCTAAATAGCCTATAAATACTACGAATAATACGTTAATAGCTACTAACGTTAAAAAGTTAGATAACCTTAGATAGTACGACGTCTAGGATATTATTAACTACCTCGAAAACGGCTACCCTCTCCCTAATCGTATCACTTTAATATTCGTTAAAGACTATTTCGCTATCTTTTACGACGAAGTATATACCGTTATTAACCGTTCTCTAATAAAGATACTAACGTATAAGGCGGCCGTAGTAAAAGTAATTAAAGTCTATAAGCTAGAAGGATATATACGCGTTAGCACGCTATACGTACTATTAGCGAGACGAGTATAATACCCTAACCTAATATTAGCTATAAATAAGGCTATTCGACGGTATACGGAATACTAACTACTATAAAAGCCTCCCTAGGTAACTAAGTCGTTACGACCGATACTAACTATATAACTATTAGTACGCTAGGGAATAGACTTTACTAGACGTTTTATCGTTAATAGAAAGCGAATATAATTATTAATAGCTATAGAATACGTTACGGGCTACGCTATAGTAGCTATAGACCCTCGTAATAGCACTTTAGCTACTACTAAGATACTACTTACGCGTATTTACGCCGTATTCGGACCCCTAATAGAGATTATTACTAATAATAGTACTCCTTTTAACTCTAATAAGTTTAAAACCCTTCTCGCTAGCTAAGAGCTACCTATCTAATAGTACTAGATAACGATATACTATCTATAGACGAATAAGCGAGTCGAGCGTTTTAATAGCTAAATTAAGTATATTACCTATCGCTTAGCTAACGTTAATACCGAAGAATAGGAAGATATCGATTAGCTAATAATTATTCCTAAGGCTATACGTATTTACTTAAATCGCCCTTAAATAAGTAGCTTTTCCCCGTATTACTTACTTTTCGGTATTAAGCCTTACTATAGTAAGTCTTATATCGCTACGATATACGAATAAGAACCGATAATAAATAAAGATATCGCCTCTTAATAGGACTTAGCTTATAAAAGGTAGTTATTTAAGACCGTTTACTTATTATCTAATTCCGTAAAGGTATACTAAATATATATTAAAGCTATATTATAAAATAATAAAGCTATATACCGTATTTTTAGAAAAGGCGATTAGATTTTACGATATTAACTATAAAAATATAAATATAAGCTATTTTACGATAGCCCGTAGCTTATTATCGACGTTTATTAAGGTAATACCTATACTCTAGAGTTACCGGGCGGCTATCGGCTCGATAAATAGTATAATAGGTTTAACCTATTCCTAGCCTACGTAGAAGACGGCTAGCCTATTCGTAGCCTTTAGTATACTAGTCGCCGCCTTCTTAAGCTAGACCGTAAACGCCTATCGTCTATCGGTAGGTAACTACCGCTATATATATATTATTTTTTTTTTCCTTACTTTTATTTCCCTTTTTATTACTAATTATTTTCCCTTTATATTAATTACCTTTTATTCGTTATATATTATTCTAAATTAACCCCTAATTATATCTTAGTTCTACCTATATTCTATTTTCTTTTATACTATTTTCGTTTTTTTTATTCTTACTACGCCTTACTATTACGCCTCGCTACGATTCCTTTTTTAGAAATTTTTTTTTCCTTTATTCTTTTTTTATATTCCCGCTATTACCGCTAAAATTACGTTATTTACTTATTTTTCCCGGTTATTTCCCGCGTATTTACCCGTAATAGCCTTTACTACTTCTATTTTTCGTTTTAGACCGCTCTAGGCCTATCGCTACGTTATTACGCTATTTTTTTTTCTTTATCCCTATTTTTTTTTATTCGCGACTACCGTCTATATCGGCGCGCCTAGCTACTACTATTTCTAATATTTATATAAGGAAAAGAGGGGAAGGAGGTATTAATAGTGCTATTTAATACTAAAAGTATAATATCGCTATATTACGATATTCTAGATACGGGGACCGACTTAAACGTCTTTTATCCGGCTATCCCTTCTAGTCTCCGGGCCCTACTTTTCCTAGTAACTACCCGTTTTAATAGTTATTTAGACTATATTAACTAATAAAAAACCTCCCTATATAATAAACGCTACGATAGACCTTACCTTCTACGATAAAAGTTAACTTCTTCCTTATTTACGATAGATAAAGAAACGAATAGCTATATAACTAACGAAGAAGTATAAAAAGCTAGCGATTTCTAGCTATAAATAACTCGAAAATAAATAATTCTTCGTTTCTATTATTACTACTATCTCTTTTTTACTTATCTTTCCTATTACTAATATTATTACTACTATTACTAGCTATTCTATATATAGAGCCTACTAGTTATATTATAAACGATAATAATATTAATACTAATACTATTAATAATACCCTATTACCTACTATAGCCGCTACTTAGCCGCGCGTAGCCGCCGTAATTACTAACGAGGAAACGCTCTTATACCTATAATATATACTTAGACGTATCGAATACCCTAGCATTCGTTACTAAAGATACGTTATTAATAACGTAGAATAGAGTACTTACGTTAATTATTATAATAGCTAGGCTAATTACCGTATCCCTAGCTACCTATCGACCGTAATAGACGGCTTTTTAACGGCCGATAACGCCTAGATTAAGACCCCGAACCTACGTACTCGCGCTAAACGAGACCTCGCTATAGTAATATACCTACGCGTATACGACTAGCACGTAACGCCTACTAATAAGAAGTTAAACGGTAGCGATTTTAATAATACGCTACGTTTTATTAAC
>LNGL01000046.1:136530-153166 GCA_001510565.1 Knoxdaviesia proteae
TTATTATTATTATTATTATTATTATTATTACTAATATTACCTATTTATTATTATTCTTATTATTTAGACCTAATTTATATACTTAGAAGTCGAAAAGGATAAGAAAAGAAGACCCCCTAGAAAAGTATAAAAACACTTAAAAAGCTATAAAAGATATATAAAGGGAAGTCCTCCTAATATCCTTTACTAGTTAAAGGTAGATCGCGGACGATTTAATTAAGAAAGGGGATCTTATAGATCCCTAATAGGTTAGAGTATATTATAATACGTTATAAACGTATATTAATATATATAGATACTACCTAGCGGTAAGTATTTAGGTATATAAGTAAATATATATAAATACCTTAATAAGCTAGTAAAAGACCTATAAAAGGACGACGTCCGCCGCGCTTTTATAGGAATTATCTTAAGATAGAAAAAATTCAAGCTTCCCTTTTATATATTTCTCTATACGTGCCTTATAATTATAACCTATTTATTAGTCCTTTGGACTATATACTAGGAAATCACACGGCTCGTTACCTTATTATAGACTAATAAGAAATAGCTATTTCCGCTTACGGATACTAGTTATATAGTACCTATATCTATATAGATAATCTCCCTAGGTACCTTAGAAAGTGCTTTAAGGTTAAGTATTTTAAAAGATATTATCTTTCTAAGCTTATAGGCGCTATAAGGCTTAATTAAACCGGTTACCTTTTTTACTAGTAAGCCGGTAACTACCTTAAGTATATAAGATATAGCTACCTTTCTAAGGTAGTAAAGGCGCTAATATATAAGAGCCTCGCTCTCTAAAAGCGTACGTAGGGATACGTTAGTATATATAGTACCGTTAACCTTAGTATATAGGGTATAGCTTTCCTCGTAGGGAAGCTCGTCTATAATCGTATAGGCCTTAAGGCTTTCTCTTACCTCTAACGTAAAGCCTCTTTCTATTAGAAAGATAGTAATAATAACCTTATCCTTAATTATTAGCTAGTTAGCTACTAAAACGTACCCCTTCTTATATTAAATAATTCTAGAGATAACGTTAATAGGGAAGGTAGGGTAATACTAGACGTTAGTAATTCTAAGGCTCGATCCGTCTTTTATCTAGAGTTAAATAGTTCTAATATACCGAACTCCTAATAATCTATTCCCTAATTTAATTAAATTAGTAAAAGTCTTTAGGGAGCCCTATTTAAACTAAGATAAGTTATTCGAAATATAGGAATCTAAGCCTATATCGTAGATCTAGTTCGTACGAATATAGTAAGTAGGGTAGGGCTTAAATAGTTACTAGTCTATAGCGGTATAAGTAGTACTAAAGAGAATAGTCGATTCCTCTACCTTTATATCCTTCGGCGGCTTCTTACTCTTATCCTTAGTAGACTTCTTTCTAGAAATTATAGTATTAGCGGCGCCTAGCTTATAAATCTTCTCTTTACTATTCGCCTTTACTTAGTACTTACTTATAATATACCCCTTCTTACTATACTAATAGTATTAAATATCGCTTTTCTTCCTAATAGGGGTATTACTAGCGGTAGACTTAAGGGAGGGGGTATTAGGGTCGGCTTTCTTCACGTTATCTTCCTTCTTCTAATTAGTAAGGTATCTAGTTTATTACTAATATACGGCGCGACTTATATTCTTAACGATATACTTAGATATAGCTATAACGATAACGGCCTCGTCGTTAATATCTTTATTAAAGCTCTTTAGGATAGCGTAGAGGTCTCTATTAAGCTTAAGATAATGGGTAGTAATATAATAATATACGCTTATCGCGGTAAAGATAGTTAAGATTACGAGCCCTTTTAGTCTTACTTTATATACTACTAAGATAAAACGATTTAGGATCTAATACGCCCCCTCTCTCGGTTCCGTTTAAAAATCGAAGATCGCTATAATATTCTTAATTCTTAACTCTCTAATAACCTAAAAATTCTATTTTAACGCTCTAAATAGGGTATATACGTTAACCTTATCTTTAAATATAAAGGAAATCTCGGGGGTAATTATTTCTTTTATTATACGCGCTATATACGCGCTTACTAGGGGTTATAGTTCTTAGAGTTACTCGATAGTAATATCTAAAGTATTTAGGGTAGTCTTAAACTCTTTAGATTATTATAGCTATTCTAAAGTACTAGCTAGCTTTAAGGTCTTATTAATAAGGATAGCGTAGTTCTTAAGCTCCTTTATTTTAACTTTTATAGCTAAACGTCTATAGTTCCTATCCTTATCTAAGTTATCGTTATCTTCGATCTCTAACTTATAGTCCTACTATCTAAAAGAGGATCTACGCCGTCCCCGGCCTTTAACGTCCTTAGTTATCTATATAACCTTCTCTTATATCTTTATAACCTAATCGATTAAGAATCTCTATCGCTTAAGGTCCGCGACGTAGGCTCTTATATAGGCGTTACTCTCCTTAATCTCCCTTAGGTTCTTAGTAACTAACTCGGCTACGGTTTTAACGATCTACTCCTAGGGGACGGGAGGGTAATAAAAGTTTTAGGTATTAGGGGTATATATAGGGGTCGCTTCCTCTAATTCTAAGATAGCCTCGTCGGCCTCGGCCTATACGTTAGCCTCGTGCTATACCCGCCGCTTAGTATCGCGTTATCTTAGGCTTAGGCCCTTAGCCGCTTTATTTTACCTCGCTACGGAGGACTTAGTTAGAGATATTAGCTACTATATAGTATCGTAGGTAGTAGAATTAACTTAGGAGGGGGGGGGGGTTAGTTAGGGGCGTTAGTTACTAAATACGCTCTATCTAGAGCGTAAAAATCGAGGTACTACGGAAGTTTTACGGCTTCATAGGGTTCGAAAAGGTAGGGGAAAAGGCTACGGAAGTTTCACGGCTTCGTAGGATTAATAAGTAGGGGGGAAAAGGGGGGGGGGTCGAAACGAAAATAATAAGGGGTAAAGCTATAAGCCCCGGGCTTATAACCTATTAGAAAATAGGTATATAGGGTAGTAGAAGTTTAAGCTTTAGCGCCTTTACTAAAAGGTAGGATTAAAAGTAGTAGGAAAATTATCGATAACTATCTAGAAAGCTAGCTAGAATAGGTGGGGGAGAGCCCCTAATTTATCCCCTATAGGATCAGGCTCCTCCCTCCTAAAGGCTTCGAATACTATCTAGGCTCTTTATTTATTCCCAAGGCATCTCCAGGCTCCCTAGGGCCTTCCTATAGTCATTAGGTATGCCTAATAACTATACTTGATTTCCAACTGCCTAATAAATTCTCAATAGTCAGCTTTTCTTCCTGTGACGCCTAAGAATGTCGGCCTCCTGAATGACTGAAAACAAACCCTAACCCTAACAAAGACTGCGGATCATGGGAGTTGAGAGGCTGACTACGGGAAAATGACAGACAAGACAGCCATACGACACTATAGCGCAGCAATTTCAAAATGACATGCCAGTGACATTCTTCCTTATCGTGGCCTCACTGAACAATGTTTGGATATGTTGTCCAACCTGGGGAAGACTGTACATTTTCGATGTCAATCCCAGGATGACTCGGGCTGGACGTAGCAGTACGGATGAGACGGATGTAGTTACAAAGGGAGCGCGCTGGTATGATGCCGAGTTTACATGTACACGCCAACTACAGCGATCCAGCGCGGCCGAGTCCTTGCCCAATGGCTCATCGGAGCCGTCCACAAGGTCGGGCTGAGGTGACCGGAAACCGGGCAACTCTTCGACCCGTAGAGTCGGTTCCGGCCGGAGATGCGAAGAACGTGACGTTCGGCTGTGAGGTGTCTTGTAGAGGGAGACAGGTACATCCATCTATACCCGGCCTCGCTCGAAAGACATGAGAGTGCCCTCAGTATCCCAGAGGCACTTGACGGCCCCTGAATCCAACGGATGCACGCCTGATGGCTCTCGCTTCTCGCATGCTCCCATTCTTCCTTCGCCATGCCCGGTGATCGTGTGGACAGCTGGCCGGTCTTAACACTGCGGGCAGGGTCTGTCACCGACGGGACGGCATTCCGACCGGCCCAAGGGTGGGTGCAGGTGACCTGCACACAAACCGGATACGCGGTCCACCGCCAATTGGGAGAGGAAACAGGACACCTGCATGTCTCCGTCGGCAAACGCCGCCGACCGGTTGTCTCCTCCCATCAACACAGAGTAGAGACGGACCGATATCACACGGTGGTTCTCATCGGCTCACCGAAGAAGAACACACTGGAAGCTTGCCGTATCTGGCTTCGTCCTCCTTCGTCTGGGGAAACTCGGCCATATTCGCACAGAGGGAATTCGCGCGACGTATGCTGCTTGGGGGCGAGGGATGGATTGTTTTGCCGTGTCAGCAGATAAGGAAAAAAAAAAAAAGGGAAAAAAAAACAAAAACAAAGACCCGAAGCCCAAGACAAACGTGACACCGGAAACTTTTTCTTAGAGGAATGGACAGATTCCCGAAGAAGAACGAGTTGAAGGACACAAAAGAAAAAAAAATTGGTACCATTCCCAAGGGCCGAAGATATGCGAGAGCCGGGGTGCAAAAGTCTGTATACGACCCAGAAGAATGCATTCTGCTCCAGTCTTTTTCCTCTTTTGTGCATGCGGGCTTGAGTCCACGCAATGCAATGCAATGCATAGTGTAAGGCTGGGTGAACTTGCTTGACAGAACAGAGCGGTGGCCGACGTGCATAAGACAGCGCGATATTATGCACGAGGGTTGGAGTCAGTAGTTGGTCAAGATATGCCGTTTATAGCACGGGTCTCGTCAAACAGCTGTGCTTAGCTAACGTACCTAGGAGATATTCAACTCTTCACATCAGCTCCATTACGGGCACCTGCCAGCACTTGCATCCGTAAAGCTGACAGTTGACAGTGACTGCATGCACTCACTCATTCTGTTCATTCGCAAAAACACACAAAATCACAGCACAGTCCAGTACAGTACACACGGCACGGCAAACCACTGTCTTCGCCATCCTGTCATGTGCGGAAGAAAAGATTTGAGAGAAGAACAAACGAAAACTTTTCTTTCGTTCCTGCCAAGATGAATAATTTTCCCTCTTTCCCTCCTTCCCTCTCTCCTCCCTCCTTCGCTGCTTCCCTGGAAGAAATCAATTTCAACACGGTGGGGCGAGAGACACTGTTCCCCTGGCGCTAGTGGGCCGCCCAGGGCGCTGATTGGCCCCGACCGGGGTGCGTTCCTTGCATAGGCCCGGTTCAGGTGGGGCATCCGAGATGAGCGCCACACCAAGTCAGGGACCGAAAGAAGGAAGGGGCGGAAAGTCTGCAGTCGAATGCGCCTGCCTTCTGATGCGTTGGTGTTGTGCTGTCCACGTGTGTACTGCACAGTACAGCACAGTAATGGACTGCAGTGTAATGCAGGCTGCAGCAATCTTTCCCGTTTGTTCTAGGCCTGGCTGATGTGCTGGCATTGCGCTTGATGGCAAAATAACGCAAAGATGTCGTTCAATCATGCATTTGCACCAGCCCCAAACCAGCTTTGTCGTCCTGTTGTCGGCTGTGGCTTGGGCTGTGGTTGCTGCATATCGCGCACCTTCTCTCTCGCCCGGCTCATATGCAACGAGTGAGTGTGTGTGCTGGTTAATACCTTCAGCTCGTGCTTTGACGCTCGTTTGGGCACTGATTGGGCTTCGTCGTTGATCTCAGCCAATTTACACCCGCTGCCCGCTCCCCTCACTCGAAACAAACGAGTCTGTCAGATGGGGGAAAAAGAAGAAAGAAGAACATTAAGCAGGCCACTCTAAGCTTATATTGAGCACCCGTCCAAAGTACCCGGATGTGCATGAAAGTCTTGAGTGTGTCTGTCCCCTCCTCAACACCGGCGGAACCATCCGTGTCGCCGGATGCAGACTTTTTCGAAGGCCATATGGATAAGTCCTTTTGGAGTTCCATTATTGCCGCTCGGGAAAAAACCTCATCGGCGTAGACGAGGAACTGTGTGGATATATCACCCAAGAGACCAAATTCGCAGCAGAAATGAACGAGAGATGCTCTCCTCACGCCTCTTTAATGGCTTATACGGCTTTCCTGAATATATGCCTGGTAGACTGCGACGGCAGGAGCGGTGCCCAACGCAGACTTCCATCTGATTCTAGAGTCTGGACATTCCCTCTCAAGACTCGGAAAGAGCCATGCCATCATGTCGATGGCAGCTTCCTCTCGCCGATGAAAGCCCTAATCACCATCCCACAAAGCCAATTTATTTGTTCTCGGCGTAACCGGCGACTGAAATCTTTTCTTCCTTGTTTTCGCCCCGCGTCTCCTCGAAAGTCTTTTTTTTTCTTCCGTCTAGTATCGCCACTATGTTTGATCGTGAGCTTCATTGGAACATATCCATCCATGTGGTGTTCGGTATCTGTTCAAGCCACCAATATGCTTTTTTTATGCTTGTAACGGAACTGTTAAAATACAGTACACTGCTATCATTTCCACATCCTTGTTCTCCCCCCTTTCGTCCCAGTTTGCTGGAGAATCGTTAGATGATCGACGACATGCCGTCGAAAGAAAGAAAAAAAAAGAAAAAAAAAAAAAAAAAAAAAAAAAAAAAAAGCCCTGGCCAGGTCCACTCTGTCTCTTCTTCTTCCTCCCCCCAGCCTGGGAACAGCAAACGCTTCAAATTCAACACCAGAGAGCTTCTTTTTGGGTTGCCAACGTGCCATTGAGGGGGGTCCAATGAAAATTCAAAGTCCCTGTAAGTCAAATCTCGCTCGCCTCCATTCTGAGATTAGATGGGGACAGAATGAAGGGAGACCACAGCGAAAAGGGGGGGGTGAGCCAATCTCATTCCAGATTGTTTCCCACATCAACAGGCAAGCCACCAACCCGTCACGGCTGCCCCCCCTGCACCAAATCTGGACCCGCCATCTCATCTCTTGTTCTCCAACTGTGACCAAGCACAAGTTAATTTGGCTGGGAACAACATTGAGGAGCAGGAAGCCCGAGGGAAAAAAAAGAAGGAAGATGTGGTCTTTCAGCGACTGACTGTTGTGTGTATTATAGCCGCCGAACCTACGGGCCTTGGATCCTCGATGCTCTTCACTTGCCCCCCGACACAAAACACACCCTTCCCACCCCCGTGCTGCAAAAAAAGAAAGAAAAAAAAGAAAAAGCCATCCTCGCCGTGATCTGCTTGGTGGAAGCCGGGATCGCTCACTCGACAGCTGTCGTCAATACTCCTGTGACCAGCTGGCTCCTTGCTTGCTGTTCAAGGGCCCCCCATTGGTTGCTGGAGTCTAGACCTGGCACTTGCACGTCTCTCAGTCAGTAATCTCAGTATCGCCAATCACCCTGGATGGCAGCAAATACCCCAATATCACACGAATACTGTACAACAGCCGGGTATAGTTCATTCATTTGGCTGGAATAAAATCTTGTGAACGGGCTCCTTGGGACCAATCTCCAGCATCTTGAAGCACTGTGGAGACGTTGCCCACTTCGAAGATACTTGTTCTTTGGCTTACAACGGATCCCGGCTCTTTTCACCAGCTTGTTGCTTAAACTGGACCACGACTCCCCGGCTTCGACCACCTTCGCTTGCACGCTCAGCTTTTCTCCTCTTTCTTCACCTTCTTCTTCGTCCTCTCACGCTCGCTTCTCGTCCCCCCGTTCGTTCATGCTTGAATTTCGATGGTTTAGCTTGGCTTCGAACACATCACCGCAGTATCATCTTGGTACTTTTCACTCATTTTTTCACTTGCTTTCTTCTCTTCCCAACCCACCCTCGCTTCCCGAGTAACAACGGCGAGTTTAGCTGCAGCTGTTGTCGCCTTCACTTACTCCCATGTCGCTCTTTTCTTGACCATCCTTGGTTTCCCGTTTCCACTTGCATATCCGCCCAGGCGACCCAGGCTTTTCGATCGAGGCTTTTCTTTCTTTTCTCTTGTTCCTTTCTGGTTGAATATTTTTTTTTTCCCTCTCTCTCTCTTCTTCTGTTCCAATCACTTTCGTTTCCCCCAGATTTTTGGGCCTTACATTCCTTACTTGTTCTTGAATTTTCCGTCTTGATCCTTTTTTCTTCTTGGTCTTCTTACGACCGTTCAGTCTTTAACGAAGCAAACGCGATATTTTTTAATTCTTGATTTTTCTCTTTTTCTTCGCCTGGATCTTATCTTTTTGACTTGGTCTATCTTGATCTTTATTCTCCTTCTTCGTCCGATTCTTCCAAGCCGACTTTCGCGTTGGAATCTTGCGTCGCTTATATCGACTGACCACGATCGACACAGACGCTATTTCCCGCGCGCATCTTCGCACTCGTTGCCGTTAGACATCGAATCTGCGTTCGAATCTGTCGAATATTCACCACAATCCCACGCGTCCATTGCTTTTCGACGGCGCATTGCCGATTGTTTTTGGCCATTGCACGAACCTATTCGTCGACCCGATCGCGACATCTCGAACGTTGCCGTCCGCCATCCGCGCATATTCTCGATCATCGCCCACGACTGTGCATGGCGCTTTAGATCCCACCACCCGAAACACCCACCCAAAATCGCCTGTATAGACCTTCTTTCCAGTCACCCAAAATGTTGTCCTTATCCACTACTGCGGGCGTTGCCTCGATTATCCTGGCTGTACTCACACCTACAGCCAGCGCTGTCTCAATCCGCCACAACCACTATCAGCTTCACCAGCGCCAGCACAACGCCCACCACCATGGCCACAGCCAAAGAGAGTCCCCGCGGACCGCTGGACCTCTCGACTCGAGAACTGTTCACTGCTCGTTGCCCTCGGACCCGTCACTGGTCTATGTCCCGGGCGCCGAGAACTCGGGCTTTGCCATGAGCCCCGATCAACCCTGTGTTTCTGGAGGCTATTGCCCTATTGCTTGCCAACCGGGCATGCTGATGGCGCAATGGGAGCCGGGCTCGACTTACACATATCCCCAATCAATGGTGAGTTCCAAGCTCTAAGTCGTGCAGCACATGATTTTGGGCGCATATAAACCGCGATTTCTAAGTGGCCTGAACGTGGCGCAAAAAATATGCTTTTTGTATTGCGACGCTGGCGCGCCTGTTACCTGTCACTAACACGCGCTCTGAACTAATCTAGAATGGCGGCCTTCTTTGTGGCGACGATGGCGTTGCGCGCAAACCCTTCCCGGATTCGCCTTATTGCGTTTCAGGCGTTGGCTCCGTTTCCGCCGTTAACACCTGCTCCGGCGTGGTGTCTTTCTGCCAGACCGTTCTCCCCGGCAATGAAGCCATGCTGATTCCCACTCTGGCTTCGCCGGGCGGCTCTGCTGTGCTTGCCGTGCCTGGCACTAGCTACTGGGCTTCAACCGCTGCGCAGTAAGTTTTTTTTTTGGCGCCGATTGATTCTCTTTTCCCAGGTTTCGCTTAGCTAGACACCTCAATGGCCCGACACCAGCATTAAAAAAGCAACATTATATGTTGTACGCTGGCCGAATCAGCAAAGCAAGCCTTTCTAACAATCCTTTTGTAAACTTTAGTTACTACATCAACCCTCCCGGAACCGGCTCCGAAGGCTGCATCTGGGGAGACAACAAGCACCCCGTCGGCAACTGGAGCCCTTACGTTGCTGGAGCCAACGCTGATGCCACTGGCCAAACCTTTGTTAAGCTCGGCTGGAACCCCATCTTCGAGTTCGAGGGTAACGGCATGGAGAAGACCCTGCCGTCTTTCGGTGTCCGTATCGAGTGTCCCGGCGGTGGCTGCAACGGTCTTCCCTGCGAAATCGATCCTTCGAAGACTGGCCTCGGACAGGTCACCAGCAATCTTGCGTCTGCCGGTGCCGGTGGCTCATCTTTCTGCGTTGTTACCGTTCCCGCTGGCAAGAAGGCCAACATTGTGGTTTTCTCCACCAATGGTGACTCCACTTCTCCTGCCGAGTCGTCCCCCTCGCCGACCCCCACTCCGACCCCGACGCCTACTCCGACTCCTACTCCTACTCCGACATCGACCACTTCTTCTTCTTCGTCTTCTTCTTCTTCGACTACCACCTCTACCACTTCTACCAAGGTTTCCAGCACCACCACCACGTCTTCGTCGTCGACCGCCACCTCGGCCCCGCTCACCGTCCTCCCTGGTATCTTCCACGAGAACGGAACCGAGACTGATCTGCTTCCCGACAGTGAGCCGACTCCTGAGCCTTCGGTCACTCTCACTCCCGACACCACCGTTGTAGGAGAGTCTTCCCCGACCACTGACGAGTCCGCCGAGTCTCCCACCGAGACTAACGAGGCCTCGGGACGCCAGCAGGGTGGTGCGGCTCTTGCTAGCCTTGTTATCGCCTTCGTCGCGGCCGCGTACTTCTATTAAACTGGACATCCCATCCGGTTGAAAGATTCTTTTGAACAATTTCATTCGCTTAGCTCATTTCATTTCCGTTTTCTACTGCTCACAACATCGACAAGCCCTATTTTCTAAATAGGCCCAGCCGCATCAACTTCTTTGCACATATCTTGACCGCTTAAATTCTCTTTTCTACCCATACACGCCCTGCATCTCTTCTGCTCAGCGAAAGAGCGACCTGGCGTTTTATTCTATCCGAAGGACATATCGGTATTCTTAAAATTTCGTTTCGCAAGCTTTCTATACCCAGCCTTGAACTTGCCTTCTCTTTTTGGTTCATCTTCGACTCCACCCCTTTTTATATTTTCATTTATTTTTATTATTTTTATATATATTCCAATCTTCTTTCCAACTAGATACACTCACTATCTTGTTGGCCCATATTTATGGCATTTCACCATTTTATCTCGGAGTTCTTTTCATGCATTGATTCAACGATGACTGCTACGTGAGCGGCCGGACTATAGCAGAGCAAACGGGTCCCGTTTTTCGACTGCGTTTTCTTTTCAACCTGCTGATATCTATCTACTTCTCTTTTCTACGCTATATTGGGTCGGTTTATTTCTTGCAATCGAGCCCATTTTTTCTTCGTCTTTTTTATTGCTTGAAAATCTTTCTTGCCTAGCCTTCATACCCAATCTTTCTTTTCTGCTTCTTTTTTCCTTTCGACGACCTTCTATCTCCCCCTTTCTTGCCATGTCATATGCATCGTGCTGGCTACTTTTGGAGCAAAGCTCCTGTTGGGCTGGGAGTCATGCAATAGAAAGCGGGAGACGACACCCGTCCGAAGTGGATGGGAGGTCTGTTATTTTACCTTTGGATGAACTGAATCCTTTTCATGCTACCGGCATGGATGACAGTGCGGTGTGGTGGCTGCCGATCTGGCCTTTGCTGTTGTAAACGTCGGACAACAGCGCTCGGCTTGCGTGCAGTTGGCCGTCGTCTACGTGGTTGATTGGAATTGGGCCTTCTTGTTCTCCATACACGGGCTCCGCAAGAGAACGAGCCCTGTTTTGCATAGAGATAGGATGTAGTATAACAATACACCCTATCATACCTTGATTTCTGAGCCGTTGAGTGCAACTCTGCGTGGTGAATGTATAAACGAAGCGGGAATAGATTGGTATATGTGAGAATGTAGATAGCTACCAAGGGCCATGGGCACATGTGTGAAATGACAGAAATTGTTCTCAACGCGGGATACTGCTCCGATTTGGATATAGAGTCTCGTGCATCATCAAAGGCACACAATGAAGAAAAATACACGCTTATCTAGTGAGACCGACAAGAAAACGTCCCGCATCCAACACGGGCAAAAGCCAGAAAGATATAGTAACCACGCCTTCACGCCTTCACCCAACCCGGCACATCCCCAACGTCAAAGTCCTCATCATACCGCCGATCACGGATGGCCTGGGCCACCGCGGGCCACCCGGCCACCAGCGGGGACTTGAGGCGGGCGCCCAGCACGGCGAACTTGCCCATCGAGTGCGCGACGTAGCCGTGCAGCAGGCCCTGTTCGATCAGCACGGTGACGGCCATCTCGACGTCGGCGGGCGTGACGGCGGCGTTGCCCCATACGAGACCTTCGTTGGGCCGTAGGCGGCGGGCGCCGGCGGGCGGGGGGACGAGGGTTGTGGCGGCGTGGGTGGCCACGGGCTGCATGAACAGCGCGTTGCTGCTGTTGCCACCGCTGGTGCCGGTGCCGGGGGCGGGCTGCCACCCCTCGAGCAGGTGCTGCTGGTACACGGCGGCGGCGTGCAGATGGGTGAGATCGAGCAGCGCAGCCTTGCGGGCGGCGGCGTCGCTTGCGGCGTCGGCCTGCGGGGACGTGTAGGTGAGGAGGAACACCCGCCGGCTGAGCGAGCGCCACAGCACGGGCCGCAGCTTGTTAGCCAGCGTGAGCAGCAGGCCGCGGGCGAACAGGTACGCCTCGAAGGCCGCCAGGGTGTGCTGGAACCCCACGAAGTCGCCGCGGCGCAGCGCGCGCACGACCGGCGTGTACACGGCCGCCACGGACACGGAGCCCGTTGGCGCGGCGAACGGCAGCGTGGCCTCTGGTCTTGCGAGGAGGAGCGCCGAGGGCACGCGGCCGAGCATCAGGTTCGCCGGCACCAGGTACTCGAGGATGCGGCGGCGGTGCGTGGCCAGAAGCGGCGGGGTCTGCAGGTAGGCGTCCTGCAGGCAGGCGGCGGCGCGTGCAAAGTGGTTGTTGGCGAAGTTGAAGCGGCCGAGGTAGTACAGGAACGTGACGCGCTGGGCGGCGGGGTACAGCGAGAGGGGCGGCGAGTTTGTGGAGATGTTGGTGAAGATTTGTTTGGCGAGGTGGGAACGGTGACACTAGAGAGAGAGAGAGAGTTAAACACACACACACACACACACACACACACACACACACTTGCTCATTCACATGGATGAGGAGGAAGGGGCTGGAGGGAACCTACAGCAAACAGGAGCTTGAGAACAAGGTTTGCGAACATGTACACGCCGATTTTCTTGCCTTCTGGCCGGCTGAACCGCGCGCTGGAGCGGTCGGTCAGGCAGGTAGTGAAGATTTTCTGCAGAATCTCGGCCGACATCTCGGCCACCGACTTGCGGTTGTCGTCGTCGCCACCGCCGCCGCCGCGGCGCCGGAGCAGGTCCGGGCGGCGGGAGAGAAGCATGGTGAGTTTGGAGAGAGTCTCCGACAGGGACATGCTGGTCTTGAGCAGCAGGCCACCGTAGGTGGGATGAGCGAAGGCTGTGCTACAGGAGCTGTGGGGTGTTCATGTCGTCATTAGCAGCCGGGACAAGCAGGCCATCAGCAAAGTGACAAAAGAGAGAAACCCACTTGACCAATCCGCACAGCAGTTCGTGTGCACCGAACAAGTCCGCGAAATCCGCATCCCGCCAGAACATCAAATAGTCCTTCACGAAGCTGATCAGGCCGGGCCACGGCGTCGGGGCGGACGGGTCTGCGGCGGCGGCGGCATCGTCGTCCTCGGGCAGGCACTTCTCGACCAGCGCGTCAATTGCCGCGCCGTCGCGGAACTGCGAGCGCAGCGTGTCGGCCAGCTGCCGGTACTGCGGCGATGCGGTGCCCGGGTCGACCTGCAGCCAGGCACGCAGCTTCTCGCCGTCGTTGGCGCGCACGAAGCTGCGCAGTTGCGATAGGAACTGGATGACGAGGCTCATGGTGGTGTGGGTGGCGCTGGGGTGTTGTGAGAAGTGGCGGTGGCGGGGGCTTCTCGCCCTGGACGTTCGCAGCGCCCACCGAGACCAACGCCGGTGTTGTTGGTCTGCGGCCGCAATAGAAACAGACAGGAAGTGGCTGGTGGGTGAGCTTGGTGAGTGTGGCGGTGGTGGTGATGTTGCTGTTTGTTGTTGTTGTGATGGTTTGTGAATGCGATCGGGGGTCAGGTAGTGAGAAGAAAAAGAGAGACAAAAGGTAGGGGGAGGTGAAGAAAAGAAAGGAGAGAAACATGAAGAGGAGATGAAGACGAAAGCAAGACGTTGAAGATCAAGTGACGTTGAAATTGACGAGGGACGTTCCAAACTGAAAGCTGGAAGGTAGCTGGGCACGGTTGTTCCTGCACTGAGAACCGAGTTATCGCGACATCACGTGGTGATAAGCCGGGAGTCTTTCAACCACCCAACCCACCTCTCACAGTTTTGAAGACAGAGAACTGGTTTCGCGGTTTCATTTTATCGTCCTGTCCATCTTCCCCCGATATATACAAATCCCCGAGACTGATTTCACCTAGCTGACGGAAAGCTGCATCGGCGGGTGGCTGGATACAGCAGCGCAGGCTACGGCGGTCTTCCGTCTCCCGGAATGTGGGTGGGTCACCGCTCCGTAAGCTCCGGACGGAAATGCTTTTTTATGTGTGCATTCCCGCCTGTTGGATTGTTGGATCCACGCGAACCTGCCCAAAACGTCTTCCATGCTTTGTGACGAATCTTACTCGGACTGCTGTAGATTCAGAGAGAGCGCCAAATATCGTCAGCAAGACGTGGAAGCTCCGGAGATTGGTGTACCGGTGGTTGGATGTTGTCGACCTGCTGGTACATGCACGTAACTCACCACGAGCATCTCGACAGCACAACTGGGACCCGAAGAACTGGTGGCATCAACGCATGTGTACTCGTAACCTCCTCTGCTCATCGAGTCATGGCTGCAGTTTCACGATGACTAGAGAACAATGTGAGGCTGGAGATAGGTATGTGTGTGTGGGGATCGGCCGGGAACTGATTGATGGAGAATGTATCAAATTCCTGGTTCTCTACAACTCTACAACTCTCTTGAGATGCGCATTCTTGAACCTTTATTTTATTTTATTTTATATTTATATTTTTATCTTTCTATCTCGGGTCCTCCAAGTTGGACCGCGCGTAGCAGAATCTCACAATATCACGTGCAGCAACTGACGCGCTCAGTTTTTTTTTTTGTTTTCGGCTTTCACCTTTTCGACCTCCGTCGTCTCCACCCATCCCGAAAACACGTAAAATATGAGTCATCCTGGCAATCTGTCCCCGCCTGACCCGTTTCGGCTAAGTGTGTGTGGCCGCACCCAGCTTGAGTCAGCGCGATTATGTTTTCCGCCGTGCACTGTGTACAATGTTGCCTACTATCGCATCGGTGTCTTCAACTCTGCGCTCGTTCGCGTTGGATGGCGATTTGCAAGTGAAACCCGCATCGGATTTGCTGTTCTCGCATCTTGAAGACGAGGAGTACGTCCTTTGGGTACTGCTCTGAAGAAAGAAAAGGCGCGAGAGAGAAAAGGCCTGAAAGTATTGTCCGTTGAGCGTCATGAATCACTCTCGACATTCCCGTTCCCAGACACGTGAGGAGGTACACAGTATTTCCACCCAGTGGATCACCCGAAGTAGCACTGTCCGTTATATAATCTCGACGCCCCCACTTTTCGCTCCTCGCTGATTCAGGCAAAGTGGCCGGGCCAAAAGTCTGGCTCCACTCTGCCCAAAGTGCATGAGGGATGCAGCCAGCCGGTCCGTGTATCATATAATCTCTTATTAATCTCTCTCCCCAGCCTCTTCGAGTTTTCCCTCCTTTCCTCCCCATCTCGCATCGCATTTTCTGACGACTTCATTTGGGCTGCTCGTTTTTCTGACTACTCCAACTTGGTTTACTCATCCTCAATCTGTGACAGTCACTGGTTTTCTTTTTGCTCGTCGTCTTGGTGTGATTTTTTTTTCGGCGACACCCCCCTCCCCCCAAAACAGCACTTGCTGAGTCAGATCTTCAACCTCCGGAAACCATCGTCAGTATTGACAAAGCTAAGAAAAAAAACATAGCAACAACTTATCGCCAGGTCGCTTCTCACGCCAAAGTGTGTATACATTTCGGCCTCACTTTTTTGATTCTCGGCCTCACTGTTTTTTTTTGCTTATTTCTTTGCGAGTAAACTTGGCTTTTGTCTGCCCTAGCTTTGTTTTTCTCCTCTTCCCCCTCTTTCTCCGTCGTCCTACAAATTCTCCTCTTCTTCCCGCTTTCCCTCTTCACAATTTGTCTTTGTGACAACTTTTTTACATACTCTTCCAACACGCTTTTCTTTCTACTCTTTTATTCATCATCCTCCTTTCTTCCTCCAACCAGGATCCACAATCATCGTCATCATCAGAATCAACCTCAACTATCTTATCAGCTTCAGTAAGCTCCGAGAATGAAGAAGTCCAGTGAAACGACTACCTCATCTGCTCTTGCTTCCTCGTCAGGTATGTTTCCGCGATCTTTTCATCTTTGTATTTTCCGATTTTCCGCACGTCAGATCTGCAGAATGCGCTGCGCGTCCGCACATCCAATCACCGTGAGCCTGGTGTTGTCGCGCGTATTAATCATCAAGACCCATCGCCAAAGTCTGTCTGTCGTCATCCCTCCTGCTATCGACGATAGAGAAGTCTCCATCTCCGATAACTCGAGAGTGGTCTCAGACGCGACAGCTGCAGCACCAGCAAGAGAAGCCCCGTGAGGGTGCCAAGATTCAGGGTCAGCCGGAGCATTACACTTCTCTGGTTCTCTTTTTCTTCTCTTTTTCTTTCTCAACCTGATGCCTTTCGCATGGTGATTCCCCCAGTTTCCCCCCCCCCTTTTGCTTCGTCTCGGCAGGTACAAGTGTACGTGCTTTCTGGCTGTCGCGCGCATGTGGGCTTTTCTTGCTTCGGACGGTGTTCCTCTGGCTTAACGCAAGTGCCTTAAGTGTCAAGTTGCATGCAACCAATCACCTTGCGTCGTGTTGCATTGCCGCTTCCACACCTTGGTCTTTGGGTTTGCTGACATACCGCTTTCCCTCTGCTGATGAATAATCAACTCTCACCCCCCCCCCCCCCCCCCCCCCCCCCC
>LNGL01000046.1:153237-208103 GCA_001510565.1 Knoxdaviesia proteae
CCCCCCCCCCCCCCCCAATTCCGTCTCTCTCTTCTCTTTACACCTCTTCATGGCAGAAGATCATATTCCCCGGCCCTCCCACTACCCACTCGTCAAAGATCGATTCTTGATCTTTGCCGGTTCTTCTCTTCCTTTTCACATTTTCTCCCTCCCAAATACCCCGTTTTGGCATATTGATTTATCGCTATCACTGGACCTTGGCGCTCGTCTCTCATTGTTTCGCACTTGCTGCATATACTTATCTTCATCTTGCTTATCCATCTTCACCTTCACTGATCTATCTCTCCCACCCTTCACAATCTTATCTGCACGGCGTTCGTATCTCTTTTTTTGCGCTTTCCAACCTGTTGTAAGGCAATCCTTTTGATCCAACTGGGTCTATTGGCACCGCTTTTACACATTCCCCCCTCCCTCTTCTATGCCCTCATCTCATCTTCCTGCCACCTATTACGCAAGCATGCGCTAGTGTGCTGCTTCACTTACACCGGCGCATTTCTGCCATGCTTCCCCCAGCCACTCTGCGCAAGACTCTGCTCTCCGCCTTCGCAGATGCTAAGAAGCCTCCAGGATACTAATGTTTGTTCGCCTTGTGTCTGTCCTATAGACTCCGATCTGCGTGCGACTCTTGAACTCCTCAAGGCTCTCCCCGAAGGAGTTACTGCTGCCGTCCGAGACGCGCAGACCCGATCTGTCCGCACCATTGCCCCGGTGCCCGATTACACGGAAATAGCGAGCCAGGTGACTCAGGCCCTCGGAGTTCAGGCGCAGCAACAGGCTCTTAACGCCGACGGCGACGCTTACATCGACCCCGAGCTTCGGACCCGCTCTCACGGCCAGGTTCCCACTGCCCCCGAGGCTAACATGATGTCGGCCGTTCCTGTTGCCCAGGCCGTCACCTCCGGCGCCATGCCGAATTCCGCCGCGCCTCAGGCCATCGTTCCCGCTGGCGCTGCCCCGGCCCCCCAGGCCACCGCCGAGGCTTCGGACGGCCGCAAGGGCAACAAGCGGGAGCTGTCGCAGTCCAAGCGTGCTGCTCAGAACAGAGCCGCTCAGGTAAGATTTTCTCCCGCAGTTACTGCCCCCCTTCCCCGCCTGTGTCAGTTCACCGGTCGTTTTCTTGTTCCTTGACTTCGCCATGTCGTACTTGTAGTCGCAGGCTGTATTCAGAATTTCTGCGCAGCACTGTCGGAGGGAATATTCTTGGCTGGGTTAATTACCTCTTGGCTGGTTCGTACATGGTTTATTCCCTCCACAGAACTGGGCGAAATTGTGAAATAACAACGAAGCAAGTTCTGTCGCGTTATCGCGGCTCGACCTGCTTCTTGCTGACTACACCATCCGTCGACATAGTGCGCTTAAAACGCCTATCAAGCGGTTCCTGGCGGCAAACTGGTTTTTGTCTTGAACTCGCACCAAAAGTGCAAGGATGCTCTAATGATGCGATCAGTGATTTATCATTGCTGAATCATAACTGCATTCTTCCTTTTGTTCTTTTTTTTTCCGCCGTAGTCTCGGCATCACCCGCTTCACTTCACTTCAGATTTGAGTCAGCATGTTCATGATGACTTCAGCATCCGCCCAAAACCCATCTTGATAAGAACTTACGTAACTAACCTTGCACCGTTTTTTTCTTCCTCCACAGAGAGCCTTCCGCCAGCGCAAGGAGGGTTACATCAAGAAACTAGAGCAGCAGGTTCGTGAGTTCGCCAATGTTGAGGAGAACTTCAAGGTCATCCAAAACGAGAACTACGCCCTGCGTGAGTACGTTATCCACCTCCAGTCGCGTCTTCTGGAGGCCCAGCGCGAGATCCCGCCTCCTCCTCAGAACCTCAACCTGGACCAGTCGGCCTCGGCCGGAGCCGACCAGGCCAACGGGTCGGGTGATGTCCACATCCCCGATGCGCCTCCGGCCCCGACTCCGCTTGAGGCCGTGGCCCAGGCTGTGGCCGGACTCGCTGCGGCCGAGAGCCAGCAGTACGAGACTGTCTCGGCCAAGCTCGAACTGGCTGACGACAGCCGCACCCCGGACGAGATTAACCGGCAACTTCGGGCTGAGGCTGCTAGTCAGTAGTTCTACTCGTACCCCGCCTTGTACTAGCCGGTTGTCCGCTGGTTTCCATCCGGGCCCGTCTCGCTCTGCTGGTGTTCGCAGAACATCCAACCCCGGCCTCCGTGGCACCCATTTCCCTCCAACCGGTTCTTTTTTCCGTTTTTTTCTTTCACTTCGCTTTCCCCTATGCCTCCAATTTCTCTCAAGAGAGGTCTTTTTTCTTTTTCTCTTGACACGTCTATCTGATGGTCCTACCGCCAATGTACGACCTACAGTGCCCCTACTCCACCCCATTCACAATCCGCCATGAACGACATCTGAGAAGATGGGCGAAGGATTTGTGTCGATAACAGACTCTCAGCATACACAGTAGTATATCTTGGGTTTCTGATCTTGATACATTGCTCCCCCTAATTCTTGTTTTAGTTGTCACCCCCCCCCCAGTTTTATGTTTCTCTTTGCTTCTTAATTTGGTACCCCTTTTATTAGTTCTTTTCCTCCTCTCCCGTGTCTCCTTCTTTCCGTCTCTTTCGGGTTCGGAGTGTGCTCTCCCCTTCGGTCTTGTTCTCACGTGGATTTATATCCCAAAAGACTCCGGTGGCCTAGATGGGTATTTTCATTCATCACCGGCGTTACTTTTCCTATCGGCGTCGTGGAGTTCTAGGGCTTGAGCTTAGTCTTTCTGGTCTTTTTCTATTTCCCCCCTGGTTTCTTGGTTTGCTTTTTTTCTGTCACTATCTTGTACTCCTTTTCTTCTTCTGTTATGACTGTTCCGGTACACCTTGGGACGTGGTTGGAGGAGATGGGAGGGAAGAAGTTGGCCAACGGTTGCTTTTTCTTTTTTGGTGTGTTTCTCGTACTTTTGGGAGGTTGGGATTGGGATGGGAATTTTAACTCTTTTTTCTTTGGACCCTTCGTTTTAGATCCAAGAAGTTTTGCTTTTTCACTTGTCTGCTGCGTAGTTGGGGCATGTTGTGAAACCGTGATGTGATGTCGTGCTCCGTTCGGGCGGAGCGCCGGTTCGGATGGCACCGGATGGCACCGGATGGCCCCGGATGGCTCCGGCTGCGTACAGGAGAAAGAACCGTCGACGGGGTACAAGATGAAATGACTACGAGGGCTGGACACAAGGAAGGGAAGAAGATTTTTCTTTTTCTGTATTTGTAAAGAGCAAATATCAAGCTTAGAAGGTAAAAAAAAAAGCAAAGAACAGACAAACCCCCGAAAAAAGACTCCGTTTTCCGACTCCTTCTCCGCAGTCCCACTTTTGTCCGGTTTCCAGAGGGAGAGGGGGATATTGTGTAGTAGTAGTAGTTGGCTGCTGTTAGTAAGTGTGAGTCAGGGTGCTCCTGAACCTGGTGCAGACTCTTGGAAATCATGCGGTTCAGTAGGCGTTGCCGAGGTCGTGCTCCTAGAGAAGGGGGGGAAAGGAGGGAATGTTAGCATAAGGCCGAGTAAACACATGATGGGGAACGAACGGGAGACAACCCACCTTGAGGTAGTCGACGCCTCTCTCCAGGTACTCCTCGCGGGTGACGCGGGCGGCCTTCCACGCCGCCGAGCCGGCCCACTTGGCGGCGCCGCGCCAGGCATCGTTGAGGGCGTCGTCGGCGCGGCGGAGCACCAGCGGCGCGCCGGCGGGCAGCAGGGCGGTCAGGCCGTCGCGCAGGCGGTCGTCGAAGTTGCGGAACAGGGTGTTGCCGCCGGTCAGGAAGACATCGCGCAGGAAGGCGTCGCGCCAGGCGTCGGCGGACGCGACGGCGGGCGGCGCCGCGGTCGTCAGCCGCTGGGTCAGGATGTCGCCGGCCAGGTCGACGATGCCGGCCTGGTCGACGCCCGCAATGCTCGGCTGGAAGACCACCTCCGGCACGCGGATGCGCTCGACGTTGAGGTGGATCTGGTTGGCCTCGGCCGCGGACGCGGCGTCGAACGGCCGCGGGCCGCGCGTGAAGGCGTGCATCAGGCTGCGGCTCCAGTCGGCCTGCGCGTCCCACGTGTCGTCGTACACGAAGGCGTCGTCGTACAGCAGCAGCTCCTGCTCCAGCCCCGCCAGCTTGGCCATCAGGTCCTCCTCCTCGTCGTCGCTGGCGTTCTCGGCAATGTCGCGGTACACGCCCCAGTCGTCGTCGTTGGCGCCGAAGTTGTCGTCGTCGCCGCCGCGCCGCCGCTTGCGCGTCGGCGTGTCGCTGGCCAGGTTCGCCAGGCTCTTCATGCGCATCTGCGACGCCAGGCTCTTGCGGTTGCCCATGTCCTGCTTCAGCCGGTCGCGCTCCTTGATCTTCTGCAGCGTCGCCGTGCGCGCCGCCCGCCGCTCGTCCAGCCACTCGTCCAGGCTGTTGGTGCGCCGGTCAATGTCGGCCTGCTTCTCCTCGGCGATCCGCGCCTTCTCGGCCTCCTTCTCCGCCTTCGCGCGCTGCCGCGCCTCGAAGTTGGCCTTGGCGAGCTTCTGCAGCCGCTTGCTCTTGATTCCCGCATCGTCGAGCTCTTCGTCCGGCACTTCGAGGAGGTCAAACACCGGCGCCTCTTGCGTCTCTTCCTCCTCGCCGCCGATATCCTTGATGCGCGCCTTGCGCACAACCTTGTCCAGATCGCGGATCGACCGCTCCAGGTGGTTCTCGTCCTTGAAGTCGTTGTCGTCGAGCAGCCGCTTGGCATCCTTCTTGTTGGTGGTGAGGAGCTTGGCCTGGATCTTCTTGTAGGTCTCCAGCTGCTTCTCCTTCTGCATCAGCTTCTCTAGGCGCATCTTGGCGGCCTGCTCCTGCAGACGCCGGCCACTCTCCTTCTTGCGCTCGGCAATGCGCGCCAGCTCCTCCTCGCTCTTCTGCACCACCACCTCCTCGACAAACGGGTACTGGATGACAACGTCGCGGTTCTCCAGGCCGCTCCACTCAAGGTACGAGCCGAGTTCCTTGTCGTAGTCCTTGGACACGTAGCAGAAGTCGCGGATCATGTGCTCGGCCTGCGACGTGTTCTGTTTGCCGTTGAAGGCGGGGTACTTGAGGCGGAGCAGCTTCAAGAGGTATTCGGCCGACTGCCAGCCGCCCCAGTTCAGGCGGATGGCCTGCGAGAGCATGGCTTTGGAGTTGTAGACGGGAATGGCGTGGGTGGCGGTGTAGGAGGACGACAACACAAGACCGGTCGAGCCCTTGTTGTAGTTGAAGGAGAAGAGCGAGTCGATTCCGTAGGCCAGCGACGGCGCTCCGTAGCATTCGAAAACGATTTCGGTCATGGCTGGATGGGAAGAGAAGGCGGGTTAGCCGAAGGGAACCGGACATGACGGAGGATCTCTGTGAGGAGACCGGAACAAAACATACCGTTGCGAGCATACTGGAGGTTGGCCACGGCCTCGGTCATGACAATGGGCATGTCGATGGGCCCGTCGGCATTGTTCATGCCTAGCTTGATGAACATGTAATCCAGCAGATGCTCCATGACATCCCAGGAGGTGACAATGCCGGTGCCGGCCTCGAAGGCGTTGCGGATGTGGTTGCGGGCGGTGTTGTCGGCGTAGCAATCGGCGCCGGCCAGCGAGTAGGTTTTTCCGGCTTTGCGGTCGCGGTACTTGGCCATGATCGGCGGGAGGGAGAAGCGGGGGTTGGATTCGAAGTTCCATCCGGCGCGGACTGTCGACGAGCCTGTTTATAGGGCAGTGGGAGCAATCGCATTAGTGTCTGGCTCAACATCACAGAAAGCCGGGAGACGATGTGGGAAAGCCGCCACGTACCGTTGTCAATCACAATCGCAGCCGAGTCCGGCTCCATGGCCAGCGCCCGGTCCCGGCCATCGGTCTGCACGGGGATCGCCTTCTCAAACTTGGCTTCCTTCACGGGGAAGATCTGGGCGGGAGGGTAGGTCCGCTCGGGCGGGCGTTTGCGCGCATCGAGAATGACCGGCGCCACGTCCTCGACGGCTGCCGGAGCCATGGCGGGAGATGGGATCGAGAGCAGAACTGCGGGAAACGGATTATATGAGGGATTTGGGCGTATATATTCGGAAGTTTGTTGCGCAATTGAAGATAATCGTGGGAATCAAGAAAAAAAAAGAAATGGTGGTGAGAGGGTGGAGGGAAGAGATATTTCGAGATGGAAGATTCCGGTGAAGGCGGGTTTAGGATGGCGCGGAACGAGGAAGAAAAAGATGAGAGATGAAATTAAAATCGAAGCTGTATCTTGGAGGGAAGAAGGAAAAACGAAGTGATGGCGATTGGCGCTTCTCTGTGCGGTGAAGAAGAAAAACCGTGATTGACGATGCTTATCCCACGAGCTGCAATTTAGCTTCACGAGGCTTCCGTTCAGCCTTGTCGCAAGTTTTCAATGTGAGGATAGCAGGGTTTTACCCTACGCCAGACAGTGGCTTCGGTGGTTCCGAGTGATTTACAGGGGACTAGCCGCTATAAATATGAAGGAATGTTTCGCTACAGGGGGGATAGGCCTGTAACAGAGCCATATTGTTGTTAGGGTTGTCTATGGTTGTCTAGGGTTATCTGTGTGTACGAACATCACGGAGAACATTCATTCTAAACAGTGTATCTCAAGTCATGGCTGCGATTTCAGCGAGAATAGTCAAATTGAGACATCATAAAACAAAACAAAACAAAAAACGAGCATCGTGTGAATCATAAGCAGAATCCCGTTCCCAAAAACGTCCCCCCAAAAGGCCAGAAGTGTGGCCCTTTACGCTGGCGGGTGGAGAGTGTTCGTTTCTGAAGCAGAAGGTCAGTCTGGATATGCAGGGCTGAGATGGACTTGAGGAATGCCGGCACTTACCCTCCAGGTGAAATAGCACGTTCGACTGGTAGTTCTTGAACATCTGCGCAACGAGCTCAACGTTCATGTTCTGGAGGTTGATGTCCTAGCGAGAAGCCGCCTTAGTCAGTCGACTCCCTATTCGACTACACCCGGGGACGAAAGAACCTACCTGAAGTGCTTTGTTCATAGCCACGACGGCCTCATTGAGTTTCTCCTGTGCAGGCAACAGCCTGTTAACCTCTGGAACAACACAGAAGTGGGCTGTAACGAGTGCTTACCACGTTTGTGATGATACGGCCGAGCAGGAGATTCTGCTGGTGCTCGTGGGGGTTTTCCTGGAGATGGGAGTTAGATGCAGGGACGCCACACTGGCAGAAACACGGAGACTCACCATTTTGGTGGAAGTGTAACTGAGGGTCCGTATTTGGCGATTGATTTGAACTTGCTCGTTTGTAGAAACAGTTGGAAGCCGTGAAGTTGGTGGATGATAACGCGTCTAATCGCGTTGGGGGGGGAGGGCGGTGAACCGTGGCAGAAAATAACCCGTGAGCTTGCCTCAATTCAGTTCAGAGCTTGTTTGACATTTCAAGATGATCGTTTTTCTCTCCTGGAACCATTGCACGTTTACACTCGTCATCCTTCATCCTGATTCTTGCTTGTGTTCAACAATTTCTCTGAACCAACTCATTTTTAATCCGATCCCCCCTCCCAGTACACCACGAACCTCACTCATACCAGCACTCTTCCAAGTCCCCGGATCTCGACCGTCATCGGCAGCTTCGCCCGTCCCCAGCCTCCCACCCCAAGCACACACCCCGATACCTCGACCTCCCCAAATAAATCTCCAACAATGGCCGCCGCCGCCTCCGCCGCCGCCGCGGCCGAAGAAGCCAGACTGGTGCACCAGCAGCTGATTGACGAGCTGGACATCCACGCGGTGCACAAGTCGTTCCGCAGTCCGCACTGGCGGCCGAACCAGCGCCGCAACAAGAACCTCAAGACCATGCTCGGCGACATCTCGCGCCGCGAGGCCTCGGCCCTCGCCACCCCGCAGGCCAACAGCGGCGCGGCAACCCCGCAGACCCCCTCGGCCGCGGCCGCTGCCGGCGGTAAGGCCGACGACGGGCTGTCGACCAGCGGGAGCTCGACGCCGACCGGCTCCGGCGTGCCGGGGTCTGCCGGCGGCACCGCGCCGAACATGTCGGTCAACCTCGCCCAGGCCTCGCGCAGCCTGTCCAAGCTCGTGCTGGAGAAGAGCCTGCGCTCTGGCGTGGCGAGTGCCACCGCCCCGGCCGGCACGCCGGCGACTACTGCTGGCGGCGGGCTGGCGGCGGCGCCGGGCGCCACCTACACCAACATCGAGTCGGCGCCCTCACTGGCCCATTCTCGCCGGTACTGCGACATCACCGGCCTGCCTGCGCCGTACATCGACCCCAAGACGCGGCTGCGATACCATAACCGCGAGGTGTTTGGCGTGATTCGCAGCTTGCCGCAGGGTGTGGCCGAGCAGTACCTGGAGGCCCGTGGCGCCCACACCATCCTGAAGTAAGGGTGTGAAGAGCGCTGCGGCCTGGCCTTATTCAGGGCCGGGCCATTTTAGTTACAGACAATGACCGAGCCGGAGCGGAACACTGCCGAGGAAGACCGAGGATCATGAACCACTGCGACGCCCCGCCACCGTTTCCCCCATCTCGGGACATTCTACGATTCCGCGTCTACCTACACTCACGACCACAATACGCTACGATACTACACACCACAAAGCACAAAGCACAGCAGGTGTCCGACCAGCAAAACCAAGCCCCGTCTACACACTCTAGGCCTTTCGACCCAGGTGCCAGGATGGCGCTCCGGCTTAATCGTGGCCGCGCCGACTTCTCCATTCGCAAAAAATACGAGAAGGGCGGGGGCTTGCTTTCTGCCCGAAAGAAACAAAAGTTCTACGACGGGGGACCAAGACGGTATGGGGGAGAAACCGGTCTCGGTTACCAGAGCACCAAGGCTTGGTCGTCGGGGCGGAAGGGAGAGAAACAGGATATATAGCCAGAAGTGGTAGTCGTAGCCGTTTTTTTTTTAAGGAGGCCACACAGCTAGTCTGAATAATTGATGGATTTCTTCTGAAGTTGACTCTGCGTGTGGTGCTCGGTGAGCTCGTGAGTGTGACTTCTCATCGCTTGAGTCGTTGGTGCCAACAACCAGAATCAAAAGCTCACTGAGAGCCTCACCGGTGTCATGAACGACTGTTTCTGAGAAGAAGAAAGCTATTCTCACGAATTCTCTGGCGGACGCTCGCCGAGATCGAGGGCCGGACAAGTCCCTCTCCAGACAGAGTTGAGGTCGCAGTGAAGAGAGGGAACAAAAGCCGGGAACGGTTCCGCACACAAAAAAACTTTCTCAAGCCGTCGGTTCCATACCGGATGAACTCAGGACCACGTCCCCAGCATCTATAACCCTAGCATTAAGGGTTTCCAATCTCCCACAGCCACCAATCACCGCCCACCCACAGATTTTATACAGTGCAGACCGACTCACTGAAGCAGATCCAGCAGCTCGTATTGAGATTCCAAGCCTGTGATTGCAACCCTAGAGCCTCCTTTCATCTCCTTTATCTTGCTTGCCTGGGTCTTGTGTCGTTGGTCTTCTCAACTTTCTTCTCTCGCTGCTGTCTCTCTTCTGCACTTTCTCACTTCACAAGAAAACTGAATCTTCCCTGCTCTCAGGATCGATTCTCTCGTTGAATATAATACCCTCCTTTCTCTCTGCTCTACTGCCCGGCCTTTCCAGCATCCGTGCCCTCCGAGTCGTGTCTCTGCCTCTTTTTTTCTTTTCTTTTTTCTTTGCGCGCGCCTGTCCCCTACACGCTGTTCACTTGCGACGACGCTCAAGCTGCCGTTCATAGCCCAGATCTCCAGAGTTCCGCTCCATACACAGCCCAACATGTCGGCAATGTGGCTTTCCGATTCGCAGAGTGCGTTGACTCCCTCTTTGTGCCATATGCCCGGCTTCTCGAGAGCGCTGAGAAGATCTCGCGCGTTCTCTTCCCCCCCCCGGGGGCGGCGCAGTCTTGTGTGCGGGCAGCGCAATGCGCCGCTCGGCCGCTCCACCGGCCCGGCGCATCACCAACCCACGGAAACCCCGGGGTGAAGCCCGTTCGTCATGCTAACTTCCTTTGGTCTTTGTGTTTCTCGTAATGTGTAGAGATTGGTGTTGCTTTCTGCACTGGTGGTGAGTTTTCTCCTGGCTTCGGTCTCCGCGTGCTTGTCTTGTGCTCGATGCTGACGCCGTCTGTTGCGCGCCGTGGCCAGGTGGCTTCTTCATCATCGGCGGCGTGATGTTGTTTTTCGACCGAGCTATGTAAGTCCGCCTCCGCCCCGGGTCCTCCGTGCCCACCTCCGCGGTAACTAACCACTTGTCTTTCGTCTCTATCCAGGCTCGCCATGGGAAATGTACGACCTCCCCAGCCCTCCGCGTGCCCGTTCCTCCCCTCACGATGATATCTCTCACACTCACACACACACACACACACACACACACACACACACACGCGACCGCTAACCCCCTGACCCAATACCCGCCAGATCCTGTTCCTGATCGGCCTGACCATCATCATCGGCCCGCAGAAGACCTTCGCCTTCTTCGCGCGCATGCCGAAGCTAAAAGGCACGTTTGCGTTTTTCTTCGGCGTGCTCCTGATCCTGATGCGCTGGCCGCTGATCGGCTTCTGCATCGAGCTGTACGGCATCGTCATCCTGTTCGGCGACTTCCTCGGCACTATTGTCGGCATCGCCCGGAACTTGCCCGTGGTCGGCCCGTTCATCGGCACTGCGGCCGATCGTATCGGTATCGGCCGTCGCAACGCCGAGCTTCCCGTCTGAGCGCCACATATCACACTTCTACGAGTAAAAGAGGGGAAGGGGGCCTCGAACTGACAGATCGAGCGGCTTTGCGGCCGTGTTGCACGTATGGCTCGCTTCTTTCCTCTGCCTGTGCTTGTTTGGCCGAATCCCCCTTCTCCCCTGCTGCGATCTTCCAAGTCGTCCGACTCTCGCCCCCTCCCCCGTTGAATCCTCTTTCGTCCCCGTTACCTTGTTCTAGCTGTTTGTAATTCAGCGCTGCCGCCCGTTATTCTTTTCGATATATACAGAGCGTTTTGTAGCGCCAGCCTGTTCTTTGATTCTTCTTCTTCTTCTTCTTCTGCTTCGTTTTTTCTCTTCTCCTCTCCTCTTCTCTATACACTGCCTCATTGCGATCCAACGCTCTCGGGTGGCAGATGACCCGGGTTTGTCCTGACGTTTACGACCTTCACCGACCGGAGTTCTGTTTGTTTGCTTTTTTCCGTCCCATTTTTTGCGTTCTTTTTTTCTGGCGGCTATCTGAACGTGATTAGAAAAAAATGATATGTGGCTCCCAACTTCTCTCAAGATTCAGGGGGTGTGGACGGGGTGGGACACGCGACCTTTTGAGCCGGACGGCTACGGCACCTTTTTGTTTTTTGTGTGTGTTGACGCTTCTTTTGGAGAGCATTCGGGTGGGAAGAATGCCTTGTTTTGAAATCTCGTTGGTCAATGGCTTCATGTCGGCAACTATATAGAGTTTGGTTCTTTTGGGGGCGTCGCAAGCGCCGGCCGGATTTAGATAGACGGGAGTACGGATAGCTGGGGAAGGGAGGACACCGGTAGCTCCGATCCGGGTTAACCAAGGTGCAGAGGGGCACGGAGTTTTCCATACTAATGATAATTACTTGTTGTTGTTTTTTTTTCACCTCCTCATTTCTAAAGAGCCGTATCTTTACTTCACTCTAGAGGCATCTTCATCAACTGGGGACATAGCATTATCACGACAGACAAAAAGGTCGGGACACAAAAGACGAACCAGTACGACTGGGACTGACAAGATCAAATAAGACATGGGCTTCTGGGTGGGACAGTGACTTCTTGAACCAGACAAGAAGGGCAAAAGGTTTCTGCTGGGCTGGGTTGGATTCAATGAACAGACAAATATATGTAGGTTGAGAAAACATTGAAGAGGCGGAGAACAACGACTTGGTCTCTCTTTAAGAACAAAAAAAACACAAAAAAGCAGGGGGTCATAAAATTTCTCTTTCTCTCACACCAACTCTCTATACACCTCTATGAGGCGGGGAAACACCATGGAACATGGGGTCAAGTCTCTTTCTCACTCTGCACCCGATTCCATTCCATTCGTCATTTCATATTGTTTTTCATTAGGCAGACGGGGAATATCTGGCCAGAGAGCTCCAACATCCAGGAAGCGGGGGAGGCTACACCTGACGCCACAGGCAGCGGCTCATGTAGTCGGGCAGATACCCGCCCCCAGTTTCAGAAGTACGGAGCTGGCCCGGCTCGATAAGAAGAGCGGTTATCATCGTGGCGGGCAATCGCTTAGTATCCGACGGAGATGAGGTAGTCGGCAAGGGCCTCGACGGTAGTGGCGGCGTTACCGGCAACGGCGCCCTCGCCGTAGTGGCCGACGATGATGGCCTGGTTTGTCTTGACAATGCAGATTCCCTCACGGCCCTATTTGTCGACGACCATATATGTATCAGCAGCTAGAATCTCGAGGGCATATCACTTTGTGCATCTCACCTTGCGGGCATATATGCTACGGCCCTCGACCTTAGTGGCGATGTACTTCACCGAGCCAAGAATGATGCCGGAGGCGAAGAGGACGTCGGCGGCGGCGCTCTCTCCCGAGAGCGCCGGAACAAGGTTCTTGATCTCGGGAAGCGTAACCTATGAGGCCAACGCATTAGGGGTCTGGTTATCAACGCAGTTTATGCTCGTCCACTCTTATATGTCAACCGCGTTCCACCCCCGTTTCTCTCGCACGATGCCGGAACTAGCCGGCGATACCTACCTGGAATCCAGGGGAAGAAGCCCAAACGCTGTCGCCAGCAGCACTGTAGATGGCACCCGAGTCGAGATGGCCCGAGCCGAGGAGGCTGTGAAGAGAAAAGAGGATCACGAGGGTGTTAGTCGAAGTCTCCGAGGAGATACTCAGCCACAGCGAAGAGACACCGCGGGAGCTTCCGGGGACAAGTGAATCGAGACAAGACGCCACAGCCACTCCCGCGGGGAACGTGGATGGGGAGGAGGAAGTTCGAGAGGGTTCAAAGAGTCGTCACGGGGAGCTTCCTTCGTTACCGTGATGGGCAGTTCGAGGCGGTCGGTGAAAGGGTCATATTAGGAGCTCACCTCGAGTCGACATATCCTAAGAGGCAGTACACACAACGTAAGTAACCAAAAAGTGCAGAAGAACAAGCAGCTGGACTGGCGACTGGCCCAGATCAGACGGCCACGGAAGCTTTTTGGATCTTCAAGATGCAAGGCAACCCGGAATTCACAGGAGAGAGGGGTGGGTTCTCCCGTTTGTTTCTTGGATCAGACATACCTTGCCACGACATCTTGAAAGCGGGGGAAGGCTAAGAGACGGTTGAAGCTTCGGCCGTTAGCAGAGTCCAGCTATTCCGGGATCGAGATATAAGGCACGGTGAAAAGCCCGGGTGAGATCAAAGAGGACAAATAGGGACTGAAGAAATCACACAAGGGTCGGTCGTCAAGAGGAGGGGAAGGGGCAACAGCAGCAAGAAGAAAAAAAGGGGGGGTTCTTTTTTAAGAGACCAGGGCAAGATAGATAGAGGTAGAAATGAGCTATGGCATACAGATTATAGATGAGATATCGAGGAGAGAGACTTGGAAAGATGAAATCGAGAACAGAGGAGTTCAGAAAGACCAAAACGGGGGAACAAATCTAGAAAAAAGGACCAAAAAGGAAAAGAGGAAAAAGATTGGAGAGAGTTTGCACAATGTTAGTGACGCATGACAGAAGCTGCTTCACGACGTTGGTTTTCCACACCACCAAAACATGACCCCGCCAAAAGACAGCCAGCACCATACTTTTTTTTTTCATCGCGGCTGCTAGCAGTTGCAAAATACAGCGAAGCAGCGCCTGCAAAAGCTGTTCGCTATGGTGGGGTTGCCAAGTTAGAGACGCTGGTGCGGGTGGGTACTCAGGTATCTGGAGTGCTTGTACTCTAGTGCGGGTAGGCTACTGTAAAGCTACTTAGTGCTCGCAAGCGGACAGATAGTGTGTTACATGTTTCAACCCACCTCAGACAAGCATAACCGTGAACAGGCCATGCATTGAATGAGGGGAGGATTTGTTTCATCGGTTTGTGCTGGCAGCTGGCAGGTCAAGCATTGGCAGCTGTCAGGCCACCATCGAGAATGTCGTCTCTGTAGATTCATTCGTCTGACTCTCACGAGATCACCTTCATACAGGCACCAGAATAGACACCACACATCTATCTTTCTGCCCAGAATACTGAGAGATTCTCCTCGTTACCGACTAGCCTGCGAGAACCGGAATGGCCGAGTGGAACTCATCACAGTGGAAGTCCACCGGAACCTCCACACACCCCCCCTCCGCTAGCCGTCAAGCCGTTGACAGCCACGACGATCCTCACCAACCGCCGTTCTGATCAGCTCTCGAGTCAGTCGAGACAGTCACTTTTTTTGTCTCTTTTCGTCTTCCTGCAGGTCGACTGTGACCTCACATCCACCAGAAAACACGAGAAAAACATGAGAACAACATGAGAACAACATGAGATGAAAACCTCGAAAGGGAAAAGTGATCGCAGGGCTTGCGTCCCGTCAGACTAGCCCGCCTGCTTCACCTCTTTAGCCACACACAAAGCCGGTTACACGTCCGGTTGCAGACCCGATCACGATCCCCGCATCGCTGGAGAGGGGGATACTCCGGCCGTACTGTCCCGAGGCGTGGTGCTCCAAGTTTGAAGGAGAGAGATACCACTCCATCTTTTTCTTTTTCTTTTGCCTTTGCCGGTGTGTGTGGCTGGCGCCTCTTTGTGTTCTTCTTTTCGTGCCACCACACTCTCTCGCCCATCCTTTGTGAAACGCACGCTGTTCAGCCTTTATTCTTTTCGCCTCTTGGTCCATGGCCGAGAGCACCCGCTTGGTAGCCGATGTTGCCGTGGCGATTTGTCAGGGCTACCGAGCTACGAAGCCTGCGACGGCTCGTTCTCGAGGAGTTGGAGAACGGGAAGATATATCCTGTTTGACGTGCCACTCCTTCCATCCCATGCATCCTCGTACCATCTTCGAGAACACCACGGTATGCAGAAGCGCGAGCATCCAGAAGGGAACCACAACTCTCCCCCTGCGCCCAGAATAGGGCAAATGTAATCATCCAGCTGCGGGTGTCCGCAGATTTCCTCTATCGTAGACACTCCTCTTTCCTTTTTGTTGCTGGCAGGGGTGGTTTCACCGGAACGAACTGGCGATCTTCTGACGATACTGGAACGACGGCTGGGAGGACTTCCGCTACTGGCCGCTCCGTCCGAACTTTGCTGCCCATGGGCTGCGCAGAAGTGGCGGACGGCGGCTAAATAAGGTGTGAGGAAGGACTGGAATGTATCATGACAGCGTCCCGAACCAAACTGTTCTTCCCTCTTTTACTTCGTAATTCGGGCGATTTGCGATGATACGTACGTAGGCTAGCTTATTTACTAAGGGTTAGGGTTGCTGTTACGTGTCTATCTTGGAGAGAGACGATATCCACAGTACCCAACCTTTGATATGTCATTCTCCTAACCTAGAAAAAGAAAAGAAAAGATAAGCTCACAAAAAGAACCAGATCCACTATAGAAACAGCCTGCTCCCTTCAATCGAAGACTCTCAAGCTAACCATTTTCCCTTCTAGAGGATGTCCTAGTTTAGCCAGAGCCTCCAACTCTGATTCTGAGAGTCGATCTGAGGCAAGGGGCCAGTCAAGATCGACAGCCCTCGAGACAACAACACACGCTTCTGCATCCTCCGAGAGCGAAAATGGGACACACACACACACGCCACTAAATTTTGTGTGGTGTTTTGTTTCAAGATAGATTAGAAAATACAGGACCCAAAGACCGTAGACAAAAAAGAAGCAGCAACGTGGGCTATGCTAGGGCTGAGGGAAGAGAGACAGACAAGAGTGGAGGCGGGTCTCAAAACTCCCACGGCTGTGAAGCCGACCGACGGAGAATAATGTGCCAGACCAAACTTCAGGATGGTGGAGAAAGACGCAGTTGATAATAAAGGAAATTGATCCATCTTCTTTTTTTCCTCTTGGTACAGCAGAAGACGGTTGCCCTGCTTCCCCCCCCCAAAATGGATGTCGGCTTCCGGTACTCCGTGTAGACTTCCCACAGCGGGATGGACCAGTGGGAGAGACAATGACCTGCATGATGGTGATGGGTTGCTGTCTTTCATTTCACATCTACCAGCCAGCCAGATTACAAGAACAGCGCATCAACACGAGGGCTCAAGAACGCGCATCATCTCAGTTGGATAACCTGGCACTACCGCCAGGTTCTGGAAGACACGGCCCCATCCCCAGCTCCATCTGGGCTTATAGGAGCACAGATGTAATTGTTTGGTTTGGGTTGAAAGGCCCCTAGGAATCCCAGCAATACCAATGCGAGTTCTTGCTATACCGGATGGTAGGTTTGTGATTTGCTGTGCAAACGGTCTATACAGCGATTGAGATTTTGCTGTTGTTCTTCCGAATCCTGGTCACTCCGACGTGAAGCTGGTCTCGGAGGCGGTCAAAGAAACGATAAGAGGGCCATACATTCGACAGTCCATACCTTGCTGCTCTCTGGGCAAGTCGGCAATGCTTGCAAGACATCACAGTTCTTCGATGATGATGAACATCGATCTGCCTTGAGGCGGAGAATCAGAACAAGTATGGTGTGTAAGAGGCCCATTGTGGGCGAGCAGTGAGCTTGCCCCTCGGCTCTTAACTGTGGATGGAATAAGTAATATACCATATCGTTCGCGTGAGGTGAGACAGGAGAAAAACGGTTAAGAGAAAGAAAGTCCCGACAAATAAACTGACTGCATGGCGGACCGGCCGTCGCACAGCAGAGTGCCAGCGCACACAAAGTTTCCAGCGGGGCTCCGTTCGTGCTCCTTGCAATTTTAATCCAGAGTTCTGGGCTGTCAGTATGCTTACACTGCTGCAAAAGTCCTGAAAATAGCATACGGTTCACGCAAGAAGTTCTCCTTCGCCCTAGCGATTCGATGAGGGGGGCGGGGGGTAATTTCTCTTAGCGAACGCTTCCACGCAATCTGGGCATCATCGGATCGGCACACAATTTGCACCAGCAGGACTTATAAAGTCTCACACACACATACACACACACACACACACACACACACACTAGAGAAGCGGCGTGATTCAGCTGCGAGATGCTGCGTGGACCCAGAAAGCGAAACAAAAGGCAGCTTCTCTTTTAGGGAAAACTCAATGTCTCCGCCTCTGGAGACGCAACCCTTGAGTCCGTCTGAAGTTGACCTTCTGGGACCGGGCCTTGGCCATCGGAGCGAAGCACTCTGTGAAGCGAGCTCGTCTGAGTCTGTGGAGACCAACAATGCACGTCAGATGGTGGCCAAGGGGTGAATCATTGGAAAAAGGAAAGGCCATCGACCCCAACGGGCATAGTCGAAAGGAAAAAGGAAGCGCGAACAACCGAGATGGAGTGAATCTGTCAAAGGGCAAAAGAAAAAGCAAAGGAAAAGAATTACCTTGCGACCCATTTTCTCTTGAGCCTCGTGTCCTGATATTCCCCGTGATGTTTATCCACGGTTTCGGTTCTGTCACAACCACACTGAACAGCCTGCGGAGGACACATCCGCACCGATAGCACATAAGGGGAGACGCTTCTGTGTGGACGGACGGATATAACAAACCTCAGAGCGAAAAGGTCCCTCCTCATTGACCAAAAAGGCTCAATCTCTTGTTTCGCCAATAGGAGAGTCTTATCCATACCCCCCAAAACATGGATGAGATGGAGCTTCCCCTTCCCTCTCCACTCCACCCCTGTGACAGCCAACAAATATCACCGGTGGCCCGATACGGAAACAGACGTCTCCTTGTCGTCAGGGGGGAAAGGAGAAAAAGAAAGAGAGTGCAGCAAGCACAAAGAAAGAGAAACCACCCAAAATAATGAGATCCCTGCTGTCGATCAACCCGTTACTCTATCCGGCCCTCAATCTCAAACTCCAAAACCTCCAGGACATGGGAGAGGTTTCTTCCCCCACCTCGTGAGTTTTCTCCACCTTTTCAAGTGTCGTCCTCACTTCAAAGAGGGAAAGAAAACAAGATGATAAAAAAACAGGGCACATGACAAACATGACCCAAGTCCGACCGACCGCGATAGTTCGGGCTTTGTTTGACGTTGCTTTTAGCCTTCATGGGCGAGAGAAGCCGGAGGTAAGAGCAAGATGATCTAGAAGGCCTTGGAAAGTCTACCCCTTGCGTTGGAAGGGGGCTCTTGCGTGTCTATCTGAACCACGCAGGACAAGCAAAACATATCCGGTTAGCCCGTGATGCATGTCAGGAGTCCACCGTCGACTTGCAGACAGACACATTCCCCAGAGGTCGAACACATTCGCCAACACTGAGCAATGACGCCAGACTCCGGACTGACATGTTCCAACACCCATCATCCTGTCTCTCTCCGGTCCCGGGCCCAGCCGTTAAGGGGGGTTGCGGGATAAAAGGGCTTGGCTGCACGCAACAAACACAGCCTGTAGCCCTTCGAAGAGAGAACAGATGATTCCCCCATCACAGAGTCGAGGCTGCATTATATCACTAAGGCTGATATAGCTTGATCTGTGCGTATGACCGTGGATGCACCCACCGGCTGCTCTCATGCGTCGAACGGGGTTGGCCGTGTCTAGGAACCGACTCCGTATATCATAAGAAGGGGAATTATATCGGTATCATGTACTACACTGTGCAGCTTGCACTGACATTTTCGTGTCTGACGGTTCTGACTGCTCCGACCGCGTGTGGAAAAAAAAAAGAAGATAAAAACAGGATCTGCATTTATTGGAACCTGCTATCTAGATCTGCTGGTGTACCAGAAAAAACGAAAGAAATAAGGCCTTCATAAAATCGGCGTTGAAAGGGGGAAAAAGAGTTCACGAACGCTGTTCACTTCGTGCGCAAAGCTTCTCTCTTAAGAGAATCGTCTCGCTCGCTCGCTCTTTCCGTTGCTGGCCAACATCGACCTCCTTCCCTCTCTTTCCCCTCTTCTCTTCCGGCTCTTTTTCCGGTCTTTTACTCATCCGCTGTCTCCTTCCTGTTCAACGTATCCCGTGTCGTTCCTTCTTTCGTGAGCTGCATTGCGCATTGTGTATGTGTCATCAATGATCATGTGTGGAAGAGATCTGATCATCTTTTGGCTATGAAGCTTTTGTCTTGAACTTGCTCCTCATTCTTCTCCTTTCTTTTAATTATCACCATCAATCGTTCTTATGATTTTGTTTTACCACCGTCATCACCATCATTTTGCGTGTCTTTGATTGTGTTCGACCCTGAACACATATACAGTACGTTGTATTTGAGTGTTGATATCCCACTGTCCGCTTACACGCTCCTTTTCTATACGACGAATGTTCCCCTGCGCCGTTGTTCGCCGCACCAGAGTCTAAACAAAAGGCCCTGGATTATTTGTGCTTGTCTCGTCTCTTTTTTTATTCAACGTCGTTTCGACTCTCTCGATTCGCTCTTCGTCTCGCTCCTCTCATCTTATCCATCCGACGACTCGCCTTCACGCCTTGGCTCCTACGGAAATATACCAACAAGACCTTGTCGGGTTCCTGTCCTGTCCTTGTCGTCATCCAACTAACTTAATTCGTCTCCGCTGTCATAAACTGTGCGTTCATCGGACCATTTGTGCCCTGGAAAGCTGGCCAAGGATTCGTTGGTCCTCCTGGCTCCTCATATTTCCGAGCTCCTCGACGGCCAGCTAAACCTGACCTCGGGCGTGTGCCTGGACTACTCAAGTTTTACGTGGCACATTGCGATAAAAAATCCTCCATTTTTCAAACGTCTCCAGGGGCCCCGCCCCGGCTAACTGTTACGCTAATTAATCTCCAAGTAAGAGATAATTCGGAGAAAAAAAAAAAACAACCGACAACCAGAGAGACGCCGACTTCACAATGTTCAACAAGTTCGTCTCCCGATCCAAATCGGTCCGGAGTCTCCGGGGGGCCTTCTTCAAAAACAGAAACGCCAGCAGCAGCAGTGATCTGGGACAGGAAGATCGCAGAGGGAGCTTCGATGGCGACACCTTCATCTTTGTGCCTGATTATTCGTACAACTCAAACGACACCACCACCTTGGCCCGCCCCGATCGACCCCTGGCTGACCAGGAACCACTCCAATCCTACCCTACCAGGCCTATCGTGCCCCCATCTTCATCGTCGTCCTCGTCTCCTCCCTCTGATTCCAGGACAACACCGGTGCCACCGCCGCCTCCCACGCTTGCGCACAGTCCTCAGGCCCTGGCCCTGGCTCCTGCACCACTCCAACGACTACGCCAAGGGCCTGTTGCGCAGGTATCAGAAGCCCATGCGACTGGCCGTTCTGAAATCACCGGCTCGTCTTTATCGTTGGCGTCCTATTCATCTTCATCCTCTTCCGACCATTCCTCCCACAAAAGTTCTCCAAAATCCGGAAAGGACAGCAAGAAGAAGAAGGACAAATCGAAGGACAAGTCCAAGACGAAATCCAAGTCCAAGTCGCAGTCCAAATCCCCCAAACCATCCTTATTAGCCTCTACTCCACCGTCGACTGCCCAAGGCTCAGTTCTTGCCGACTCTTCTTCTTCTTCTCCTTTTAAATCTACTAATACACCTGCCCTGGCCGGCAGTGTTCTCAACAACAACACATCACCAACAACCTCTCTCGACGACTCTTCACCTACGGCATCCGCTTACATCTCGCGCCCATTGCCAACCCCTCCCCAATCGAAACAACAAACTCAGTCCGCCGTCTCCTCTCCATCTGTCGCTTCTCGCCCCCAGCGACCCATTCCCGCCCCTGTGGCTGTCACAGCTGCTACCGCCGCCCTCGCTGCCCTGGCCGCGTCGTCGTCTCCAGTTGCCATGGCTGCACGCCCCAGCACCAGTGCCGGTGCCGGCGCCGGCGATTCTCAATCTGAATGGAGAATGGCTCTCAACCAGAGCCAATTCAATCCTGCGCCAACTAGTCAATATTTCTCCTCCAAACGCATGTCACGAGACGACCTGTACATCAACACCCGCACCCGCAGCAACTTCAAGTCTTACCACATCCCCATTCGCGGTAACCCCCCTTCACCACGAACAAGTCCTCATGCGAGATCACCATCATCCCAGTCTCTCCGACAGGTTGTTCGCACCCAGACTCCTGACTCGATTATGGGTGTTCCTAGCAGCATGGACGACGCCGGTCCTCCTGGCGTGGCCATTGGAATGGCCATCGGCAGTCCAGTCTACACAACAGAACCGTCTTCATTGTACGGGCAAATGGCTCCATCAACAACGGACTCCTATCCTCGTGACACCGTTCCCAGCTGGCCGACAGCTTTCCCACAAGAACAAGGCTTTCAACCACAACCGCAACAACAACAACAGCCTCAGCAATTGCAGCCAGCATGGCAGCCCCAGCTTGCCCGGCCGCCGCAGATGGAAGAGCCCGAGTCTTCGTCAAAGCCTGCAAAGAGCGGCCGCTGGAAACTGTTCAGTCGCTTTGGAAGCAAGCGCCAAGGTGAATCTTCCAAGAAGCAGGACCGCAATGTGGATAGCCCCGACTTCATCCAACCTGTGATGTCGGATCCTGCTCGGTCAACCACACAGTCATTTGAACAGCCATTTATCTTCAACGACTCGGTCACCCAAGCCGCTTCTGTTTCTGTTGCATCGCCCATGTCCGCGTTTCCACCTCCAGGACCCGAGACTCCTGTCCTCGAACGTAGTGGCACCGACCGACGGACAAAGTCTCGATTCCCACTGCTGCGCACAAACACCGAACCTGCTTCGCTTGAAACCCCAGCTCAATCTCCGGGAGAGCCACCGAAGACACCCACACGCATGATGTCGCGCAAGTCGTCGATGCGGTCAATCCGCGGCGGTTCCATCAAGAAGTCGGATATCTCTGCCCCCATCATCATTCCATCTGTGCCTGTGATGCCCCCGGTCCCGGCCGCCTTCCTGGATGTTGAGATTCCTAGTGTCAAGTTGGACCGATATAGTGTCATGTTCAACAGCATTTTGCGTCCCGGTGAAAGCCTGAACACCAACACTGGTGGCGAGGCTCCTGTCAGCAGTATCTCTCCCCAGCAGCAGTTGAAGCAGCAGCAGGCGAGTCTTCTGGCTCGCCGCCAGGCTACTGTTGAGAAGCTGAAGGCCATCAATGATGCGATTATCCGCGAGGAAGAGGCTCAGGGTCGGCCCGTGCCTCCGCTGATTCGTCGCGCAACTTCTCCCATGCTCTCCAAATCTCCATCTTTCTCCCTCTTCCCCAACACAACCCCTACTCTCCAGTCCGCTGCCCCAGCGCCACCATCAGTTTCCCAGAATCTCCCTGCAGCACCTCCCCCACTGCAGATGCTGTCCGCACGATCAAGATCCAACACCACAACTGCAGCAAGCATGTATTCTGCTCCGGAAATGAGCATTCAGGTGCCGGCAAGCCGAGGTGACAGACCTATACCTAACGGGATGCCCAGACTTCGGTACATGAATTCTGCTCCCCGAGAGGAGGAGGAGGTGCAGGTCGTCGATACGGCTTATCTTGAGTCTCTTCCCATGCCGCCTCCGTTGGGATCACCAAGAAATTCCCGCCGAGCTGGATCGACATCTTCTGCCCACACTATCTCTATTGGAATCGAAATTGCTCCTCTGCAGCCTGCTCCTCAGGGTCAGATGCAGTTCTCTGCCCCCGAAGCCCCCCAGCAGGAACAGCGACAGATGCAGGCACCGCCAGCACCACAGTGGCAACAACCGCAACAACCCCAGCAGAAGCCACGTTCGCAAGCCATCAACACGGCTGATATTTTGCAACCCCAGACCTATCAGCCCCAAACTGTTGGCTCAGCTTACCAACTGCAGATGTCACGGGCTCCTAGTGCCGGCAGCGCTTCCCCGCCACCAGAAGTCTCACCTCTTTCCAGACTGGCGTTGAATCCTCAGCAGGTGCGCCAGCCGGCGCCGATCTCCGTGGCGCAAAAGTCGCCGCCGATCCGCCAGCCTCAGAAGATTGAGAGTTCTCAGGCTCTTCAGGCTTCTCGGTCGCGTATCCCGGTGCCTCAGTTATCTGCTCCGGGATCTGCACCTAGTGCGAATACTTCTAAGCCTCTTGTTCGCCCGATTGTCCAGACTCAGCCGGCTCAGAACAATTTTGGGCCCAACCAGTCGGCCTTGGTTCTCGAGTCTCCGATTGACTCCGATGACGATATGCAGGGCTCGGCGCAGAGTGTCATTCGCGACAAGCTGAAGCCACAACTGGCTGAGCCTACATGGCAGATCATCACGCCGCCTTCGACTGCGTCTTCATCATCGACGGCGGCCCAGACTGCCGCTCAGCCCCGGTCGCACATTTCGCGGCCCTCGATTGACGAGCCTGATGTTGCGCTGAAAAACGCGGTTGAAGTGTCTATTGCCCGCCAGATCAGCATCTCACGCCAGCAGCGCCAGCTGCTGGTGACCAGCGGAGCCGGCAAGGGGGTGCGTTCGCGCCCCGCCCCGGCCAACGCGGTCTCGGAGGCCCCGAACATCCCTCTTCCGGTGATGCCTCCGGTTTCCAATGGCGCGGCGGCTCGCCGGGTCCCTGTCAATGGCAGCGAGAGACTGGCGCAGACGCGCAAGGCGGTGCCAACAGTTGTCAGTGCTGAGGCTGGCAGCGATCAACCAGGTGTGGCTAATAGCCAGTATCGCCGCAGTGAGCGGATTCTGGTTGAGCGGGCATAAAGATATAGCCGGTGTCGACTTGTGTCTCGTTTCCTGTGTGCATTTGTGCTGTTCACTCCATAAGTACTTCTTTTCACGCACTCTCTTTATGAATTTCCTTTGTCTTTTCAATATCTTGTTCGCCTTGACGGCAGCTATATGTCCTGTCTAAATATCCCAAGTGTTTTCTTTTTTCTTTTTTCTTTTCATTTGTCTGGCATATCTTCCATAGTTGTCTACCATATACAGTGCTTTTTGCCAATCTACATCTCAAGATACCACCACCAGGGTTGTTTTTTTTTTTTGTTCTAAGTGTGTGATTCTATCCTGTTTTGTGTGTTACGCCAGCGCAGGCTGCTACATGTCTATTCCTGCCACACACCGCATTGAGTAGAGGTGCATGGCTTTGAATATGACATGGATAGATGGGGAGAAGGTGGACCAGCATCTATATGTACTGTACTTCCACGAAGAGCAGAGGGCATCAGTTTCCACCAACATACAAATGCAATTCACCAGGACCGCAAAGGTAGATATATATTCAAGTGCATTCCAGCATTGCTATAGATGACTTTGAAGAAGAAAAAAGCAGCAGACAAAACAAGTGCAGAACAGGAAAGAGGAAGATCTTTGAAGAACGAGATATCAGGGGTGGAAAAAGCAAGGCGAGAAAGCGGAACACAAACAGCCAACTGCAAACGAGAAGAAAAAAAAGAACCACGGGAGGAGAATATGATCGTGAAAGCTTGTGGAATCACAATTGAAGAAGTAGATGGTTGGAGACTTGGAGACTACAAGGCCGGGAGAGAGGAAGAAAGCAGGAAGGACCGACGCTGTGGTGGAACCGACAGGAGGCGGTGGGAGGCAGTGGAAAGCGGGCCGTTTTGCGATCGGGTGAGATCCCCGGGTCGATGCCGAGGTGTGGGCCGGAGAGGCGGTGAAGGAGAGGGAGATCGGTGGTGGCAGGAGGACGAAAACCCCCATTCATTTCCGTGGCAGATGGGCCGCAGGAGCGTGCACAGCTTCAAGATAGTGTGTCATTTACGGAGAGGAGGCGTGGTCGAGAGCGAGAGGGCCGTTCGGGCGATGCTGCGGCTGTGCTGCTGCTGCGAGGGGCGCATGGTTGGTGTGACCGGCGCCGTTGACCCCATCGGCGAGGACAAACCGAGCAAGGAAACCATCGAGTGTGGGGGCATCTCATGTAATCGATTCGAAGCGCCCGGTTACATGACGACGCAGCACGAGTTCTGCTTCTTGGCCTGCTGGTAGAACATCTTGCTCTGGGCGCTGAGGCCGTCGCTCTTGGCGACGAGGTCGTCGATCTTCTCGCCGCGCTGCAGCACAGACTCGATGGTCTTGTGCAGCACGATCTTGGTCTCGTCGAGCTCCTTCTGGATCTTCATGATCGAGTCGGCCTGTTGCGGGTCCTGGTACTTGGCCAGGTACTCCTTCAGCTCCGGCATGGCCAGCGGCGCCGGCGTGCCCGAGGCCCACGAGCTGCGCGGGTGGGCGGCGAGGAACTCGTCGATGACTCTGTAGCAGTGAAACGGAAAGAAAGAGGTTAGAAACGGGGCTGGGTGCTGCGGTCGGTTGCCGAGCGATCTAACGTTCGTGAGGCGGCGTTGCTAGCCCGGAGACTATTTCCGTGGGGCCCGGGCTAAGGAGGGGGGAGGGAGAACGTACTTGCTCAGCAGCTGATGAGCCACCAGCGCCGGGTACTCTTGGTCGGAGATGATGACGGCGGCAACGCCCTCGCTGCGAGAGTAGACGTGGAAAGCTGTACAGAAGAAAGGGTGCGTTAAAACTTTGGCCCACTATCGCACGTGCGGGGGGATCGTCGGAGGGGGGTATCGCCGGAACATACTGTTGTCTTGCTCCTCGACATCCTGGCGTTGGCCGGGACGGGTTCCCTCGGCGACCTTCTTAGCGAATAGAGTCATGAACTCGGAGTCTGGGAGAGTGAGAGTAGGAATGTTAGTTGGGTCGTGGTCGTCGTAGGTGGCGGTGTCACATGTGTCGAGTAGTTCCGATCAGGGGGAAACCGCGGCACGTCGATTCGTCGGGGATAAGAGGACTCACAGCTATGCACCAGACAAACAGAACGGCGAGAGGTCAGCACATCACCACAAAAAAAAAAGAGTTCCGTCATATCGCGAGCCCGGCTCTGTTGCCATCTCCGCCAATGCCGGGACCGCCCCTCGGGGGAACGTACCTTGCTCGCGTGAAGCGCGAGTATGCGTTGAGCTCCTTCTCGGCACATAGTTCAACAGCCGGAGCGCTGGAGTTGCGCAGGATCTAAGAGGGTTGCGAAGACGGCGTTAGTATCAGGCAAAGGGGGCGGTGGTGGTTGATTTTGAGGTCCAAAAGGCGGGGAGAGCGAGAAGCGCGGTTCATGGCGGGGAGTCATTTCTGGCAAGGGAGGGCAGAAAATAAAGAGATGGAGAGACAGGTTTTATGCCACAATCTCAGACCCGAAGAAACCACGCCAAACTGAAGAGAAGCTCGAGGGAGACGCGCGAGGGGGACGAGCATACTCCGATATAATGCAACTTCATGGTGACGGAAGATGGGCGAGGAGGCTGACGAGGAGAAAAACTTGGGGGCCGCGGAGAACACCGACAGCAACCACACGAGATCAAGAGGCGGTAAACGAGGAAACAAGGAAAGCGACAAGAGGAGAGTGGCAGATCTGGATCTAATCGGGCACTCGAACAAGATCGGACAGATGAAGGAGAAGGAGGAGGAAGAGCGGGAGGAAGATTGAGTATATGTAAGGGAATCGGTGAGGGCGAAGTTATTAAGGCAGCCGAATTAAGCTCTGAACCATTGACGTAGGACGAAGAAGGCAGTTCTGAAGAAGGAAAAAAATCGCTAGGCCCTATCTAGAGAATTGGAATTCCACAGCGGCCGAAATCACAAGCACACAGTCGGGATTCCCGGAGGTGAGTTGGTTTGCATCTGAGGAGGAGGGGAGAGCGAGCATGTATTCTCTGCGCAGTGCTTGTATGTGGAGGTACTTTTACTTTTCGGTGCGTGTGGAAGGGGGGCCTGAGACACGGGCGGTTTCGGACGAGCAGCTGGCGACAGCTGGCAGGAGGGGTTTCGTTGTTAACCCTAGACCCTAATACTGGCCGTTATCTCACGTTCGGCCTTCTTCTCCGGACAGACTCGACAGGAAGGGACACACAGCTCTTCCATGAATAGCCAGATACCGAAATGAACAGGAAAGAAAAAGGCAGATTGTCATTACTATCGAATGCCAGACTGAACTGACTAACAAACTGACACGCAAGTATTTCAGCACCCTAAACAAATGTCGCCCGCACTCGTCGTCCCCAGCAAACCGGCAAAACGGTTCTCGTTGCACACTGGCGGAGTCGTCTTCCAGGACTTCGAGCGACCGGACACGTGCTGGGCTATGGAGAAAGTGCCCGCTTTTCGTCAACCATGCTCCACTTGGTGCTGGAGGTCTCCGCGTAATCGGATTCTCCCCACCAGTGGGACGTTGGACGACTGTGCTGGTCACAGTCATCCATGACCTTGACGACCGCGGTCTCGGGCGACGGGCTGCCGGGGGTTTCGGAGTCCATGTCCCATACACGCCGCAAGGCAGCCCCCTTCTTCTTTTTCTTCTTCACCGACAGAGTGGGAGTAATAAAACCCCATGGATCATGGTCCGGTGTCGGCTCAGTCTCACAGACCGAGTTCCCCGCATTGTCTTTCTCAGGAATGACCGTGTCATCTCGTTTCCACCATTCCGTCGCCTTCTGCTTCTTCTTCTTCTTCTTCTTCTTCTTCTTCTTCTTCTCCTCTTTCTTCGAGAAAACATTCTAGGCGTCTTCTTCGACGGGTGTAGGTTTGGCCCCGCCGAATGGGCTCACCGTGTTGTCTGTCTCCTGTATGGTCACGCCATCCCATTTGAACGGGCGCGTTCTGTTCTCCTGGTTTGCAGGCTCTCGGGCCGCCTCTGGTTCCGGATCCGGGATGTCCAGGACAGCCTCCTGGACCTTAGACTTCCGGATTTCCTCTGGTGCCGGCTCTCGTGCCGGCCCTGATTCCGGGCCGACTGCCCTTTCTTCTTCTGCTTGCTGGCGAAGGACGGCCTTCTCCTTGTAGATCTCGAGGAAGTTCGTGATCAGGAAGCTGGACACCAGTGTCTTGGCCCCGGATTTTGGGGACGGGGCCTTGGCCTGCTCGCCGTCCTGTGGGGTCTCGAGAAAGCGTCGAAGTCTCGATTTCACAAAGTTGCCGATGAATTCGTTCTCGGCGAAATCGGGGTACTGGGAAATGATTGTTTCAAAAGTGTTGACGAAAGGCAGCGAGATCCCCAGACGCTCAATTTCTTCTTTGGCAAGGCGTTCTAGTTCAGTAATGCCAAATTTTTGCGCCAACATGAAGGTCTCAACGCCGATGAGCAACTCTTTCTCAAGATTTTCTGTAGTCGAAGATTTGCATGGCTTTAGACACTGATACGTGCCAGTAAACAGGAAGTGGACAAGGACATGGCCACAATCCAGGGAGACCCCGATTTGGTGGCCACAGCTGGACTCTAAACTCCAGTCAGAAAAGTTGGAAGGAGTATTTGAGCTGGCCATTAACGTGGGATATTCATTGAGGAGGTGAGCCGGAACATAAAGTTCTGAACTGTCTGTGCAGTGCAGTATCCGGCTCTTGGAAGCGTATGGGCTGATGAAAGACTGGATCTTAGTAACAACAACGGTACTCGATATCTGATGAACGTATTCTGGCACTTGTTTGCTCTGCTTACCTTATTTTGGGTCGGGTATCTTCAGGGTCTGGCTCAGCTTCCTCGAGAGGTAAAGCAGCCGGACCCTTTTTCATCTTTTTCTTCATACTGGTGGTCGGTGTGTAAGTTGAGCAGGTATTATGGGCGTGGCAAAATCGACTGTGAGAGTATGTAATGAGGACGAAAAGATTGGGAGAAAAAAAGAGGAAGAAGAGAAAGAAGAGGGAGAAGAGAGCCAGACAGACAGCTCCAACTTAGATTTTATGGTCGCGCAGGCCAAGGATGGATGATAAGGAGATAGAAGAAAGCCACCATCCCACCGACTTTAGAAATCCGGCATTGGGCTGAGAAGACATGCATTTGAGCGTGGTTTCACTGAAGTCTTGCGTCTTGCTGCCTAACACTAATGGTACAGCAAGCTGGTGTGCCTTGCGTCTCCAGAAAGCGGTGATAGTATGCCTGCGAAACAACCGGCCGGCTGGTCCTTTTCATTGGCCGTACCAGAAACATCATGGAGGGGTGGCTGCAGGAAGGGAAGCAAACGGCCGTCACAGCATTTCTTTTCAGTGTCCTTTGCTGTCTGGGGGCCGGCAATGAGGCTGGTTCTCGCCAATGGCAGGCGTGGGAGGGAGCTGCATGTCTTATCACGAAGAGGGGAAGTGCATGAGAGGTGCATGAGAGGTGTGCATGTACCTATTCCTTTGAAATGTTCAGTCTCGACGGATGCCTTAGAGATAGGGGGACAGGAATGATTCTGGCGGTGTTTTGCATTAAATTGACCAGCCACTCAAGTTTAGCTCAGAATCTGTTTGTTGGACTGCGCGTTCGCCCGTATTATTATCTGTCCATGCCTTCCACGTCATTTAATGGTGTCCATGATATCGTCCTGCAAAGTGGTTCCCCCAAGTCTTCTCGTCGTAGGCATGGCCCCCCCATTCTCTTCTTCCAGGCCAGTCAGCTCCGGCTCGTCCTTCAGAGGCGGATCTGTCGTAGCGTCGGGCATCGGCGAAGCTTTGCCGCGGCCGTGGAGCTGCGAGAGCCGCTCCTTATCGATCTGGACCATAGTGGCAACCAGCAGTCTCCCCACCGAAGTGGTGCCATCACTTCGAGCCGGCGATTTGATGCTTGGATTCTGCCGGTGCTCGCGGAGGAGGCTCGTCAGTCCCGGCTTCAAGACCTCGACATACGCCACATGCTCCTCTGGATAGGGTTTGCCCTACTCACACCACTTCCTGACTGGCACTGACTACACAAACGGCCACGTCGAATGTTTGCTGTTCATGCGGGTAGCTGCCGCCCACGCACTCACTCTCACTGAAGCCGGCTAGACACTCTGCCGAGAGAAAAATGCCATGTATTAACCATCGGTACTATCACATCTGGAGCCAAAGGAACCTGCTCCCTCAGTCGCTGTCGACATCTGCCCCGGCCGACCGCCCCGAGACCGATGCAACGGACGATTGAGGCGTGTCCACTGTCATAAGCTCCGTCATCGCCTGGATAAGCAGGTTCAGGGTAGGCATCTTCCCTCCAGCAACAGGAAAGGTGGTGCATGCCTTCAGCTTCTCCTCGCCCTCCACCAACTCCTTTAGCTTTAGTTTCAATAGGTCTTTAAGCGAGGCATCGTTCGAAGAGCAGTTTGGATACTGCAGCTGCACCGCTGGCACGACATCTGCAAGTGAAAGGGAAGCACCAACTCTCAGAATGACTTCCCGGGCGAGATCGGCTAGCCCTTTCACTCGATAGCTCTGGGATAAAGCATAGACGTCCAGGCCAGTGATAAATTCATCCAGATGCTTCTCCTCCGGCGTCATGCGTGACCGTTCGAGATATTGATACTTGCCAATATAGATATAATGGGCCAGTGTATGAGCAGCAGCCATGGAAACCTCCAAGTTCACCAATTTGGTTTCTCTGCTGTACTTGTATTGGGGGTATCTGTCGACTAGGACTGATGGGACTTTCAGCGAGCCTCCGCTGTTGGGCACGAGCGTGATGGAATTGATGGATATATATGGCCTAGATCGGGGTATACACTGTTAGAGCATGTGAGTTTTCTAAGTCTGGGGAGAGGGTTCTTACGAAGAGTCCGGATCTGGGATTTCCTTCTAACTGGCATCCTAATACTTGGTTGGAGGCTTTTTGTGTGACATTTCGGCTATGCTGCGGACTTCTCAGGTGATGCTGCGGGTTCAAAGGTTGACAGAGACGGGCAGGGCTTCGGCATTGAGGAAAGATGAGATTCTGAGGTCTGACAATCGCGAGAAGAGACGACGAAGAAGCGACATGAGAAGAACGACTCAGAATGGACGAGAAAACACCAGCTCGTTTGTGACAGACCCAGGAAGATTCTGTCTGGCCAAGCTTGGAGGGGTAGGCAGACATGCATGTCTGCGTGTGGTAGCACATACCTGAGGTGGGTGGATAGATGATGCATCTACACCGTGCATCCATTTCCCCAAAGGGAAATAGTGTGCCTACGTTGCCGGCCCCCCAAGATAAGACACTCAGTTTCCAGCAACCCAAAGGAAGATAATCACAGATACGGAACACAAGGCATCCCAGCCGATGTGGCTGTAGGTTCTATCTAAACTTTTCATTTCTATCTCTTCCCCCTTCCATGACCAGCGTTAAGGAATCAAGCCAACAGCACGGAATCAGCACTTTGGGCACTCGGGCGAGGATTGTCAGAGTCCTTCACCAGCTCAACCATGCTTTTGAGGAGCAAACTCGCCACCGGAACCTTGTCAGAGCCGGCAAGGCCTGCAGTGCCCTCGTCCGGCCGCATAGTATCCTCCAGCAGTGACTTCAATCCCGATCTGAACATTTCACACAGCCACGGCTCCTCGTCGGGGTGGATCAGCGGGTACTCGGCCTGCATCACCTCGACTACCTTCAGCAGCGGTAGCGAGTCGGCGAGCTTCATGATTTCTTCCTGGGCGAGCACGGCTAGGTCCTTCAGTTTGCTCTTTTGCGCCAGCTGGAACACCTGGATGCCGGTGGTGAATTCGTTGGCGAGCTTCTCGATCGGCGTTGTTCCGGCCGGCTGGAGGCACTGGTATTGGCCTGAGTAGAGGAAGTGGACAAGGACATGGCCCGGGTTTATGGGGGCATCGATGTGGATGGTCGATTCATCGGCCTCGTCGATGGGGAATATGTCGTTCAGATCGTGCTTCTTGAAGATGGAGTCTGAAATGTGAAGAACATTCCCGTCATTGAGGGCCAATGCCTTGGTGGACATCGTGTATGGACTGCATCAAGATCCGAGGTTAGCATTGGGACTCGGACACACGGAGTGGACTTGTAAAGCACAAGTGCTATGCTTTCTCACCTTTCCTTCAGCCGTTTATCGTCATGCGCGTTTTCCTGTGTTCCCGGCCGGCGGGATTTCTTTTTCGCCATGGTTGCGGCAACCGGAGTGATTCGGGTTGGTGTGTAGATGAAGCTCGACTAGATAGGCGCGGACTGGAATGTCCACCGAGAGTGTTGGAAGAAAAGGAGAAGAGGAACAGAAGAAACACAGAAGAAACACAGAAGAGAAAATGAAGGCAAGAAAAAGCTGATACAAGTATTTTGAACATTTGATCAGATCATGCTCATACCAGACGCATTCAAATGTTAGTCGTGAGGCCCCTCCATCTTTGCCAGCCCTAATTTTCTCATTGTAACCCACTGCGTTTGTTCACATGATCGTCACGCAGGCTATATAAGCATATCAGACATAGATGAAAGGGAAGATAGGGCATGACTGTCTGATATTAATAAAAAGAAGCATAGAACATTTGTTCCCGTAGTAATCATTTCAGATCTCTCGTAACACAGAGCCCAGAATTTAACTCTCTCATTTTTTGTAAAAGTCAGGCCGAGCAACTTGATGTGCTGTAGGAGGAGACCGCAGGTGTACTGTTCAGAACCAGGGATGACTTGGAAAAGCCGATGCTTGACGCTGCACGCTGGTCGAAATCGATCGGGTTTCCGCAAGTTCCGGGACTGGCTCCGGAGCAGGCTCCGGGGGGGGGCAACTTCTTCAACGGGCTGGGGAGGCGGCACCAAGGGCTCTTCTGCCAGCTCAAGCAGAGTCTGGATGAGAAGTTCCGTCAGGCTTTGCGCTGCGGAACCGAATGACTTTGACGCCGCTGCCGCCTTGAGCTGTGCCTCCATCAACTCTTTCAAGCCTGGCTTCAACATCTCACTCACCCACACATCATCTGCGCTGAGGGTAAGGTTGTTCTGCTGCATCACTTCAACAACTTTGGCCAATGGGAGACTTTGAGACAGGCGCTGGTTTTCCTCCCTTGCTAGAACAACCAGATCGGAGAAGCGATATTCTTTGGCCAGTGTGTACACTTGGACGCTCGTGGCCAGCTCGCTGGTGCGTCACTCTTGAGCCGAACACCTAATTGGTCGAAGGCACTGGTATAGTCCGCAATAGAAAGTGGACTACAACATGTCCCGCGTCAAGAGATGCATCGATTGCGTACACTTCTTCCTCTGACACGCGCGCGAGAAAGTCCTGGTCAAGCTGTGCTTCTCAACAATGACTGTTGAGATATGAAGAATCGTCTCATCTACGAGGCGGAAGGCCATAGTAGCCGACGTGTATGGGCTAGATGGGAGGGGGTTGGATTAGTGCTCACAAGCTGCGGGCATAGAGGGAGACTCTCTATCTGTGCTTCCTTGCACTTACCATGCTTCCAGCCGTTTGCCAGAGATATCATAGTTCAGCACCGGTGTTTGTGACCAAGAAGACCAGCCTATACTCAAACGAAAAGAGGTGTTTCCCACACAGCTGCCCAGCAACAGGCAAACTTCTGGTTTCCATTAGGACAGTGCTTTTGATATGACTTTCAGGATCTGTATGCATATGCATTGGCTTACAAGGCCTGTGGGCGGTCTCCCTGCTTGAACTTGAGAACCGGACAGATGTCTCGCTGCAACTGCCCGGAATTGCTCCCAGAGTGACCAACTACGGATTTCTAGATTGATCGAGCTCCAAACGGACTCACGGCGTGGCGGACGGACAGAAAAGGCAAACGGAACTGCACATCAAGACACCAAGCAACTTATAATCATGAACTTCTTTCTAAGAGGCTATCTGCCCGCGTTGTTTGTCCTATCCTCTCTTCTAGTTGGCTCACCACACCCTTTCAGCTGAACCCCCCCACCCCTTGACACCATCCTCATCACTCAACCCCTAAAACCCCCCCGGCGTGTTTAGAGTATTCAACTTCACACTGAAAACTTGCCTACAGTAGACTTAAACAAGGGTGTGGCTCCAGATCCTGCTGGTTAGGGTGAAGTTCTCGGCGTCTCCACCACTGCCCCGTGCACAGCCGCTGCTCTGATTTCCTTCTTTTCCGGCGCAGGTGAGATCTCCGGTCTCTCGATTGCCGTCTCCTGAGCCCCGTTTGCTTTTATGTCCCTCTTGTCCTCTCGAGAACCCCATGAAATAAGAGAAACATCACGTAAACAATTTGATGGAAATCGTAGTGATTAGAGCACTTCGTCCCGGTCCGGATATGTCCCGGGTTGTCGTAGACCTCGGGGCCGGCGACGGGCGGTCCGGGGCGTTCTCAAAATCGGAGCTCTTATCTTATCGGAGCATGAGGGCTGACTAATGATAGGAGGTGGATAAGAGCTTCCTCATAGACCAATAGGAGCTTTCCGATAACGTGCCGGGTTGTGGGGAATGAGCAGCCACTTTTTGCCCACTGAACCCCACGTTTTTGGACTTGGAGTCATCCGGTGTGAGGAAGGAAGTTGCGATCCACTGCCTGCTCCTGCTTGGAATTATGAGACCTCTATGAATCATAACCCTAAGCAATACAACCTGTTGTTCCCACAACTTCATGATATTTAATTTTTTCCAACTTCCACCAAACACTTCATTTTTGGTCTATCTTTGATACAAATTGCTACACCTAAGACCGGCGCTTTTCTCTCTAGTTTAGTGCCTACGACTTTTCTTCCCTCTCTTCTATTTCGTCTTTTCAATTCACCCCACCAATAACCAGCGGTTTGTCAATCACAATGGTGGACCCCGCCGAAGAATGGCGGGCTCGCCTGAAAGCCATGATGGACGATATCAAACGGCTCAACTTGCCCTCACCGGAACCCAGACCAGAAGACGACGACCTTGACGAGATCTTCGATTCCGCGGAGGATTCCGAGCGCGGCGTGGATGTTTGGGACTTCATCTCCGAAGATGAAGACGACTTCTACGACTCGCCCCAGTCGGAAGAAGAGCAAACGCACAGCGGAGACACCGGAAACTACGGAGCGTCTAGCAGCGGCTCCTCCAAGTTCGGGCTTTCGTGGCTCGTTTCCAAAGGCACGCCGATCGCCCTGAAGAACGGGCTGTCCCCCGAGAGCTTCCAGAGCAGCATAGAAGCGATTCTGGTAGCCGGCGGCTCTGAAGCCGAGCTGCAGTCGGGGCTGACGGACCTCGTTGGTTTTGACGACTTCGACTTCATCATTGAGCTGATTTCACACCGCTCGGAAATTGTTGCATCACTCAGTGAGGACCGAGTGGCGCCCGAAGGTGGCGCCGATAGCAAATCCCGGCTTCTCACCCGGGCCGAACGCGACGATGCGCTGCAACGACAGGACCACAGGCACAAATTTGCGCCGATCGCCGCGGCCCGTGAGCGTGAGGAGCACTACCCGCATGTGTTTAAGTCATACCATGCCGGCTCCGTTATCAGCGTCTCTGGCAAGAAGTACAGTCTGCCCGTTGGAACGCAGAAGCTGGAGTTCGAGAAGTACGAGGAGCACTTCATCCCTGCCGGAAAGAAGGGCGTCATGCGCCCGGGTGAACGTCTTGTGCGTCTGTCGCAGATGGACGGTCTCTGTCGGGAGACTTTCAAGGGCTACAAGAGCCTCAATCGCATGCAGAGCCTGGTATACCCCATCGCCTACCAAACAAGCGAAAATATGCTTATCTGCGCTCCAACTGGTGCGGTAAGTAGTTTGGCTATGCAGTAGCTCCGAGAGTATCCTAGCAATTGAGAACAACATAGCTGACTTTCATGTGGTAGGGTAAAACCGATGCTGCCATGCTAACCATCCTCCAAACGATCGGCAAACATTGCACGCCCACCCCCTCGGAGAATCCAAACGCCGAGAAATTCAGTGTCGATTTGGAAGACTTCAAGATCGTCTACGTTGCACCGATGAAGGCCCTGGCAGCCGAAATCACCCAGAAGCTCGGCAAGCGTTTAGCCTGGCTTGGAATCACCTGCAAGGAGTACACCGGTGATATGCAGTTGACCAAGGCAGAGATTATCCAAACCCAGATCATCGTCACGACTCCTGAAAAGTGGGATGTTGTCACTCGGAAGGGAACCGGAGATACCGAGCTTGTGCAGAAGGTCCGGCTGCTGGTGCTGGATGAAGTCCACATGCTGCACGATGAGCGTGGAGCTGTTCTCGAGTCGCTGGTGGCCCGTACCCAGCGCCAGGTTGAAAGCACACAGTCTCTTATTCGGATCGTGGGATTGAGCGCCACCCTTCCGAACTACATTGACGTTGCCGACTTCCTCAAGGTCAATCGCTATGTCGGCTTGTTCTATTTCGATGCCTCATTCCGCCCCGTTCCGCTGGAACAGCATTTTATCGGCGTCAAGGGAAAGGCGCGGTCGAAAGAACTGCGCGAGAATCTCGACGTGGTGGCCTTTGAGAAGGTCCGGCAGATGCTGGAAAAGGGGCATCAGGTCATGGTGTTTGTCCATTCGCGGAGAGAAACAACCCTGTCAGCCCGGGCGCTGATTCAGAGTGCCAGTCTCGAGGGCTGTGAGGACCTCTTCGATCCCATTAACGGATCTGGTGATCTCTCACGAGCTCTGCGTGACCTGAAGCAAACCAAGGCCCGTGAACTCCGTGAACTAGTACCCCGTGGTCTGGCCGTGCATCACGCCGGTATGTCCCGATCGGACCGGAACCTGGTTGAGCGCCTCTTCGGTGAGGGTATCGTCCGAGTTCTGTGCTGTACGGCTACTCTTGCCTGGGGTGTCAATCTTCCAGCAGCTGCCGTGATCATCAAGGGCACCAAAGTGTACAACGCTCAACTCGGCAAGTTTGAAGATGTCGGAATCCTCGACGTGTTGCAAATCTTCGGTCGTGCCGGTCGTCCGCAGTTCGAAGATACCGGCATCGGCATGATTCTCACCGAGATCAACAACATCGACCACTATCTACGCGCTGTTACAGAGCAGCAGCCGATCGAGTCACGATTCTCGTCCCGCCTCGTGGACAATCTCAACGCCGAAATTGCGCTAGGAACAGTCACTTCGATCTCCGAGGCCGTGCAGTGGCTCGGATACTCGTATCTCTTTGTGCGCATGTGTCGCAGCCCGGATACCTACGGCATCGACTGGGCCGAGCGCCGCGATGACCCGTCTCTAGTCCAGCGTCGACGACAGCTTGTGGTCCAGGCAGCACGCACACTGCATGAAAGCCAGATGGTTGTGTTCAACGAGCGTACCGAGGAGCTCCGTAGCAAGGACCTGGGTCGCATTGCAAGCCAATACTACATCCAGCAGGCCAGTGTGCAGATTTTCAACGCCACCATGCGCGCGCGGGGCACCGAGGCCGAGGCCCTCCAACTCATCAGTATGAGCGGTGAGTTCGACCACGTCCAGGCGCGTGATACCGAGTCCACCGAGCTCCGTTTCCTCCGCGATGAAGTGATTCCACACAACCCCGGGAACGGTAGCCTCGACTCTCCGCAAGTGAAGACGAACATTCTTCTGCAATCGTACATCACCCGAGCCCAGCCCGAAGACACCACGTTGTCCAACGATCTCAACTACGTGTCTCAGCAGGCTGGCCGTATCTGCCGCGCCTTGTTCATGATGGCGCTCAACCGGAGATGGGGCCACCAGTGTCTCGTTCTGCTGACCCTTGCGCGGTCGATTGAGCATCGCGTGTGGTCGTCAAGCCATCCGCTTCACCAGTTCGACCTCCCTCTCCCCGTCTTGCGGAACCTCGACAGCCTCAAGCCGCCGCGATCTCTCCATACACTCCGGGACATGGACGCGGCCGAACTCGGAGGTCTTGTGCGGAACGCCAACGCCGGCAAGAAGATTGCCCAGCTCCTCCAGAATTTCCCGATTCTCCGCGTTGAGGTCACCACGGCCCCGCTTACCCGCGATGTTCTGCGGATGCAACTCAGCCTGATCCCCGACTTCAACTGGGACGACCGCATCCACGGTCGATCTGAAGGCTACCATGTGTGGGTAGAGGATTCCGAAACGGCGGATCTGTATCATCACGAGTACTTTATCCTGCAGAAGCGGCGTCTGGCCGACACTCACGAGCTGGTGTTTACCATCCCGCTGTCAGACCCTCCCCCCAAACAGCTATACGTGCGCGCAGTTTCCGACCGCTGGCTAGGCGCAGAGAGTGTCACCGCAGTGTCGTTCCGGCACCTCATTCGCCCCGACACTGAAAGCGTGTACACCGAACTCCTGAACCTGCGCCCGTTGCCAATCACGGCCCTCAGGAACCCGGCGCTCGAGGAGCTCTATGCGAAGCGGTTCAAGTTCTTCAACCCCATGCAGACCCAGCTCTTCCATGCGCTGTACCACGGGAACAACGCCATGGCGGGTGCCGGAACCGGACCCGGCGGTCGGCCGCGCAGCTCGAACATTCTGCTCGGTTCTCCCACCGGGAGTGGCAAGACCGTGGCGGCTGAATTGGCCATGTGGGCTGCATTCCGGGACCAGCCGGGATGCAAGGTGGTTTACGTGGCGCCGATGAAGGCACTGGTGCGTGAGCGTGTCAAGGACTGGGGAGTCCGTCTTGCCAGACCCCTTGGGCTGAAGCTCGTCGAGTTGACCGGTGACCACACCCCGGATATCCGGGCCATCCAGACGGCAGACATCATCGTGACAACCCCGGAGAAGTGGGATGGTGTGTCCCGTGGCTGGCAGAACCGGGACTATGTCCGCAAGGTTGGACTGGTGATCATAGACGAGATCCACTTGCTGGCCGGCGACCGAGGTCCGATTCTGGAGATCATTGTGTCCCGCATGAACTATATCTCGCTGGCCACCAAGAGCCGCGTCCGTCTTCTCGGCATGTCTACCGCGTGCGCCAACGCGGTTGATCTGGCCGATTGGCTCGGCGTGCGCCGCGAGTACATGTTCAACTTCCGGCCGTCGGTCCGCCCGGTGCCGCTCGAAATGTACATTGACGGCTTCCCGGAGGTGCGGGGCTTCTGCCCGTTCATGGCCTCGATGAATCGGCCGGCCTTCCTCGCGATCAAGAACCACAGCCCCACCAAGCCGGTGATCGTGTTCGTGGCGTCGCGCCGCCAGACCCGACTTACGGCCAAGGACCTGATCAACTTCTGCGGCCTCGAAGAGAACCCGCGCCGCTTCCTGCACATGGAGGAAGACGATCTGCAGGCCAATCTTGCGCGTGTCAAGGACGCCGCGCTGAAGGAGTCCCTCAGCTTTGGTATCGGCCTGCACCACGCCGGTCTGGTCGAGGCGGACCGCCAGCTCTCGGAAGAGCTGTTCCTTCACGGAAAAGTGCAGATTCTCGTGGCGACTAGCACGCTCGCGTGGGGAGTCAACTTGCCGGCCCACCTGGTCATTGTCAAGGGCACGCAGTTCTTTGATGCTAAGACGGAGGGGTACAAGGACATGGACCTCACCGATGTGCTGCAGATGCTCGGCCGGGCCGGACGTCCGCAGTTCGACTCGTCTGGAGTGGCGCGTATCTTCACGCAGGACTCCAAGAAGGACTTTTACAAGCACTTCCTGCACCGCGGCTTCCCCGTCGAATCGTCGCTGCACAAGGCGCTGGACGACCATATCGGCGCCGAAATTGCCGGTGGATCGATCCAGACCAAGCAAGATGCGCTCGACTACCTTACCTGGACCTTCTTCTTCCGCCGCCTGCACAAGAACCCAACATACTACGGCCTGGACGTCATGGCTCCGGGCTCAAGCACGGCCGAGGAGGGCCCAGCGGATGCCGGCTCGGCGGCGGTGCAGGAACACGAAGCCCAGCTCTCGGCCAATTCGCTGCTGGTGCAGATGGTCGACAAGTCAATGGCCGAGCTCGCCGAGTCCCGGTGTATCGAGGTGCGCCACACCGGCGACGTCATTGCGCTGCCAATGGGCCGCATCATGAGCCGGTACTACCTGTCGCACCGCACCGTGCGGCTGCTGTCGCACGAGGCCAAGCGCAACGCGACCTTTGAGAACGCGCTGGCGTGGCTCTCGCGCGCGGCCGAGTACGACGAGCTCCCCGTGCGCCACAACGAAGACCTGATCAACGCCGAGCTGTCGCGGCTGCTGCCCTTCTCGGCCGCCGGCTTCGACATGCCGATGTGGGACCCGCACGTCAAGTCGTTCCTGCTGCTGCAGGCCTACTTCTCGCGCGCCGACATGCCGATTGCCGACTACGTCGGCGACCAGACCAGCGTGCTCGACCAGGCGGTGCGTATCGCGCAGGCCGCGATTGACGTCATGGCGACGCTGCGCTTCTTCTCCAGCTGCCGCACCGTCATGCAGCTGCTGCAGAGCATCAAGTCGGCCCGCTGGCCCACTGACGCGCCCGCGTCGATCCTGCCCGGCGTGGACCCGACCACCACGTACGCCAAGTCGCTGGCAGAGATCGCCGGACTGAACGCGAAGCAGCTGGACAAGGTGGTCCGGGACGACCTGCAGGTGCCCGATGCCCAGCGCGCCCAGTTCATGAAAGCTGTGAGCCTTCTCCCGCGGGTGTCCCTGACCGCCGAGGTCACATCGACAAGCAGCACCTCGGGCAACAAGACCGACGATGCTGGACAGCCGCAGCCGACCATCTCCAAGCACACCGTCTCAGCCGTGCTGACCCGCGCAAATGCGCTCCCGGGCCAGGACGGCCGCGCGTGGACGCCCAAGTTCCCCAAGCCGCAGACCGAGGCGTGGGTCGCGGTGCTGGTCGACTCGGCTAAGGACGAGCTGATTTCCCTCAAGCGCTTGACCTGGCCGTCGGGCGGTGGCAGGAACAGCGGCGGTGGTGGTGGCCAGCCGGGAGGCCGCGGAGGACGCCGAACCGGCGGCGGCGGCGGTGGTGGTGCCACGAACACGTCTGGTGGCGTGACCGCGCGCGTGAGTTTCGCAGTCCCGGAAGGACTCGAAGGCCGCAAGCTGGACGTGGTGGTGTTTAGCGACGTGTACCCCGGGATGGAGTTCTCACATAAGGGGCTGGCGATCCCGGGCCTCTAAACGGAGAGCAACATACATACAAAGCTGATAGGATACATAAAAGCGGTACATAGAGACACAGGTAGATAGGTTTGAGATCTACATGTAACGGATCCATTATCCACGACATAACGAAGCACAACCTCTTTTTTCTTCAAAGAATCCCAAGAATGGCCCATGTTTCATTGCAGGAGGATGACACGCCACCGCAACAGAGAGAAGAAGACTGATAGACAAAAACTGTGTGATAGATGAAGCGAAGAAAACGCGAGAAAAGGAGCAGCTGAAACAAAAAGCGTGCCGCAATGAAGACAAACCAAGAAACAAAAAAGCAACGCTGAGCAAGAGACACACGGATTCATGGAACCGAAAAACAACGATACCCGACCAAGCAAGAAAGCAGAAACAAAAGCAATGATGATGAAGAGCGCTGCCCCCCAAATCCAAGATCAACCCGAGAAGCGATGTCAAGCATATGACGAGACGAGAGGAACCAAAAGCAAAACAAGAGCATCCGGATGTTGTTCAGAAAAAAAAAAAAAGAAATCCCAAGCCGACCAAGACGAAAAAGGATAGATGAAAAAGAAGCAAAGACCTAGACTCAACGCCTAACAGAAAAAAACAAAGCAAATCCGAAAAAAAAAAAAGAGTTGGATTGAGGAATGAAGAGAATATCAGAGGAGACGGCGAGGAGGAGAATAAACGAAGGAAGGTATCGTAACAAAACAATAATCAAGCAGAAGAAATCAAGACATGGCGTAAAATGGAACGTAGCACGAAACGGAGAGGCAAAGGGGATCAGCAGCATCTACGCCGGTCTCTCGAGCGGTCATAGCCACCTCCATCGCTGTCGTTTACGGGGGCACCAGCGGCGGACGGATCAATCCCCGGCACGATGGCCGGGAACCCCTGCGGGAAGAGCCAGCTACGGCGGTCCCGGCCCACGCGGAAACTACCGCCACCAGGCCCGGACGCGCCGCCGGCCCCACCAGGCCCGCCGGGCTCGAAGTACGTGCCGTCCATGCCGGCCTCGTAGCCGGGGCTGCCCGGGATGGCCGTGGCGGTGAGCACGGCCTGCTGCATGGCGCGGTTGCGGTCGACCAGCTTGCGCGTGACCACGCGGAATACCTCCTCGACGCCCTCGCCGGTCTCGGCGCTGATCTCGTGGCACACGTCCCACCCGACCTCCTGGCCCCAGAAGCCCGAGCTGCGCTTCGAGCTCGGGCTGCGCGGCTCGACGCTGGCGATGTTGCTTTGCAGCCGCGAGTCACCGCCGCCGAATCCCAGGAGCGACGGGGCGCGCGCGCCTGCAGCCGTGGGCGGCGGCGTGGAACCAACCCCGGGGGCGAGTTTCTCGGCCACGTAGGCAATGCAGCGCTCAAAGGGCACTTCTCGGAGGCTCGGGTCGCGGGCGACGATGTCGGCCTTGGTGCCCACGACGTGGAGCACCACGTCTTCGGGCAGATTCCGTCTCAGCTCGTTCAGCCATACGCCCATTTCAGCGAACGAGTGTGCGTCGGTGATGCTGTAGCAGAGGATGCAGGCGTCTGCGCCCCGGTAGTAGAGTCTCGATATGGATCGGAAGCGTTCTTGGCCAGCTACACGAAAGGCAAACGAGAGATGTTAGCAAGGTCCCGCCAGGCAAAGAAGGAACATGAACTCCAGCCTCACCACTTACCCGTGTCCCAAATCTGTAGCCGCACAACGGTATCGGTGTCGGTGTCAACAACGCGGCGGGTGAGGAAGCTCGCGCCAACAGTGGAGGTGATCTGCTCGGGGTTGAACGAGCCCTTGCAAAAGCGCATGACCAGCGAGGTCTTGCCCACGCCCTGGGCGCCGAGCACGACAATCTTTGCCTCGAGAGAGGACATGTCGGCCGGACGAAGTTGGTGAATGCGTGTGGATATATATATCGGGTCGGGAGTCGTAGGTATCGTATCGGTTCGGGGGGGAAGACAGGACTCTTCCGAGAGCGCGTGTAGACGGCGCCGGTTGTTGTTTCCTTTGTAGCCCGGGGTCGGTTGTTTGCTCCCAGGACAACGGGGCACACGACAACACCGACTGCAAAGGAGGAGAGCAGAAAAAAAGACACGCCGCTCTGCTAGGAGCAAAGGTGAGAGAGCCTTGGAACGGCAATAACACGCAAAGCAAAGCGGAATGCAGCTATTCGGAGTAGCGTGTGTGGACTTTTTTGGAGGTTAGGTCGAGAAAAGACGAAAGGCTGTGTGGGTTGCCTGGATCAGATGCTATCCCTCCAAGGGATCGGGTTCGGGGCTCGCAGGAGGCGTTACGGGAGAGACGTTGCGCGTGTGGTCCGAGGCGGTTTTCTGGAGGGAAGTTAAGAACGAGGAATATGAACCTGAAAAGACAAAGGTTGTGTGAGACTTGTTTTACCAGTGGTAGTGAAGGGAAGAAGAAGAAGGAGAAGAAGGTACAGCGCGTTCGCTACTAGAGGAACGGGGGGAAAATGGATTTATGGATTGGTCGATGTGTCGATGTGTCGGTCCCCAGTTATACAAGAAAAAGCAAAAAAAAAAAAAAAAAACCAAAAAAATTTTTTTTTGCTTCAATAAGAATAAAAATAAAATAGAATAAAACCGAAAAGAAGAAGGAGAGTTTCAAAGACCACTAAAAAGTCAAGTATCAAGAAGGGTCGCGGAGGTTGTCGTCATAGAAGTGAAACTACATCATGAGGCCGTGGATTTTGACTGAAGACTGGAGAAGCTGCACGCATCAGAGAGTCAGATCGGCGAGACACACCACGAAGAACGAGGAAGAGGAGGAGGGAGAAACAAGATCCGAGCACACCGTTCAATATTACCTGCAAGGAAGTCAGTATAGATATCAAGGCGGCCCCCAGTTCGTTTGCCCCCCGCCTAGGGCCTGGCCTGTCCCTGTCCCTGTGTCTCTGTGGTTTGTTTTTGGGGTCCCTCGATTTCTGCGAGAGAGGTCCAGCAGCCTCAGACAAAGTCAGTGCGGAGGAGGAGAAGGGCCCGTATTGTCTGGGATTTCCCTCTGGTCTGTCGCTTTGGTGGTGATGACGGCAGAAGGGTATTTCTGGGGTTCTTTGGGGGTTTGTTAAGCACAGCAGAGACAGTAAGAGTGAAGAACGAGAGAAAGTGTCACCAGATGTGGAAAAGAAGAAAAAGAAAGAAGCAGCCACTTCTCTGCCACTCATGCGGAGAAGAAGGCTGAAGCTGAACCGCCGGCTTGTGACGTCGTATAGAGAACAAACGAAGAGTCCGGCACGGTACTACGGATTCCCGTGCAGCAGCATATAAACGGAAAGTGGATGCGGGAGCCGTTTACATGAACATTCTATGCAATATGCAAGAGTGGTGGATGTAAGTGTCGGTGAAGGGCCAGAGAAGCTAGTGTCAACCGGCGGGCGGCGGCGGCGGTGGGGGGGGAAGAGAGACGAACGAACCAACACAATCACAAGCCAAGGAGGACAGACACGAAAAGCGAACACATGCAAGGCTTTCACGGGATATCCGCCTCAACATTGTGACGCTGACAGACGCCGAATGAGAATCGTGGTGCAGGGGGGAATGGGAGGAGTGGTTTGTGCATGCATCATTTAGTGGAACCTGAATGCCGCCCTCCCCCCCCAACTGTGGGTGGTCTGGCTCTCTTTTTTCAGTGGACGTGGTGGTTGCAGCGCAGATCGGATCAGAAAGTGGGTGCATCACAACGGATATGAGAGAACCCCAAAGAGGCGGGGTTTGATGGAGAGTATTGGTTGGTGTAGATGGAAAGAAATAGTGAAGTTGGTGATACGTAGTTGAATTCAACCGGAAGAAGATGAAACGAACGCTCCGGTCCGGGTTATGTCATCCGGAGACGCTGCTCCTTCCTCGTCCACACTCACGTTCACGTTCACGTTCACCGGACAGCTGGTCGCCAGGTGTCTGCCACTGTCAGCCACGGCGTCCAACTGCATACAGTACAGCTGCATATTTTGACGATGATGATATCTCTCTGCCCATTTCCATCTTAGCAGCCGTCAACCATGCGGTGAAGACATCCGTAACCCCTCTCTCCCCGTGATCGATATTTCCTGTTCCCCGGGTTTCCTTCACCGTTCAACTTCCCGGTGTTATTTCTTTGCCTCCGCTTTTTGTCGATTTCCACATTCTTCGCTTGGCAATGACATCAAGCGCGGTCTCTCCAAAAAGAACATGTGCTGGGTAAAGCCAGTCATATCCCGATATATCCCTGGAACAAGGGACTCCCCCCTGGGAAACGGCATTCTCAAGTCTCACCCCGTGATTCCTCTTATGCAGGCAGTCCTGGTGTACGTGCAGGCTCATATATCACGGCTCGACTGCAGATACCACCTGCTGATCCGCATACCCCCCCGGCAACACGCCCGCAGATGCATGGTCACGCCGAAGGGACCCGTACAGCTTCACCCAGACTTATGATGTGATGTATACATGGAAGAGTAACCAAGAAAATAGATCAGAACTAATCAAACGCGAGCAGCACGTAGCACATGAGAAGAACAACCCGGAAAAACACACAAAAAGAGCAGCCCCATGTCCTCCCTACAACTTGGCTAGCGTCCGCGGCGCCGGAACCGCCAGCGGATCGTACACCGTCGACGACAGGTTATCGGTGGGAACCACGGTCGAGTGGCTGGACAAGCTGCGCGTGTCGACGAGCGACGCATCCAGCTCGGCAATATTGCGGCAGCCAATCAGCCGCATATTCATCTCCATCTCGTCCTTCAGCAGCTGCATGGCGCGCTCGACGCCCGCCACGCCGTACGACGACATGGCGTACAGGAACGGCCGGCCGATGCCGATGCCGCGCGCGCCCAGGCACAGCGCCTTGAGGATGTCGGTGCCGCGCCGCACGCCGCCGTCGACGTACAGCTCGATGCGGTCCTGCAGGCCGCGGCGCCGCAGCTCGGTCACGGTCTCGGCGAGCACCTCGATGGCCGACGGCGCAAACTCCAGCTGGCGGCCGCCGTGGTTGGACAGCACCACGCCCTGCACGCCGGCCTCGACGGCCCGCAGCACGTCTTCCACGCGTTGCACGCCCTTGAGCACGATCGGCATGTTGGTGATGCTCTGGAACCACGGGATGTCCTTCCACGACAGGCTCGGGTCGATGAACGACGAGATGGCGCGCGCAGCGCCCTGCGACGTGTCGGTGTCCTGGCCGGCCTGCACGTTCGAGCCGGTGTCGGTGAACTTGGACCGCATGTCCTTCTCGCGCCGGCCCAGCTGCGGCGCGTCGACGGTGATGAACAGGCCCTTGCAGCCGCGCCGCTCGGCGTGCTGCACGATGCGCTTCGTCACCTCGCGGTCCTTGTTGACGTACAGCTGCAGCCACTGCACCTGGCCGGGCGCGGCGGCGTCGACAATCTCGTCGAACGAGCACGAGGCGAGCGTGGGGATCATCTGGATCACGTTGTGTTTCGCGGCGGCCCTGGTCAGCACCACCTCGCCCTCCGGATGGCCCAGCTTGCCGAGGGCGGTAGCGGTCACGTAGATGGGGATGTCGACCTTGGTGCCCAGCATGGTGGTGGAGAAGTCGACGTGCTCGACGTCGACGAGGATCTTTGGCCGGAACCAGATGCGGTGGAAGGCCGAGTGGTTTTCGCGGATGGTCTAAAGCAGGTGCCGGGTGTCAGTTTCGTGTGTGTCCGACTCGTAAAAGCAGTCTGAACAGGTCAAATGCAAACGGCATCAGTAGTAACGTACAATCTCGTCATCGGCGGCACTCGAGTAGTAGGCCCACGCCTTCTTGCGCATCACCCGCCGCGCCACGGCCTCGAAGTCGAGCAGGTTGTAGCACTGCGACAGCGGCGGCATCTGCGAGATGGCCAGCTGCACCGCCTTGTCTTCGACCTCCTGCACCGGGTCCTTGTCGATGGCGGCCACGGTCTTCATGTCGACGTGGCCCTTGTGCTTGGAGGCCTCGAGGTACTTGTCCAGCGTGTCGGGCGGGTGGATTTCGTCGAATTCGACGGTGGCGTCCTTGCCCTAGAGCGTGGGGAAGCGAGGTTCTGTCAGTTTCAGCCCTAAGCTTGTGGTGGTTGGTGGAATGGGCCGTACCGCATATTTGAGGATGATCTTCTTGCCACCGGGGTGTTCTGTGGCACGGAGAGCAGTCAGTATTCACATGTCTTCCGGTTGTCCTGAGCTTGAAAACCCGGAGGAGACTCAGGCCCGGAGGAGAGAATGCGACCGTAGAGAAGCTTACCATGCATGAATTCAGTCACATCGTAAGCTTGACCCTGTGATGCGAAGAGACGATGTCAATATCAGCCAGTCCCGCCGCCCGAAATCCAGCAGCGCCAACATACATGGACGATAACCCAGCACGAGTCCTCGGTGCAGTGCTTCGCAACGTCGTCGCCCGAGAGAACCATTTTGGAGGCAGTTTAATTCAAGTCAGAAACAGAAAGTGTTCATTAGTTTCAGTATCGTGTGTTGTCTCTTCTTTCTCTGGAAGTGGGCGCCGTCGCTCTCTTATATGCAGACCGGACAGGTCAGGCCACAGCCCACAAAAGGTTCCAAAAAGAGTCTAGACGATAACGTTGTATCCCGGCTGTCCGCGGTTGGTGAGATTCTCTCGGTCGGGAGCGCTTCTCACAGGAAAAGACGGGTGGAAATAGAGAGTTGGAATTTGAGATTATGGGGTCCAAGAGAATCCGGGGAACCCAGAATATATGTGATTTAAACTTTTTTTTTTAAAAAAAAAAATGTGGGAGCAAAGCAGGAGGGAGAAAGAATAAAACGAATGAGGAATTGGTCTTCGGAAGTGGTAGCTTTCTCTCTCTCCCCAAGCTTGTGAGAGCCCCTACACATGATCTCGCCACACCACCCCACAGACTTGGGCTTAGAGAAAAATGCGGGAGCATAAAGCACCCAATGGCAAGGTCGACAATTCAGATCCTCGGTAACAGAAGCCCCAAGCAAAGAAAACCGCAAAATGGGGCTTGCAGGGTCCTGGCGCTGGGCCTGGCGCCTTGAAGTGAGGGAAGACTGGGCCACTAATCTTGTTTTGCTTTTTTTCTGGGGTAAACTGCACCGAGTTCAGAATCCCGGAAAGGAACCAGACAAACAAGAAGAGTGTAGTGAGGGTATGGATGGAATTAGAAAGACGGTAAAAATGAGGAATCTCAGGTTTAAAGACAGAGTAAGAGGAAGAGAAAGATGGAAAAAAGAAGAAGAAAAGGAGGCACGTGGAAAAAGAAAACTCGGTTGTGCATTCCTTCCTTCCCCGTTGAACTGCCCCGATACTTGCATACCAACAGCCAAACGCTGCCCCCTAAAAAAATGCACCTATCCGCCATATTTCTTGTATCGGGGCGGGTTGTCTTAGGTAAAAAGACGCCCCATATTCTCGGCCTCCAGATTTAGCTTGTGCTGCACGACCATCACCAACAACCATTCTTCCAGTATCACGAACTCTTACACTGCTCAGTCACCACCCACTCCACGAACCTGTCTCAGTCCCGTTTACCTTCTTGTATTACGTGGTGTCTCTCCTCTCCTAGTATCGGCTTCTCTAGAATCGCTAAAACGCACCCTCAACTGGAACAATCCTGAAATTCTGGGTCACACTGTATGTCACATATTCGGATGAGACACACAGTGAGAGACTACTTCCAAGTTTCCCGACTCTAGGCCATAGCGAACTTGGACGAACGTAGGATAAAAAAAGAATATATAGAAAGAACACGTTACGAAAACAGCGAAAAAAGAAGGCCCAAAAAGTTAATAATATTATTGAACCCAGAAAAAGAAAACAGCATAATGCCTACCACCCAAGAAAGTCATCCCCAAGCTAAATCACTTCCACTGCGAGAACCCCGCCCACGGATCATGCGGCGGCTGCTGCACCGGCGGCGACTGCGGCATGGTGCCCGGCGCCGCCTGCATCCCCGCATAGTGCATCGTCTGCTGCGGGCCCAGCGGCGGCGGGCCGGGCGGCGGCGGCGGCACAAAGCCCTGCGGCGCGTACTGCTGCGACGCCGGCCGCTGCGGCTGCTGCTGTTGTTGCGGCTGCATCATGCCACCGGCCGTGCCGTAGCCCGGGTACGCCTGGCCGAACGACGTCTGTGTCGCCGGCGGCGAGGCGGGACCCCGCAGGCCGAATGNGCGGGGACGTCGGGCCGGGGTTCCGCCCGTAGAAGCTGGGGTCGTAGGCTGCCGGCTGGCCGTAGCCGGCGGCGCTGGGCGCTGCAGCCGTTGAGAAGCCCGGGTTGCCGTAGGTCGACGCAATCGGCGGCATCGAGCCCGGGCCCGGCATCGTCGTGGTGGTGGCCGGCGGCGACGCCGGCATCTGGTACGGGTTGCCGTACGTGCTGTCGCCGTAGCGCGGAGCCTGGCCGGTCACGAACAGCGGCGGCGGTGCGCGGCGCGGGCCGCCGTCCAGCCCAAGCGAGGGCGTCCCCGTGGCACTGCCCGGGATCGGCGACGATAACGACACTTGCTGCTGCTGTTGTTGTTGCTGCTTCTGGTCGATCGACATGCGGTCCATGAGCTGCTGCAGCCGGTCCCGCTGCTCCAGCTCCGACTTGGATTCGCGGCTGGTGTTGCGCTGGCGCTCCTGGTTGATGCGGTCCAGCAGCTGCAGGCCCTCCGACCGGCGGTTCTGCACAAACGAGTCGACGTTCTTCTCCAGACTGTTGACAGTATCCTTCATGCCCGAGTACCAGGTCTTGGCGCCCTGCAGTCCAGACTCCAGATCCAAAAACTCCTGGTATGCGCGCTTGTACCGGTTGACCACCGCCGCGCGCTGGCGCTGGGCGCTCTCGTACTTGCTCTGCTCGGCCCGCACGCGCTTGTCCTCGAGCAGCGTGTTGAATGTGGTGGTAAGCTCTTTTAGCAGCGCTGATTGCTTCTGGTTGGCTTGGAGGAGGCGGTTTTGGTGCGGTCGGAACTTTTCTAGCTCGGACTGGAAAAGCTGGCTTTCATAGTTCGAGATGGTTTTCTTGTTGAGGATGAGAATTTGGGAAATGTCGTCGTTGTGAACCTATTTTCCGCCCATGGTTAGCTAACGCTTCAGTCAATCAAAGAAAATCAAACGCATGGAGGACTAACCTTCTCCTTAAGATCCTTGAGAACCTGGCTCCGCTCACGCTTGATAAGGTTAAGTTTCTTCAGAATCTCTTCGACCTTGTTCACCTGGTCCATCACACTCGGGCTACCGTCGTCAAAGTCGGCGTCTAGCAGGTTGACTTCAGCTGCCGGGCTGCTATTTGAGTCCGCCAGCCCACGCGACCGCCTCACCGCATCCCGGAACAGCGCATCGGCCTCGCCGCGCTGCGCCGCCGCGCGCATCTCCGCAAACTCAACCTCGTTTGTCCGCAGCTTCGACGACAGCTGGCGGTCGGTGCGGCTGGCCTCCTCGAGCGCCTCGCGGTACGTACGAATGTCGTTGCGCAGCGTCGTGGTCAGCGCCGAGCTGGGCTGCTGGGTCCAGTCGCCCTCGTACTTGGAGCGCATCTTCTCGCACACGCTCGCCTCGGTGTCGAGATCCTTTTTGCACTTCTCTAGCACCGAGATGATGGTAGTCTTTTGGTCCTGCAGCGAGTCGAATATCGTCATGGGGTTCTCGTGGCCGGCAACGTCGTCGCACCAGGTCCGGAAATCCTCTTCAGGGGCAATAGTGTCTTGGTCGAGGCCGCCCTTCAGTATTTGCAGGGACCCGGGCAGCCGCAAATAGTCGAGGCTTGCCGCCATCTCGCCATTAGCAATGTCCACCCGCTCCGTCTCGGCGCGCACCAGCTTGGCCTTCTCCTCGTCGTACAGACTCGCCGATTCGGTGACAGCAAACGGGACAATCTTGGAAAACAGATCCGGGCCGGTGATTCTCTGGATATCCTGGCCGGCGTACAGTTCGGTGACGGGGATCGGCTTGGCGGCTGGGAGCTTCGGCACCGGAGGCAAGGACGATTCCGGTGGTACAGTCTGGTGGTAGATGTAATCGTTGTCCTTGATCAGCTCGCGCAGCTTGTCTTGAGAGAGCGAAAGCTGTCTCTTGGCCATGTCCTGCAGTAAAGAGGCCGTTTCCGAGGTCAGGTTCGTGGCTGAAAGAGGGGTTGTTGGGAAAGTGACGGCGATTCTGGAAGCTTCTTTAGAGAGAGACTCTGCGATCTGGAGTCGACCGACGGCAACACCGTGGTTGTTCGCATCGTCGTCGGCAAGGGCTTGGTAGTACTGGGCCATGGCGCCCAAGAGATTCGTTTTTATCTAGACAATGAGAGGCGGATGTCAGCATAGATGTAGTTACAGTAGCACAGATAACGAAGTGCCACAAGCAGCACACATAACAAAAGCACAAGGGGCAGGAAGTGAGTTACCTGAACCATCAGTAGCCACGCTCGGTCTAGTATGCCCTTGTTCACGTTCTCCTGCAGGCCATCAATGGCTTGGCCGTACAGATAGGCGGCCTGGCTGCACAGCTTGGCCAACAGGCCGTTTTTCTTCTGGTCAAGCACCTGGCGCTCCAGGAACACCTCGGTGGCCTGGGCCAGCATGATGTTGATGAGCGTCTTGACGGTTTCGCGGCTCAGGTCAGACGACGGCGCATGCAGAAAGTTCTCGTTGATGTAGGTGAACATGCCGGCAGCGGCCTGGAAGGAGTGGTAAGCCATTTTGAGGCCGGGTTCTTCGGAGCGCGTTTGCAGGGCGGCATGGCACGAGAGCACGGCGGAGATGTTGAAGATTATCGAGGCTTTCTCGAAGGCGAGGGAGTATTGGGAGGTGGATTTGTGGGTGAAGGCGTCGAACCTTGACATTGGGAGAGACAGTTAGTACAGAGAGAATCAGACCGACTAAACAGTATCACAAATGACCTGGGAGCAGGCTTACCAGGTAAACGAGATCTTGATGTGCTGCTCGTCCACGGGAAATCTCAAGTCCAGCAGCTCCAGTTGGCCATAGTAGCGGTACAGCATGTCGCGGCCCGACGTGCTGTCCTTCCCAGCGCCGCGCATGTCCTGGCGGAGCCGGTTCAGCGTGGCGCATTCTTCCGAGTAGCGCTCGGGATCATCGCCGTAGGTATCGCGGATGTAGCTCTTGAGCGGGGTCACCCAGTCGATCTCGTTGGTAGCCTTGAGCGGCACCGAGATCATTGGCGACTGCGGCATGGCAGGCGACGAGACGGGAAAAGGGCGAAGAAAAAAAAGATTCCACGGTTGAGGATCTTGGGTAGCGAGGTTTTGACGGTCGGTGATGCTCGAACTAAATTGCTGCCTGCGTGCGTGTGGATTCGCAGCGCACAAGTCCAGATATGTATCGGGGCGAGGAGGGGTATCGAAGAAGGGTCGGCGGTTATTTTGCAAACGCGGATTTTCTAATGCAATGAACAGACAACTTTTTATACCCCGATATCAACCATCCGGAGGCTGAATCCAGGAATTAACAAAAGGCAAAATAAGACTGTGTGCTGAAAAGACGGAAAAGAACGGATGTTGGAGAGAAGGAAAAAGGTGAGGTTCCCAAGTGTGAAGTGTGTCGAAGCGATATAATAATATGGGGGAAGGAACCGAGAGGTACGCAGGTACTTCATAGCGGGGCGGCGGATGACGTTAGCATCAAGCGCAAGGCCTGAGTGGGATGTTTTGTTAGGCCAGTTGTCACCAGGTTGTTGCAGCTGGCCAGCCACCAGCGGTTTTACTACTTATTATACACGCACGCAAAATGCTGCACGACTCGGTAAAAGTTGGTGATAGCAAGAATTGAAGCTGCTGTATCGAGTGCGAATCACAAAACCCAATCTCTGTTACTCGCCAAGATGCCCGACCAGATCAAGGGAACAGACAAACGGCGGAAAAAGAGAAAAAGAAAAGAAAAAAAAAGGTCAAAGAAACCTGAAGTGCAAAGCCGGGCGAATAGGACCTCTGTGAACCGGTTTTTGGTGTCGACGTCTTAGCGAATGCGCCATGCAACGCACGCACGCCGCATGTTCTCTTCTCGTTCTTTGCGGGCCTCCCCCCTGCACACGTTAGCAGGGCCTCAAGACCTGCAAAGTCGCCGCTCTGGCCAGTGATTGGGCGGCCGCGTAATGAGAGAGAGACTGAGCTGTTCCCGTTCTGGGCTATGATAATTGGAGGTTAAGCTGTGGAACTCTCCCGGCTGGTGTTGCTCGCTCCAATCCTCAATCAGTGGCAGCTCTCTCACATCTAAACGGCTGGCACTCACAGCTGGTGTCTATGGTCGGCATGCGCTGACCGTCGGGGACGGTAACTTGAAGCACACAGCTCGACCTCTTCTCGTTCTGTATGTACCCAACGTCCTCACACCCTCGTCCGACAAACTCGCCCAAGCCAACCCCAACGTTACATTCTCACATCTTTTCCGGCTCTGTTATCACTGTCCGAGCATACCGGAAAGGGTGATTGCCGGTCAGCATATGGCTCTCGCTGGCAGAAGCTTCGAGATAGCCAAAAAGTCGTCCGGCGCTTAAATCCCGGCCTCTGGTTCGTCGGGCGCCTATGCTCTCCTCCACTTCTCATCATGCAGTGTGTATGCACCCAAACACACAGAAAAGATACCAGGAAAGTCCTTCCCCCCGAATAGTTGAACAGATCAGATTCGTCACGGCCTGGTCCTTTTTCCAGTGCCCCTCTCTTTCTTCTATGTGTATCTCTTGAATGGGGGCCTTTTGAGCTTCATGGGGTAAAGTGTAAATGGAAAGCTTGCCTCCCACCACGAGCCATGAACCTTTTGACTTTTTCTTCACCTCGCGACCCTTGGATATTCGGCTGTACCCGCCGCATCCGCATCGCAGTCAGTTGTTTGTTTGCTTGCATGTTTCCCGTTTCGTTTGCCATTTTTCCCATCGCCTTCTGCGGCTAGCAAGCTCGCCCGCCGGCTGAGTGTGTGCCAGAAAATGCATCACAGCCGCCGCTTATCACAAGTGCTCCATTCACATTTTGTTTGTATGTCTATTTCAGCTTTATATTTCGCTTTCTATACATGGGAGTTGGGGCTGTTCTCGTCCTATATATTTGCCCGTGTTATACAACAGAGAGGGAGGGCTTCTCCATCCACTATCTCCCGTCGTCCCCTTCTTCAACCGCCGCAAGTGCCTCTATCCAACCCGTATATTAGCTTTTTTAATCAACTCAAATATAGCCTGCATAACAACAACTCACTTTCTACCTAGAATACAATGATATAAGTACAGAGATCAGATGGGGGAAGGTCAAGATGGCAGTGTAAACCAGCAACAAACAACAACTGAGAATGAAAAAATAACAGCAAAGAAGAGAAAATAGAAAAAGAGAGATGCGGAGGGAGGGGATTTAACATAAGCGTCGATATCAATACATGTATACAGAATGACTTTTTGGGGGGAAACTTGAAGATCGTCTAGTGAGGGTGGGTGCAAATGGTATATGAGGGACTATCTGTCGTCTCTCGGAACAGTCCCGGTATAACGTTCGGAGGTCACGGAAGGGAAAGAGAGGTTGTCGGTGGGGGAAACAAGAATATCTCGCAAGACGTCGTCACGAACTCGTGACATATTTACGACGATCCCGAGCCGTCCTTCTTAGGAGGCTCTTTGTCGTCCTTGGGCGTTTCCTTCGAGGAGTCAACCTCAGGTTTGGCGTCAGTGGTCTTGGGGTCAGACTTCTTGGCATCGCCTTCGGTCGATGAGGATCCGTCGGCGTTCTCAGGCTTGCGGTGGCCGGGGTGGTTGGTGAGGGTGTGCCACACCGACTTAAGGAAGCCCTCGTTCTTGTGGGTTTCGGGGTCAGATGGGTCAGGTCGTGAACTATAAGGAGACACAGTCAGCGTGTTGTTCATAAATCATAGGCCATACAAGAAAAAAAGACGGAAAACTTACACATGCAGATTCATGATCCGCTTCGCCGTCTTATCATCCAGTTCATCCGCCAGCAGCTCGAGAATCGCGCGCTGGTTGGCAGTGAGGTACTTGGGCATATTAACCCGGAACTCGACCTTCATGTCACCAGTGCCGCCGCGGCCGCTCAGCTTCTTCATGCCCAGCCCGGACAGCGTGATGCGGTCGCCGGTGTTGGTTCCCGTCGACACCTTGATGCTGACCTCGCCGTCGAGCGTCGGCACCGCCACCTCGCCGCCCAGCAGCGCCGTCGTCAGCGGCAGGCTGGCCGTGTACAGGATATCCGAGCCGGCGCGCTTGAACTTGGCGTCCGCCGCCACGCGGATCAGCACGTACAGGTCGCCGCGCTTGGTGCGCAGCTGGCTGGTGTCGCCCGCCACCTGGCCCGTGGCCGGCGCGTCACCCGCGCCGTCGATTCGCAGCCGCATGCCATCCTCGACACCCGCGGGAATATCGAGGGTGATGGTCTTGCTCTGC
>LNGL01000046.1:208120-237188 GCA_001510565.1 Knoxdaviesia proteae
ACCCCGCAGGTCGACGCCATCTGGAAGCCGCCCTGCATCATGTGCACGCGCGTGCCCGTGCCGCCGCACGACGTGCACGTCGACCGCTTCGTGCCGGCCTTCATGCCGCTGCCCGAGCACGTGCCGCACGTCACCATCGGCGAGATGGTGATCTTCTTGCTGGTGCCCTTCGCCGCCTCCATAAACGAAATGCTGGCCTGCACCTCGATGTTCTCGCCCACCAGAATCTCCTGCTGGAACGGGTTGCGCCCGCCGCCGCCGCCCGGTCGGCCGCCGAACGGCCCGCGCTGGCCGGTGAAGGCCGAAAACAGGTCGTCGAAGCTGAATCCGGCGCCGAATCCGCCCTGGCCGCCTCCGAATCCGTGGAAGGGGTTGCCGCCGCCGAAGGGGTCGCCGCCGGCTCCCGGTCCGCCGGGCGAGCCGTTGGCATCAAAGCCGGCAGCACCGAACTGGTCGAAGTGTTCCCGCTTCTTCGGGTCGGAGAGGATTTCGTACGCCGACTGTATCTCGCCAAATCGGTCCTTCGCCTTGGGGTCCTTGTTGGTGTCGGGATGGTACTTCTTCGCCAGGCCGTAGTAGGCCTTCTTGATGTCGCCGGCCGATGCCGACTTGTTCACTCCAAGCGTCTGGTAAGGATCCTTCGCGGAAGCCGGCCTCGATGATGTAGCATGGAAGTCCTGTATATCAGAGAGCAGTAGGTTCAAGTTAGTCCTCGTCTTGCTTCCCAACCCGAGTCTGTTGTAGGCTCACGTCGCCCGCCCACGCCTCTCCCCCTCTGCCCTGTCGATGCCAACGGGATGGTATCATATGCGTACCCTTCGTGCTATCCGCACCATCGGCGGGTTTATCCGCCTCTCGTCCCGTGGCCCGGGCTGTGCCAGCACATGAAGAGATCTCTTCGCAGGTGGGATTGAGTCCCGAAGCACAGGGGCAGCGGTAGCATAAGCGTGGCATTGGGCCAGCAAACGCTTCTGCGCGCCAGTCTTAGTGAGGAGACATGAATTCATGATGCGGAACTGGCTTCCGATAAGCCCGAAGTTGTGTGGTCGTCCGTATGAAAAGGTTCAGTCGTTTGAAACGACAATGCAAAGAACAAGAAGTGGTAGGGGAAAAAAGCTATATAGGGATTTTCAGAATTGAAGACTTTCTCGTTGTTTCCATCGGCTGTTCCTTATTGGCTGCCCCTACGAGTCTCTTTTTTTTTTTCTACTCAGGTTGAAAGCCGGTGTTAGCCCGGATTGATCGCCTCAGGCACAAAGTCTCTGAGCTTTTCTGAGTGCTGATATGTGTACATATATATGGCCTCCAATCCAGCCAATAGTGTAGTGTCAATTTTTGGCCAAGAAAAAACGCTTTCTCTCTTGTCTCCAGTTGTCAATAGGTATATTGATGATGCATGCATAACATGATGATATGTAAGGATAAAGTTTTAGTCTATGCCGTGTCCGGTAGGCGAGATATGGATATAGCTAGTTATTATCGCTACGTGCCGTCCTCACGTGATGAGGTCGGCTACACTTCCCCGTGAATAGCGCTTCCACATCTAGTCCTCTATATCCTCTATGCCTCGGAGTCCTTATACTCTTCTTCCGTCTATGTCCCCTATACCTTAGGGTCCTTATATTCTTCTTCTATCTTCTTCCTCCTTCGCGTCCTCTTCTTCCTTCGCGTCTTTAGTTATCTCCGCTTCCTTCCCCGTAACTAACGATACGTCGGTTAGGTTAAGTAATACTCTTATCCTCGTAAATTTAGGTTTTACGAGAGCTTTAGTAAGAATATCGGCGCGTTAATTCTTCCCTTCGATTTTTAATATTTTCACGTTACCTTTAGTAACCTCCGACCGAATAAAATAGTATACTATCCTTAGGTAACGCGCCCTATTACTCTCGTTATATACGGCTTTCTTCGCTATAACGTTATCGTAGTAGATATCTATTAGCCCGACGTTCTTTCCTATTTCGCGTAATATTATACGGATCTACTTAGCCTTAGACGTAGTTTCCGAGGCTACGATATATTTTATTTCTTATATAGATTTTAAGACCGTAGCTTATCTTCTAGATAACTATACGATAGGTCGTTCGTTTAGGAAAATAACGAAACTAGTAGTCGAACGACTTATATCGTTATCGCTAGCTAAATCTACGTCTCCGTATGCTAATAGTTATAGAGGTTATTCCCGGTCTCCGCTTATAGCGTACTTAATTCCGATATTCCGTTCTTATTTAATATAGCGAAGTACTCGTTTTACTTTAACTATATCGTCTAATATTAGTACCTATATTCTTCTTACTAATATACCGGTAGTAAAAGCGATATCTAATCGTATTTACGTCGCTAGCTAATTTGCTCCTCCTATAATTTATCTATACTTACGTACTTCTACTAGGGCTAGGACCGTTATATTCGTCTCCGACGTCGTTACTTATCCTATTCTCGATTTTACCTCTCTAGGTATGCTAATACTATATATATATTCTAGTTATATTCTCTTAAGTAGGTCCTTTACGTATACCGCCTAGGAAAGCTATATACTATCTAATGAGATCCTAATAGACGTGCCTAGGAATTATCCTAGGCTACCTAGATCCTTAGCTTTAAGGATGCCTTTTAGGTCGTTTATAAAACTATCTAGTTCGTTATTATCCTTCGCTATTATTTATAAGTCGTCTACGTAAGTTAGAATAGTAATATTTCTATCTCTATAGCGGAAGATCGCTTAGTTAACTTCTAGCGGTATAAACCCGATATTCTTAAGTCTTTTACGTAGCTCTATTTATTAGTTATAGGCGCTTTACTTAAGACTATATAACGACTTCTTAATAAGAATAATAGCGTTCTCTTTATAATTATATAGTTTGGCTAGGTCGGGGTTCTTATAGAAGAATTCTTTAATTCTAGGGAATTACTTAATATATACTAATTCGACGAGTAGGCTATAGAGGTATGCCGTGACGATATCGGCTTATCTTAGCCGGTATCCCCGTATAGAGGCTAGGGCTAATATAACCCTCTATACGCCTAGTATAGTAGTACTAGCGAAGGTATACTTATAATCGATGCCGAGCTTTTATTTAAATCCTCTAGTAATAATTCTACCTTTATATTTATAGATATTTCCGTTAGCGTCGTACTTCTATCGAAGAACCTATTTTATCGTTAGTAGCTTTCTAGCTTCCTCGGAGGATTTAATGGACTTAAATTAGATAATACTTTTATCTAGTAAGCTTTTAATCTCTTTGCCTATAGCCCTCTACTATTCGTATCTTTTAATCGACCGTATCGCTTACTTAATAGTTTTTAGTTCTTCGTATAGCGCTAGTATATTCGCCTCATCTAGTAATAAGCTAATCTCGGTCTCCTATTCGTCTAGCTCGTCTTCTAATATAGATAACACCTTATCTAGGGGGGCTAAGTATAGTAGGTATAGGTCCGCGTTAGCGGATAGGAAATATACGTCTATCTAGTACCTCGTCGCCTTTAACTAGATCGTAATATAGTTTAAGTCGGCTATACTCTCGTAGAAGGTAATATACGATATATTAATTACCTTATTCTTAGTAGGGTCCTATATTTTATAGATATATTCTCCTTTATATCTAATAAGCTAGCCGTACTTCGACCTAGGTTAAAGTTTAGCTAAAGTAGCCGGTCCTCCTATATAGTAGAATGCTTCGCTTCTAATAATCCGTAGATAATTTAGACTCGGTCTATTATCTCGGCCTAGTCGAAACCCTTCGCGCTATAGTTCGATAGGGGATTTTTTATCTTAATTAGTAGTATTAGATAGTCTATTAGTAATATACGCGGTTATTTCGTATAGTTACGGCTAAAGCGTCGCTAGTAGATTTACGTAGATAGCTATTACTCTAGCTAATAAAAAAATTACTCGGTTTAACCTCTCCGCTACTCTATTAGACTAACTTTATCCTAGGGGCGAGGTCTTAACCTCGATACCTTTATTAGCGGCGCGGTCCGTAAGTTCCTTCATGCCGATATCTATTCCGTTATCTAGACATAGCCGGTATAGCTATCGACCTTACTAATTCTTCTATTTTAGTAGACCTTACTAAATTAGATAAGTCGCCTTAACTATTTCTTTAATTTAGATAACTTATCTATATCTTATAGCGTTATCTATTAAGACCGCTAGGGCCTTAATTCCTCTTATACTAAGCGGCTTAGCTTTCACTATATCGATATAGATTCCTTATCCTAGCTCTTTATCCCGAAACTATCCTAGTTTAGGTCTAATATTCGTAGACTTTACTAAGGCGTACGCCTAGTATACGACGTTATCGGTCTACTTTAATAGCTAGCCGGATACTTTCGTATTACTTACTTTAAGGCTTTTTATTAACTTCTCTAATAAAATATACCCTAGTCGGTAGTACCATAGAGCGTTCGTAATATTAAGTAAATAGGCTTTACTCTCTAATTAGGCTTAGTTCTTAGCTAAGTCGATTAAAAAGAAGTTATCGTTTTCTATATTAATAGTTACGATAGTCTTTCCTAAAGTATCTATTAAGTCCTTACTAGCTAGCTACCTACCTTAGCGGTAGAAGAGCTTTAAGCTAAAGATATAAATAGGGCTCTCTAGTATCAAAATAGTATCTTTAATATCGATAACTATTTCCTTATCCTAACTAATTTTTATCCGTAAACGGGCTATTCCCGTAAGAAGCGGTATTATTACTCCGTTTACTATTCTAATACGTCTCTAATTTAATCTAATCGTGTCTTTTAGTAACTACTTCTTATTATTAATTACGTTTATATCTACGCCCGTATTAGTAAGCTACTTACCTAAACTATTACTTAGGTAAGTAACGTTTAGTAGTTAGGCTAGCGGGCCTATCTCGTTATTCTAGTCCTCGATAGAATCTTCCCCCTACTTAGCTATATTAGCTAATATAATATCTTCCTTAGTATCGTTTTCTTCGCCTATAGTAACGTTCACGTTTCTTATAGCCTTCTTAGGCTATCTATAGTTACGAATAAGATATCCGACTAGACCGTAGTTAAGGCACTTCCTTATCTCTTTCGGTTTATTAGAGCTATCCTTTTCGCTTCTCTACTCCCCCCGCTAGTCTCCTTTCTATATCTTATCTTTATTATCGACTCGCGGTTTCTTATAGGGGTAGTTATTAGTATTACTTCTATTATAGTTATTACGGCGACGTTCTCTTATTAATTCGTCGCGGAATTCTTCTATAAGTTCTTCTAGTATTTATTACTATATACCCGGGTATTCTTTCTTCTTACGAAGTTTACTCCGGAAGTATATACCTAACGAATAGGCTTTAGTAGTAACTATAGTTATAAGCTTCTAAAAGATTATAAGTACGTCAGTATTAGTTCTTAATCCGGCTTCGCTATATACTATACGGAACTTACTAAGAAACTCGGCGTAAGAGTCGCGGTTATTAAAATAGAAACGAATAAATTCTCCTATTTTATCGAGGCGGGCCGTCGTAGTATTACCTTAATATATATCACGAAGCACTTCGTAAATTTACTATACTTCCTTATACGTGCTCGTAATAACTAACGCATTATCCTTTAGTATCATACGTAACTTTCCGCCGAGGACTAGCTACACGTAGTCGGGTAGTTCCTTAATTTTATTTAAATTATAACCGCTCCTTAACTACTATATGCTAGGCGATCTAGCCGCTCTTAGACCGTAACGCCTGATTTTTACCTAAAGACTCCTAGGGATATTCCATTAGACGGGAGAGTTATTCCTCTTTAGATAGCGTCTCCGGTTTACCCTATTTAGCTAGGAACGCGGCCTTTTAGTCGGCCTTAGTCTTATCCTCGTTATTAGGCTAGTTTTAATACGTTAGCCGACGCTTACTATTTTCCGATAAGTCTCGGTATCCCTAGTAGGGGTCCTATCGGTCTTAGCGCCTAGTATAGTAGTAAGAACGTCTACTATATACGGACTCCTTTTCTTAGTATTAGATATCTTTATCTTCCTCGTATTAGTTTTATCTTAGTTTTATCTTATAGGTCTATTAGACGCGTAAGCGTTATTATTATCGGGAGGGGGTCTCTTCGATCCGACGGACTCGTTATTATTAACTTCTTCTACTATTTACTTAATAGTTCTAGCTATCTCGATTAATAGATCCTATTCTAACTAAGTAGTAATTATAGTAGCGAGAGTAGGTTCGACTATAGTATCCTTTCTTTTCTACTTTTTCGATATAACTTTTAGTACGGTGACTAAAGTAGACTCTATAGCCCCTAGTATCTTAGTCTTAGCTCTAGTTAATATCTAGCTATTATAGCTTAGAGTTCGGGAAGAGTTTATAGAGGAGAAAGTTTCTTAGTATGTTATCCTTTCTATAAAATTTATTTTATAGTAAAATATTTACTCTTACCTTTCTAGGCTTCTCTATTCCTTCTATATTTACGCTATTAGTAGTATTTTATATTAGGGCTTATTAAGAAATCTTAGTAATTTTAGGTTTTATTCTCGTGACTTTTCTATTTATAGGGTCTTAATTATATGCGTATAAATTATTATTAGATCGTTACCTTCTTATAGTATTATTATAATTCCTAATATTATTTAATATTTTTCTTAAAAAAAAAAAAATTAGCTTTCTTAATTTAAGAATATATATATTATAGTCTATATAGTCCGTAGCCGTCGTGTAATCGGCTTATTTTAGTATATATTTATGCTTTATACTTATACGGTCTACGTATTTCTCTTCTTTTATCTTTATGTTTATACGGTATACGCGTTCTCTAGTAGCGGTCTACGCTTTTTCCTTTTATGTTTTATAAACTTATGTTTTTAGCGGTTTGCGCTTCTTTTCCCGCGCGTTAGTCCTAGACTAACCAGGCTCATAACCTATTAATAGGTATATTGATAATGTATATATAATATGATGATATGTAAGGATAAAGTTTTAGTCTATGCCGTGTCCGGTAGGCGAGATGTGGATATAGCTGGTTATCATCGCCACGTGCCGTCCTCACGTGATGAGGTCGGCTACACCAGTTCCTTCCTGCCTTGAACATCGAATGTTTTCGAACTTGTCAGTCTTCTCGCAGGTAAACCCTAAGTAGACATTTGTATTAGGGTTATTCGCATCGCAAGAGAATAAAACTTGTCATGCTAGATGCAGAGTTCACGAATTTCTTTTCGGTTTCCTGGGATCATGGGAGAACCCGCAGGCAAAGCGCAGAAGTGCTGTGCGCCCCACCACTCAGTTCCGGTAGGAGAAGGAAAAATTCGCGACGTGTTCGCGTTCTTGAAGCGTCAACCACTATAATAAGAGACACACAGGCCATTTCCTGAGGGAAACACAGGCCCAGTTCGCAGATTGGTTCCTGGGCGGTGAATCATAAAAGGGCACAGAAGGAGAAAACCCCGTTTTCAGAGACATTGGCAGATGCAGTCGACTTAGGGGTTCTGTTGCACGAGAAGAAAAAAAGAAAAAAAGAAAAAAAGAAAGAAAGAAAAGGTAACGATGGAGAAACTCCCGTTGCTGTTGAATGCTGTTCATCTAACCTGCGTGAACTGTACTGTAGTTAAAGCTTAATACAAAGCCTGGAAACCAAAAACCCTAACAAAACGAAGCGACAGAAAAAAAAAAAAAGAAAAAAAAAAGAAAAAAAAGCCTGGCTGAAAGGCTAACCCAGATACCCAGAAAAAGACACCGATAAGCCCCAGAATACCCGCCCACACATTATACCCAGAGGCGTCTACCACTGCACTCAGCCTGTCTCAGTACCAGCAAGAAGAGAGCAAAGAAAATCAAAGATCGGAAAAGGAAAAAAACCCCAGCAGTTATCGTAAACAAAATGTATCCGGTGCCATGACGTTGCGGCAGAAAAATCAAATAGCCCCCAGAGCGAGAAACTCCATGTGTGTAGTGTAGTGTGAATGTTGCGAGGGAGAAAAGGTTGAGTTGAGAAGGGGAAAAGGCGCCTAAAGCCAAACCAGCAAGATGAAGAAAAAAAAAAGCCATGCGGGTATAGAAACGGAAGAAAGAAAAGACGAAAGAGTAGCCACTCCGATGAACGCCGGCCCAAGCAAGCTAAATGACGAATTGAAGACAGAAAAGCAGCGTACAGAGCGAAAAGAGAAACTCTCTCCCGGGTGGTAGGAGAGTTAACTCTCGTGACTGTCTCTGGCCTCTGCTGGTTCGTTCTTCAAAGATCTTGTAGCGCTTGTTTCGGTACCGATCGGATTCCCTTGTTCCGCAACGAGAGGATCAGGTCAACTATAACTTCGTTTTCCTGGACTCCGAGGCCGTTGAAGTGTTTTCGCACCACCTGGGCCAGCTGGTCTTTGCCCTGGCGGCGGCGGCCCTTCTTTCTGGCCATGGTGGGCGAGTACAGTCCAATGCTGCCGTTCTGGGAGAGGATCCACTGGTGGTAGGGGCTTATGAACGCCGGAGGAGTGTCGAGTTTGTATTCGCGGCGGTAGGAATGGAGGGTATCGCGATCAAAAGTTTTCCAATGGATCTGGTGAGAAGAGAGAATAAGATTCGGGTGTTAGAAGTCTTCGATCGGCGGTTGCGCGGAAAAGAGATTGAGCCACCCTGAGTGAGAACAAAGAGTCCTCGGGTCCAGGTCCAGGGATGCAGCCCACTCCAGCAGAGGCGACAGGACGAACGACAAGCGTAAAAGAAAGAAGCAGGCATGTTCTTACAGATGGAGTCACCACTTCAGGTGTCGAGGTATCGCGGTTCGCAGCATCGACGGGCTGTGTCGAGGTCGCGGGGGCGTCTTTTGCGTGCGAGTCTTTGCCGTGTGCGGCCGTGGAAGCAGCTGAGCGACGAGACTTGCCGTTGGTGGTGTGGCCATTCGCTCCCGACGCCTTCTCTTTGTGGCTCGAAGCCGAGTCGGCTTTCGAGTCGTCGTGGGTATTTCTCGATGGTTTCGGAGGCATTGTTGCGGTAGGGAGACGGGGGGGGAGTAGTCGTGGTGAGAGGAGCAATGACGAGAATCGAGGAGAGTCGAGTTGAAGAACGAAAGTTTTGCTCAGCGACGAGCAACAGCAACACGGAATGATGGGAAACCCAGAGAAAAACAGTGTTCAAGGTCTGTTGATGGTAGAACCAGACAAAGAGATAAAGTGAAAAGTATGATGGGATCAAAGAGGGCAACAGTCAAGACTAGTCAACAGAGGAGAAAACATGTAGGAAATGCTTTTGGGAGGAGGAAGATCCGACCTGACTCGGGAGACAGCGTAGCAGCAGAGCATGACTGAAATTTCATACAGGAACCGCCAGCTAAGTGGTTCTCAGGATGGTGGCGCACGATTCCTCTGGCTCGTCCCCTGGGAATTTTGTTGCTTTATCGGCACCGATAAGCTGCCAGCTGGTGCCAGGTGGCGGCAGCCGGTCAACGTCATTTTTGCTTTTGCATCCTTCTCGTGAATCGGCGGTAACCCGGGAAGTGTCATAAGTGTGTGTACAGAGCAGTCCGATTTCAAGCCGAGTTTTGCGCAGAAAAGAAGAGGCCAGCCACACTTTGTTCAGGAACAAGGCGTGGAGGAGGAGGAAGAGAAGCGGGGGAGACGACTGAATTACTAACACTGGTGGTCCCATGATGAACTTTGGCTGCCACCCCTTCTTCTATTTTTGAGTGAGGGGGTTGCTCTTTTTGCGCTGGCCTCTTCTTGGATCTGTGTGTGGCCGGATTCGCGTTGGGGTATCAGCCGAGCAGCAACTTTTATCTGATAGCATGGTGTCGAGGTCGATAAAGAGGATTGGCTGTAAGTGCAGTTGCACGTCAGAAATAGAGACGATGGGTGCTTTGTTATGCCGCGAACCACTCTCAGCCCGCGCCATATCCATCATGCCGTCTCTGACCACGGCGGGTCAGGAACCGATGGTTCTGTACGCTGGAAGCGCCGTCGCCTTCGATGGATGGCGAGGCAAAAGGGGAAAGAAACGACTTCTGGGGAGGAGGAATGGCCACTGATTTCGTGTCATGGCCAGCAAAGTCCGTGTGGTTACCGCGGTTTGATACCAACCCTAACCCAACCCTAACCTTAGCACAGTATCACACCAGCTCAGCATAAGACGATTGATAGTCCCAACTAGGCAGAGAGCTCCAGAACGGCACAGAATGCCCCCCCCCCCCCCCTCTTCAGTCGCCGCTCGGGTCGTGTCGAGTGCTTCGCTCTCCCGTGTGCAAGGTGACAACGGTACGAAGGCGGAGAGAAGGGTTGCGAGTATCAAAGCTCCGGAAGGGCAGCTTATCAGAGAGGCGTGTGAGCAGGAAAGTATCTCTCGCTTTTTTTCCCTTTTTGCCATGCTAATCCATTTTCGGATTTACCTGCAGGACAGGCGTGTTCCCTTGGCGTAGGTTGGGGTGGCATCAGCATATTGGCGATGACTGGGGGAGATGAGGGACGACCAGGGAAAGGGAGAAAATGGATGGATGAGGAATGGGCTGAGTTGCATCCACCCTTCGAAACAGGCAAAACCAAAAAAATTTTGGCCCACGCAGCACACACGTCGGGGACGGGGGATGGGGTGTGTTCAAGCAGAGTAGCAAGCGCATGTGGCCAGTGTCGGAAGGATTAAGGTGTCTCGTACGAGGAGGAAGTTCTGTGGAGAGAACAGAACCAGACCCTTCTGGATGGTGCCGCAGGTATTGCAATCTCTGCAGTCTTTCGACGTATCAGAAGTAAGCTCTTACCCGCCCTTCCCCTCTCATATCTATGCCGCTCTGTTCCGCATACGTATCGTTGGGAGTCGAGACACTCCCCTCAATCCCCCCCAACACCGACAAAGTGCTGGAAACAAGCCCGGCAGACCAGAGGGAGCCACGACGAGCGAGACCCCACAGCGTGGTGTCCATCGCCCTCCAGATCACATCTTAAGCGTTAAGCGATATACGGGGCAGACAGGGGCACAGCCGGATGTGTTCCATCCATTCGAGAAGCACGATTGAACTGTTTTCGTTGATGTACTGCCAGCGAGTGTGTCGCTCTGCAGCAAATAAGCAGGAACGAGCTGTATGGTATTGTATTGGGACTCCAGAACCCAACAACTACATACAGTACACATACCTACTGTACATGTTGCAAGCTGGTAAGGTTCGTCAGTAGGTGGCCCATACCCCACCATCGTTCCCCAGAGAGACATGGCGAGTGATACGAGACTCAGACAGGATCGGATGATTGCACGACATTCGGGCATGATATCAAAGTCATGTGTCTCTGCACCCGGATGGTGGGAGGAGGAGTCTCGATTCGAACGAAGAGGAAACCATCCCCGGCTCTTCGACTGTGAACTTCCCCCGCCAGACATGCCTTCAGCAGTGCACATCAGAAACCCATTCGTGCAACACCGGATACATGCATCGTCGTGCATCCGTCAAAAGTCAACAAGCCGTGCTCTGGACGCGGGGAGAGAGAGAGAGAAGGGGGGGGAGAGAATGAGGAACAGCTTCACCGCACCCAATTCCATGCATCGGCTAGCCCCTCCTCCCCCCCGGCCATATTCGGGTGTTTACACCTACGTGTTAAATCCAGCATATGCACATTTCTACCCCGGGCCTTCATCGTGCCTGACTGGCCAAACGGGCGCGAGTCCCGCATTGCGTTGAAGCCCGACGGCGTGGGGGGACAACGACGACATGCATGAGAGAGCTTCACCAGTGGAAGAAAAAAGAAGACAAAAAAAACAACAACAAGGCTGACGATGATGTCGGCGGATGCACAGTTTTGGGGGGCGTGTTGGGCCCGTTGTTACATGTATAACGTAAAATAAGCTCTCGGGAAATGCTCTAGGTAGACAAAGCAAAAAAGGGCTTTTTTCCCCATGCCCATTTAGATTTCAGGTACCAAATCACCGGTGAGGGGAGGGAGGGATACAGCAAGTCGTGGGGTGTTTTTGCCAGTTTTCGGGACCATCCCACGCTTTTTGTTCCTCTTCGTCGGTGTTCGTCGGTCCCAGGTGGCCACTGGTAGCAAGTCACCTGTTTCCTTTTTTTCTTCTTCTTTTTCTTCTTCTTCTTCTTTCCTTGGAAGGGTGTTGTTGTTGTTCTGTTCATGTTGGCCGCCGGACAGAGCGAGGTATCAACCGAGCACGAGCAATATCGGGCATCAAGACTTAGGAGACGACCACCCGAAAGAGATCTGTAGGGGGGAGCACCACACCGGAGTCGCGCTCTCCAGAGGCCAGAACCCATCATCGAAGGCATCACTTGTTCTTCCCCGCGCACGGAACATCCTTCTCTTGCACCACACACCAGACCACATCCAGTTTCGCCCATGGTGCTACATCCGATGCCGGCCATCCTTCCACCCCCCTTAAACCTGTATTTGGTTTTCTTCTTTTTGCTAGAATAGGCGAGCCCGACTGCCTGGAGACTGGGGAACCAACCAAAGGGGACGCACATCACAAGGAAGGAGAAAATTTTCTTTCTTGGTTCGACGTCCCGTTATGCTAGTCCTCCCCATTGGATACCTTTCCCCCATCACCTGGATGGACGCCGGCACTTTCAGCTACGGGATCGGTATAGCGAGGAGCAGGGAACTAAGTCTCTCAGTGCTTCTTTTTCTGCCTCTTTGCGTTCCCCTGAAGACTCAGTCCGGAGGTGAAGTGAGATTCGGGGCCCTTGATGTGTTTCTGATCGGCGCTGAATGTGTGTGGTACCGGAGAGTGAGATAATTCTTGATCATTCGTATTATTCATCGAATAGTCGTTCGGGCGTGTTTCAACCCTGTTCCTGGGGAGGGATTAATGGGGATCCTATATATCGGCTGTATCTTATTACATGATAGTAATTTCTTCCAGCCTTGATCTGTCCATGGGCGACGTGGACGTTGTACGTAATTCAGCGGTGTTGTTAATGGTGGTTGTAGCTGTTGTCCTGCTTCAAGGAACCCCGGCGAGCACGAAGTTATGCATTTGATGTCCTTGTGGTATGCTGAACTTTGAGACATCTCTTCAGCTGGTCCACACGAACCGCCCGGATTCTTGTTGTTAGGACTGAAGTGGCGAGAGTGTACAGTAGTGATAGGAGCTAAGCCGGTATAGACATCTTTGCTAGTCAGGAGTAGCCCAGTTAGAGAGTCAGAGAGACAAAACTCCCCAGCCCGATCACACGAGCAGCTTGGAATTAAGAACTAGGGACGTTCGAGCTGAGAACGCGTTGACCTTCGCCAGAGCACTCCGCCAAAAGAGCATTGCGAATTGGTGAAACCGCAGTCGATATAGTGCATACATATATGTTCGAGTTACAGCTATACTTGGCCCACGGAAAAGGAACGAGCCTATGTGGTGTCTAAAAATAAATGAATCGGGACTGTTGGATACACAGAATTTACAGTACTTTGGTCCCACTGGTTGAAATGAGATGCAAGGTACTGTATATATCAAACTCCATACACAGAGCAATCTATCAAATAATCTGTCCCATACTGAAAAGGTGAGAATCCTACCTATCCGTTCCAAGCTCGCCGTAATAATTCGACATCTACAGTACAGTATGTACAGTACCGCATTCTGTGATAAAATCAGGATGCAGAACATCCGGTTTCCCGTCCGGGATGATCAGCCCCACAAAGCCTCATTAGGAAATGCAAGAGATACGGGATCCCCTATAGCATCATCCAAGACCAGGGCGTCGAGAGAGGGGAATATGTGGTGTGGGTTTGCTCCCCCTGGGTCTCTCCTCTTCCAGGCTTTGGGCTTTTTTACGTTTGACTTGTGGGGGGCCGGGCATGCTCACAGGCTCTACAGAGTATCTAGAGGCTAGACTCTAGTATGTACAGTACTGTACGATAGCCTGCACAGATTCGATACTCCTTGTCAACCAAGTCTAGTAGCCAACGCAGCAACTCATGCCTTGAAAAGCCTGGACGAGTTTCGAACCCCAGCTCCGCTACCGCCAGAGTACGACACGACCATGGCTGTTCAGCACTCCCTTCTCGGGGTTTGGCGAGATAGACAAGAGAGAGCGAGAAGAGAGCCTATTTAGTCTCCGTGCAGGGTGTAAAGGGGGAAGAAGAAAAAAGAAAAAAGCAGCAAGTGTCTCCACTGAGCCAACGAACGATTGGTTGGGTACACTACGTCCAGAACTTAAACTTGGAGTAGTTCTGCACCTAAGATTATATCCACCCTTGAGGTTAGCGGATTGTCTTGAACTGACAACAGGCAGGACAGCCCTTGGATTTGCGGAGTGAAACATGGGCTTCCTTGCAACGGAGCGTGCGTCTTGATTCACGGACTGGCCACGGCCACAGGACATCGAGGCTTGCACCCTCCCGCCACATCAAACTGGGTGGTAAACCACTGTACTGTACACATAGCATATAGGAGCCGGTACAACACATGTGTCTGGTGTTTGTGTGTTCATGCGAGAGTCTGAGGATGCATTCAAAACATCTTCGGCGCATGCGACGCTGGCCTGCCCGCTTTGGCGTCCAAGGAGCGGCTTGAACGCAGGCTGTGAGTGGGTGGTGGGTGGTGGGCAACGCCCAGAGATCAAAGAGACCTGGAGGATTGGGGTTCGAGTGCCCTGGACCACCCTCCGTGTGTGTGTATGTGCTCTGGCACTGCGTGTCCCCATTCCTTCCCGTCCGTTCCTCCCTCCCGCATGCGCTCTGGGCGTTTGTTGGTTCTTTGGGGGGACATTGATGTACAGTATACAATGCCGACATAGTCTTGGCTGTATTCAACTGCATACTCTGCTGGAGTGGGTTCAAACCAACCTTCGGGACGTGGGATTGACGAGACATGAGTCTGTCTGGTATCGAGGTCTCCATGTCGACGGCTTCTGCAAAGCAGAAATTACAGACCTGACCAGCCAATCCCGGAGACTCTTCTGAACTTCTGACTGGTCCACGAGATGGAAGAATTACCAAAAAGAGGAGAGACTGAGAGAGGGGGGGGGATGCAAATGGGATAGTGTGAATGCGATGTGCATGCAGATGCAGCAGCTACATAAAGGGGTGGGCAGAATAAATGGATGTGTGATGTGTGAAAGTGCTGTGAACATGCAACCCTTTGCCAAAAATAAATATTAAAAAAATAAGAAAAAGATTTATAAAATAATTTTCCTTTATTTATTATGAGTGTGTGTATTGCATGCACAATTTCCCAGATCCCGTGTGGTGTCGTAGTCGTATCAAATGTAGGCGAACTGCGAGATAAGTGGAGGGGGGCCAGCGACAATTGGCTGGGTGCTTTGATTTTTTTTTCCTGAACCCTTCGTGAGATGGCTATGGTTTTTTTTTTTTTTTTTCATTTAAGACTGGCCCCAGTGTTCTTGTCTTTCGGGTAGGCACAGGTTCATCAGACCAAAGAAGAGAGAACCCAAATGAGATGGATCTTGCTGAAGCTGCTTTGGACGGAGATGAAACGGCAAACAGGGCAGCGTTGGGGGGAGATTTGAAGATGGCCGTTGAGACGTCTGTATATTTGGCGGATCGCCGTCTTGATGCTGCTCTTGTGTTAGGAGTGGGACTCTCTCTCATGTTCCGGTACTTGTTTGAGGGGCGGATGCATGCGAAGTTCAGTGTATGTGGATGTTTCTCTACTCGTACCCTCTCTATCCGCTCCAAACCTGGCTGAAGCGGTGCTCTGCTCGGTTCACTTTACGCCAAGTTGCTGGCCTTGTTGCATATCTCATGGGTCTTGGGTGTGGCTTTCCATTCCAAATCTGGAAGCGAGTGGTTTTAGAGCGTGTAGAAACGGAAGAAGAGAGAAGGGGGGCGAAAAAGGACTGACACCCAAGCCTTGACAACTCAACCAGTCTACTGTACAAGACGCACCAGTGGCAGACGCAGTGGATGGTGTCCGCCGAACGCCTAAAGTGTGTCTTTCTTGGTCGTTCCCACAGCCGGTCTGGCTGTGCACTACTTGCTTCCGGTGGGCGGTGTATCCCGCTCGTGAGGTTCGTTGTATTGGGATGCCATCTAAACGCCGATGGGGGTGGAGGAGAAGACCCGTCACCTCTTCTTTTCACCGGAGAGGTACGTCTACCTCAACCTGGAGTAATGCCCGGGCAGACGAAAGCAAGAGAAATAGAACTACTACAAGCACAGCTTCCCACCTTTGGGACGAGAATGTGCGTGGTACTGCTGCGTCGTACATGCAACAAAAAGAGCCTGCAGGAGGGTTCTGTAAGAGCCCCGTCACCGGAAGCCTCGTTCCGCTTTTCCGAGAAGGGGTTTTCGTTGCGTTGTGTTGGCCAGCTCATGATACGCAAGAAGAGAGAGAGGGAAGGGTTTTTATTTTCTTTATTTTTTTCTTAAACTAGAAAAAAAAAATACAGACAGAGGCTGGAGGCACCCGTATGTTCTGCCGGAGCTGATGGAGGGGCGTCATAGTACGTCAAAACAACCTGCTGCGTGCTTCGTGATCACCACCACCCACTTCGCTTAGGTTGGGTCACCAGCCAGTCATACTGTGCAGTATATGGTAGTTAGGTCCTGTGGACATTTTGTGTGGGCAAGCAGCCCCAGGTGCGGAAAACCCACCACATCAGGGGTTTGAGGCGAAAGGCCGACGGAGTGCGCGAGATTGTGGCGACGAGGAGGGGGTTTTGAGAACCGTAAGAAAAACGGGAGATCAGAACTTACAGCGCGTCGAGGAACACCAACCAAGTTCGACCGCCGCCGCAAAAGCCAGGTGGGAAAAGAGATGTGTAGGAAGTGAGTGCGTCAGATACTTATTATCATCTACTGACGATATTATAACCCATCTCCCGTCTGTAACATAGAAACTCCGGGTGTTCCTCGGCGAGGCAGCAAAGGTTCCCCTTCCTCTCCGTTCCAGTCCATGTTGGCCAGCCAGGCCATCTCGCGTATTTCCGTATTAGCGATGTTTTTTTGCAACAGGTCGATTACCAACGGAAACCGAAGGAAAATGCTTAGACTTTTCTGTACAAAAGAAAAACCACCAAGGGTGTTGTCGTCAACCATCAGCGAGCGGGCCGAGTTGGACCGCTCAGCCAAGCGCCCACTTTTAGAAGAAAAGGGTTTTCTTCGGGAGGGGGTTCCGCGGATTCTCTCCGGATTCATGTTCGTCTTCTTTCCGTTCTTCACCGTTTCTTCTTTGCGCACGATTCACGTTGCTCACGCCAGGAAGGACAAGCGTATACTGTACACTCAATCAAGGTTCTTCACCAGACAAACAGGGCCACAGTTGGAAGTCGGGCGAAACAGAGCCCGGAATCACAAATGCGGAGGAACCTGCATATTTTCTTTCTGTGTGTGATGCAGTGACCAGTTTGTCCGAGGCGGAAACTCGGGCCCTGTGAAATAAAAACCACAGACTTCCTTTATAAGACACGCATATCCTCCGTGAAGTGTGTTGTGCTGTGGGAGATCTGGTTATGGGGCTGCCGATGGGAGATTATCCCCAACCACCTTTTAACGGCATCCGAGAAGAACAGTCAGTCCTTCCGTATATATATGTATCGATGTGATACTGTGAAGGTTCCACATGGAAACCCAGACTTCGGCATTCTGCTATAGCCCGCCCAAAATTATCTGCACATGATTTCGCCGATGCGGCAAGCGGGCAGAAGAAAAACCCACTCACCAACCCACTCTCTCTCTCTCTTGCTCAGTGCCCTTTTTTTTCGTCCCTCTTCCTCTTCCTAAAGGTCTGGGCGGACCTGGCATCCGATCATCCTTGGGGGGGGCGTTCTTGGAATTTCTGGGGCCTGGCCCGGGCAGGGAAGAGACGGAACCAAAGTGAAGGGGGGTGTGGGTTCTCAGCGGGAAGAGGATGGGGGGAAATCACCGGTGCCGTTGGACGCGATAAATATAGTGCATGATACTGAGATCCAGCACCTCTGAGGACCAGAGACAACAGCCAGAACCGGAATGCATCACCCCACACATGCCCGGCTGCAGTGAATTTAGAGGTTGCGCTTGGGGCTCCTCTCTGGCGTTATAGCGTTAGATGGGGGTTTCCCGGGTTGGCCTAAGGACCCTTTGCATGCTCTAACCGCCGCATAAAAGGCCCCTACGAGTTCTATCTTTGTCTCTCGTTCTTTTGCTACTGGCCTGGACCCTGTCTCGCCCTCTTTGCTGTGGAGAGTGGGATGTCCTTTAGTCAAGGTTGCTGGAATGTGTGGAGAGTCTTTCCTTTTCTTCCCTGGGGGTGCCGCCTGAGCTCAAGTCAACTTACAGTGGCAAAATGATCGTATTCTTCTGTAGGGATTTCTAGACATTCTATGTGGTAAGGAAATTGGGAAAAAAGCTGGGGCTTGCCGGGATGAATCCTGTCGAGAGCCGAGAGGTGAGGATCACGCCTTGGGTTATTTTTTTCTTAATTTTCGATTTTCTTTTCCCTTTCCGATGACAAGGGGCAAAGGGGTCTGGCAGGTCCGCTTCCAGGAAAAAAGAGCCTGGCCTCTTGCTGTCTCGGCTTCTTGATACAGCTCTCGTCCATCTTCACCTGTCTTGGGGACACTCAGAAAAGTGGGTGGGGTTCTTCTCCCATCACGAACACTTGGCCTGTCAACTAACTGAGACAGCTGGAACGAGGCATTTTGGCTCCGGGATAGTGAGTGTGTTCCCCGCGTCCGCCCATAAAAAAAACCAAGAATCCTCACACCAAGCCTCTCCCCAGCTGAAAGGGTCCTAGGCCACACCCCTTGGGGCTAGAGACGAGCCAGTGACCAACCAGAAGCACTAAAGCACCCAGAGATCTAGAAGAAGCGTTATAGCACGTTAATTTTTCAAGATTTGTTTTTCTGGGGGTGTGTGGGTGGTGGTAAAAAGACCATACGATGTTCGGTGGGAGGCGGAGGAGGAGGAGAACAGACGGTGGTTGGGGTGAGGGTGAGGGGGGCGGATAGTTGGTGATGGCTTCAGGGCGATACTCATCTGTGTATGAACAAGACATATCGAAAACCTGAAAATCAACATATCTGGGAGGTATCCATCTGTCCATATATGCTCACTTGCCGTCGCATCTGTGCCTGGATGTCGTTGCTGCCATCACCAAGCACACTCCCCCGATACAGGAGGACTATACCGTTTATACTCGGTTCTGTCCGGTCCTCTGGAATATGCATCTATCAAAAATAAGAAATAATTGAAAAAGAAAAAAAAGAGCTTCTTTCCCCTCCTCCTCCTCCTCTCCCATCTTTCCTCCCACACCGCACACCCCAACGTCTCCTCTCTTTTTTCCTCTCTCGCTTTTCCTCTCGTTTCCCTTTCTGTCACTGAGTCACGAAGTAGCTGAAGGAATTATGATGAAAACAGAATTTCTTTCTTGGTTGTTGTTCTTGGTTAAGTTTTCTTTTCCTTTCGTTCCGGAAGAGGAAATCTAATATACATGAATTATCTTAATGTTAGGGAACTTGTGTGGGATGATGACTCATCGAAAAGATTAGTCATGTCAGGGGTTGCATCGATTGCTGCTTCCTTCACACTCCCCGTCAATCGATGCAAGTCAGCTCGGTTGCAGGCGAGGACAACGGCTTCGTGGGGGGGGCCATTGTTGTTAGTCGTTAGAACTTTGTTTAGTCGGGTGAAGATAATTGGGGTGACTGGTTTCGTGAGTATGTCGGCTAGTTGTTTGGTTGTTGGAACGTAGGCCGGTGTTATGAAGCCTTCGTTTATGGCTTGACGGAGAAAGTGGTAGTGTATTCTGATATGTCTCGAACGGCGCTGTATCTTCTCGGAAGACATGAGCGCAATTGCGCTTTTGTTATCACAGAAGAGGAAGATGTTCGTGTCATAGTCGATCTCGGCGAGGAACTGTCGAATCCAGGTAGCATGTGCTGCTGCGTCTGATGCAGCAATGTATTCTGCCTCTGCAGATGACTTGGCAACAACTTTTTGTCTTCGTGAAGTCCATGCAATGGGCCCGCCGTTAAAGAAAAATACGTAGCCGGTGGACGAACGACTAGTCTTGGGGCAGTCGGCCCATGTGGAGTCACAGTACATATATATTGGTAGGTTGCCGGATGTTGGAGGAGGAGAACTGGGGAGGTTGTAGCAGATGCCGTGGGATTTGTTGTCTGACAAATAGCGCAGGAGGCGCTTCAGGCGATGCCAGTCATATAGTGTGGGCGAGGAGAGGTAGGATGAGAGGTCGGAAATTGCGAATGAAATGTCTGGTCGTGTCATGATAGCCAAATAGTTTAATCTCCCGACTATATGTCGGTAGAGGGGTGCTTTATGCTTATCGAGCTGTGGTCTGAGGTGTTCTGGGACATCGGCAATTGCTGCACGGGGTTCAGACGGAGAAGCACAAGGTCTGCAATCAGACAAATCGACTTCATCCAGGATATCCTCCAGATATGACTCTTGGGATAGCTTAACATACTCCCCGTGTATGTCTAAGCGAACCCCTAGAAGCCAGTGGGGTGGGCCTTGGAGGTCGACATCGAGGTGCGATAATAAATCTGATTCGAATTTGTCCAGAATTGATCGGTTTGGAGCAGTATAGAGGAAGTCATCCACATGGGTGCAAATAATCATTTTTGTCTTGGGGTGGTAGTAAACTGCCGGGTCTGATGTCAATCGTTTGAAACCGAGGGTATTGAGGATGTCGTGGGATTTCTGTTGCCATTGTCGTGCGCCCTGTTTTAGGCCGTATAAAGCTCTGTTGAGCTTAATGATGTGACCTTGTGGAACGTGTATACCTTTATGGTCGAGATATGCGCGCAACATAGATGGTATGGAGAGGTACACGTCTTCGTCAATGAGTCCATACAGGTAAGCTGCAATGACATCTAGTTGGCGTGATTCCCAACCAAGATGCGAGGAAAGGGCGATAACCATTCGCCAACTATCCGTCCTACTTGTGTAGGCGGCCGTATCGAAATAGTCAATGCCGTAAGTCTGTTTATCGCCCCGTGCGACCAACCTGGCTTTCAGCTTAACTTGGATGCGGAACTGGTTGCGTTTGGTCTTGTAAACCCATTTCGAGGGTAGGGGTTTGATGTTGGGGGGCGGGGGAACGAACTTAAACACGTCGCGGGCGAAGAAGTTGTCGAATTCGGCGAACATGGCATCGGTCCAACCTTTCTTGTCGTATTGTAATGCTTGTTTCACAGAAACAGGGTCTTGTGAATGATTAAGCATAACCATTTCTTCGGAGTCGTCAGGTAGGTTGGTTGTAGCAGGGTGTGATTTTGATGTTGTTGTCGGAAGATGTTCGTGGATTTTAACACTATTCGACTTCACTATTTTGTTGAGGGAGGGTATCCATACGGAATATAGATGGTGACCAACGTGGCCTAGCAGTACACCGGGTAGTGCAGGTGTGTCCAGTTTGGAACGATGGAGAGATCGACGCTCTGCGTCCGTGAGGGTAACGACGCAGTGGGCACCGATAGTACGGAAATGTTTAATGGAAGGGGAAGGTAAATGAGGTGTAAAGTGTTGGTGCCATATGAGTGCTGGAGGTGTTGTGATAGCTGAAGTCACAGGTGAAATGTGGTTCATGATATCGAGAATAGGACAGAGAATAAGATCCCACATTGGCCCGGATAGCAGGTCAGACTGAGCAATGACGAGGCGCACTCGATGGATGACTTCTTTAACAGATCGTTCAATCAATCCGTTGAAAGCTGGTCTATCGGCTGGACTCGTTATCATTTCAATTCCCTTGGCGGAGCAAAATTTTCTAAGTCGTCCGACTTCGATGTCAGTTCCGTTATCCGACATGAGGCGCTTAGGAGTAACACCTGTCTGGTTGATTAACAGTGTGATCTGGTCAATGATGTCCTGTCCAGCTGTCTTCTTTGATGCGCGGATAGGTGCTCCCCATTTCATTTTGGAGTATTCGTCCACGAGAAGCCAAAAATATTGACGATCGGAGTCTGATTTGTATATCATGTTTCCGATATCGACATGCAAGGTGTGCATAGGGCCCGGTGGTGGAACGCGGTGTCCAACGGGGTTCTTTTCGGTGGCTTTGGAGACATCGCACGAGTAGCAATAGATGGAATCAGGAATTTTTGGCGCGGGTATTTCAGGAAAATGAGAAAGTGTTGTACGAAGAGAGCGAGGGGAGTAGTGTAGTAAACGATTGTGTATGGTATTAAAACTAATGGTGGTAACAGGCATAGACAATTCAGCAGAGTGAGGGTGCGAAGTTTTTGAAGGTATGAAACGAGTTGAGGACATAGTAAGGGTGGAATGATTTGTGTATTCCGGGATATGCGGTGTAGAAGAAATATCTGATGTGTGAGCGTCAATTAAGAAGAAGTCGTCGTCAAGAACGGAGATACATTGATTGTTCCACCAAAGTCGGTCGCCATAAAGTCCATTTTTGCCTTTGAATCCTCGCATTGTAGCCAGTCTTCGGAGTCTTTTGACGCCCAGGATGTTGCAAGGTGAGTTCTCCAACAGTTGAACATCGCGGAGCAGGATAGTGGATAGGCCTGTCACCAGCTGAACATCGCCTCTCTTTCTTGATTCAATGGTTCCACCAGCACATTTAAGGGTCCTCGTTTCGTCCACGATAGTCCCAGGGATGAAAAATGAGTCTGAGGTGACTGAATGGACGGAAGCACCCGAGTCCGCAAGCCAACGCGTGTTCATGTTCACATGGCTGAAGATGTTAGCATTTGAGTAGGCGATGGGAATTTCTGGTGTGTGCGTACTAATATCGGTGTTGGTATTGTGTTCAGTGTCGTCATCGTCCTGACCATCGGTAACCATTGAAATTTTTGATTTGTTCGCATTGGAGGAGGAGCTTGTGTTGTTGTTTTGCTTAGGAGGAGCGAAGCAATCAGCGGCGAGATGTCCTGGCTTTCCGCAATTGTAACAGAGGCGGGGAGCTCTTTTGGTGGCATTCGCGGTCATGGGGTTGTTTGTGTTGGGAGTAGTGGTGGGGGTTGCTGGGAAGGGTCGTCGAGTATTGTTCGGGATTGGTGGGGTGCGGTACTGGTATGCGGCCGACTCACGTCTCAAAAAGGTGACGACAGCTTTGATTCCGCCGGTTGGAAAAACTTGGTTAATCCATGGGAGGAGTTGGGGGTAGTGTCTAGTGACTGGGTCACTAACGGCAGACAACATCATCTCGTCGGGCAGTGAGATGCCTGAGATGGATATCTCGAGGGAAAGGGCTTCAAATCGAGTGATGAACTCCGCAAGTGTCTCGCCTTTCCAGAAGCGAAGGCCGCGCACTTGGGACATGTATCTTGTAGCAACAGCGGTGGTGTCACCAAACAGAGTATCACGCAGATTGATGTATGCGTTGTAGGGTGAGTCAGACGAGAGAATGACTTTCTGGGGAAGATCTGTGCAAGTATCCCTCATCTTGTCTTGAACGAAGGCCTGAATGCTAGGGGGGAGCAAGTTTAGCTCCTCAATGGCAGTGATGTCAAGCTGCCGGAGAGACAGACCAAGGGACATCGACCAGGCTGTCCACTGCTTGGGCGAAGAGAGGCGCATGTCATCGCGCACCTCAAATTTCCAATGTTTGACATCAGAGAGGGTCAAACTTTGGATTCTGGACAGGCGAGGGTCGCCAGTGGCCGGGGGGGTTGCCATCTCGACGTCCGTTTCGTCGACAGTTGGGTGGACAATTGTTTCCGGGGTGGTGGGGTATTCAATTGAGAGGGGGGTGGGGTAGTCTTCGGGGTTTTCAGTTGAGGATGAGGTATGGTGTGGTGGGTCCGAGGGAGTCGCAGCTTTGACAATGGAGGCTGCGGTGGGACGTGCGTATGAAGGAGTATCAGACATTTGATTGTTTTTATATCACAGAGGATTGATCACGAAGTGCGGAGCATGGGCTCATAACCTGTCACTGAGTCACGAAGTAGCTGAAGGAATTATGATGAAAACAGAATTTCTTTCTTGGTTGTTGTTCTTGGTTAAGTTTTCTTTTCCTTTCGTTCCGGAAGAGGAAATCTAATATACATGAATTATCTTAATGTTAGGGAACTTGTGTGGGATGATGACTCATCGAAAAGATTAGTCATGTCAGGGGTTGCATCGATTGCTGCTTCCTTCACACTTTCTTCCCTCTTCAGCCTCTTCCCCACGCCCCGCGTCTTCCTTCCTCTTCTCCCATTTCCCGTCTGTCTTTTTGTTTCTCCCTCTACGCTTTACATCATCATCGATCAACTGGTGTTTCTTCTGCCTCTTTTTCTCTCTCTCCACCCCCCCCCCCCCCNTTTCCCGTCTCATCAAGTGTCGACAAGCTTCGCCGATCGTCGTCTGTCGTCTCGTTCACCTTTTTTTTTTCAATCGTTACACCTTGTGCTTGCGTACCAACCAACCCACGCAAGTCACTTTTGTCTTTCGGCGCTTCCCGTCCGCACCCTTTTTTTTCTTTCCTGCTTTTCTCTCTTTCTCGCTTTCTCCCTCTCTCACCATAGGCCACTGGCCACTGGCATTCTTTGGGGGCTGTTATAGGGTTACACCTCAAAAGTGTTATCGTGTGTCCCACGCCTCTTTTTTTTGATTTTATTTTATTTTCTCGAAGCTAGCAAAAAAATATCCTGACTGAGACTCGATCACGCCCCCCCTGGCTCCTTCTTTTTTTCTCTCTCCCCCGCAAAAACCTGCCCGGGCCCTGATCGTTACACCTTTAATCTTTTCCTCACTTGATTTTTTTTTCTTCTTCCTCTTCACCTTTTCACTTTAATCTCCGTTACTCATTTTTTATTCCTTTTTCCCTCTCTTCATTTTCTCCTCTCTCTCCCACTCTTGGTTTTCTTTTTTCTTTTCCAGGAGTTTGAATTTCCGATTTTTAATCATCTATATCTTTCTTTTTTTGCTGTGTCCCCAAGATTCATCCATCTCGCCAGCGATCTCTCTCTCTATCTTCCCCTTCCTCCCACCCATCCTTTTCTTGGTCCGGGTAAATGCATCTTGTCGTCCTGATAGCGACGTTCGTAATGTCTTAAAGCTCTTGCCTAGGATTGGCTTGGAAGCGTTGTCGTCTTTCTCTGCCCCATCCCGCGCCGCGCCGCGCAACCTTGCACTGATTTGATCGCCGAAAATCTCTATCATCACCACCACCTGTATTTTGTTTTCTGAAATCTGACCTATCTCTTGACGCTGCTGCTGTCTGAAGATATTCCTTCTCGTCGTCTTTCTTGCTATCTCTCGGTTTTGTCATATCGACCGAGTACCTACTTGACCGAATCTCATCTTCATCTACACCTGGGCGGCCTTGTTTTGATCGTTATTTGTTCTCTGATACCCCGTCTCTTTGCTCTTCGTTCCCGTTCACGGCCTCGTCTCATCTTTTCCGCCTTTATCAACTTTCCCAGGGCCTCTATATCTGTCTCTAAGTCGCCACACCTGCGATCTTGAATCCTCCTCCTATCAGACAACTTGCTGCCGATATCACAAGATCGTCCCTTCTGACTTAACCTACTCCTCTAAATCTGCCCCCTCTAACCAATACCATCTACACACGAAGTCGACCGGCTCCAATCTTCGGCTGAAGCTATTCTATTTCTCTCTCCTCAACTTACTGCACACTCTCGGCCTTTCATTCATCTTAAAGAAGACACTCCCTCCTCTGAGTTACACCACTACCAACCTGTCTGTGACCTTGGTCGCAAGAGACCCTTGGGGTTGCATATCTCTTGCACCACGACCTTATCGGTTCTCCTCTCTTTTGGCTTTTTTTAAAAAAAAATCTGGCCCCCTCTCGCCTCCGTCATCACGCCGTCCCTCTTTCTTCCAACCACAACTCTCGAACAATGACTTCTGTACTACCACCACAGATCGACACTAAGCCCCCCCTTCCAGTCTCCCCCGCCAGCTCAACCGCCATGGCTCCCGCCGCCGACGAAATCCGTAGTCCCGTCCATCCCTCCGGGCCCGACCCCGACGGCGAAAGAGGTCGCCGTCGCACTCGCTCGCCCGAGGGAGGTGATGGCAACAATGCCAACTCGTCCAACTCCGAGGGCGGTCCTTCTCGGAAGCGAAGAAGAAGCCGCAAAGGCCTCGATAAGAAGTTCAAGTGCCCCCACGATGGCTGTGGCAAGAGCTACTCAAGAGCTGAGCATCTGTACGTCCTTTTGATGTGTTGTCAGGGTGGCTGTTTCACTCCTCATCTTGTCTTTTTTCCTTTACGAGAAAATATCCTAACCTAACTCGTTTTGCGTTTTGCCTTTTGTTTCTCGTCCATGCAGGTATCGTCATCAGCTAAACCATAACCCAAAACATATCTATGCCTGTGACTACCCGGACTGCACGCGGACCTTTGTCCGCCTTGACTTGTGCAACCGTCACAAGGACCGTCATACAGCCAAAGGCTCTGCCCTCAATCGCAAAGACATGCTTAGCCAACAGTCCCCTGGTACCGCCGATCGTCCCTCGTTTGGCCCTCCCGGCTCTGCTTCCCCAGAAGTCAACAGACCAACCACCGGATATGCCAAAGCCCGGTCCGCTCACCTCCCCTACCATTCTCCCAAGGAGCCCACAAGAAGTCCGTATACTTCGGCTACGCAAACCCCGCCTTCGGCGTTCCCTCCCTCGGGCCCTCTACACCCCGTCGACTCCAACTATATCCACCACCAGTCTCCCAACGGCCACGCGCGCGCTCCTAACCAAGGCACCAACGGCCATTACGCCGTGTTGACTCCCGTCTCTGCACAGCATGGCTTCCAAGGCCAGGGCGCAAACAACACCCAGTTTGTGCCTCAGCAAAATTTCCCTCCGTTTGACCTCCCGGCGTCCGACTTCTCCAACTCGAATGACCAACACCAGCACCAGCAACAGCACCAGCAACCTCCTCCGACTCCGCGATCTCTCGAGCCTCTGTCCCAACCTCACCCCCTCCAGTCTCCCTATGTAATACCTCAACACCCGTCTCAGACTCTCCAAGAGTCTCAACAGCAGCAGCACCGGCCCCGCCCGCCTCACTCCACGCCCTCGTTTGCTCCCACGTCAACCTCGGACTACATGGATTCTCAGGAGCACCAGAACAGCGAGATGGCCATGCTGGACCAGTTCAACGTTCCAGCCACCCAACCGGTATTCGGCAGCGAAGGCATTCTCAACAAGTCGCCATATGTCCCCCTCCCCGAGGACTTTGTGGCGTTCCTGTTCAATGCCCAGAATGGAGAGGGGTCTCCAATGGGAGCTGTGCCGGCGTCGGCGTATCAATTGTTTGTTCATATTCCCCTAAATCCTTGTCTACTTGTTTCTCTTCACATCCGCGTGCTTATACTTACCATGCTCCTTCGTCTGTCCTTCCTTCTTCATTTAGCGCCTATCCAACAACCGCCTACGCTGCGTACATACCGACCGACCCGATGGCGTTTGGCTACTTCCCGAACGCACCACAGCAGGTTATGGCGGTCAACAATCTTCTGGACCAGAGCTTCCCAGAAGCCACCATTTCCGAAGAAAAGTGCCAGGAAATATACGATCTTATCAAGGATCGCTTCCACGACAGCGAGAACGCCGCGCTTGAGCTTGAACGCGAGACCATCCTCGAGGGCGATCGTACCAGCCCCGACCACATGCTTGGAAAGCGCATGATGCAAGCATATATTGGCTCGTACTGGGTTCACTTCAGTGAGCAAGTCCCCATTCTTCACAAGCCCACCTTTACGCCCGACCGGACCCCGAATCTTCTGTTGATCGCAATGATCGCTATTGGCGCAGCATGCCTCGACAAGACTCACGGGCCCAAAATCACCAGCGCGGGAGCCGAACTGTCTAATTTCCTTGCCTGGCACCTGCGATGGGAGATTTTCCGCGATTCTCACTCCCGACCGCCGGCGCGGCTGTGGGTGTTCCAAACCTTTATCCTTCTCGAGCTGTACGAGAAGATGTACTCGACTCGCGAGCTACACGAGCGGGCGCATATCCACCACGCCACCACCATCACGCTGATGCGCCGTGGCCGATCGCTGATCGGCAAGTCGGCCCTCGACTCGCCCCCAAACCAGCGAGAAGACCGGAATGGCTCCAACGGCTCGAGACACTCTTCAGCCTCGGCCATGGCTACTCCCGACGACTGGTGGAACCACTGGATCACAAATGAAGCTACACGACGAGCGGCCTTTGCGGCGTTTGTCATTGACTCGATCCATGCCACCATGTTCGGCCACTCTACCGTCATGGTTGCTCACGAGATGAGACTTCCCCTGCCATGCGACGAGGCGCTCTGGACAGCTACAAGCAGCGCAGAAGTCGGTCGGCTAGAGTCAAACATGATGTCGAATGGCGTCAAGCCCATCTCGTTTCTCGAGGGCCTGAAGCGGACGCTGAGCAAGCAGGAAGTGCAGACCAACTCGTTTGGTCGCACGGTCTTGATGGCGGGCTTGTTGAGTGTGACTTGGCACATGAACCAGCGTGACCTCCAAGTTAATTTCTTGGGCGGAGGTGTCTCGCAGGCTCTCGGAGGCCGAGACAAGTGGCGGGGAACACTGACGCGGGCATTTGATTCGTGGAAGACCGACTTTGACAAGGCGCTGCAACGGTCGGACAACGCCGATCCGTACCGCGTTGACAGCGAGAAGCGGGATGGATTCAACGTGGTGTTTGAAAGCCGCACGGTTTTGCACCACCTGGCCCACATGGCGATGCACGTCGATGTCATCGACTGCCAGATCTTTGCGCGGGCCAAGCGGCTGCTGGGCCGGGGCATTGGCCAGGCCGACCTGAACAGCGCGCAACGGCGCATGAAGGACCAATGGGCGCCGTCGGCTAAGGCCCGCGACGCCACCTTCTATGCGCTGAAGTTCCTGTGCTCGGTGCTGCTGCCCAACGACCAGGGCACGCGCGGCGGATCGAATTCGTCGGATCCGGACGAGCCGTACTCGGCGCGCGACGACTTCCTGCTGAACCGGCCGTGGGTGCTGTACTTCTCGGTGCTGGTGGTGTGGAGCTACGGGTTTGCGCTGGAGGGCCCGTGTCCGAACGTGGTGCCGCCGACGTCGCAGCGCGAGGCGGTGCAGCGGATGACGGGCTTCCTGGCCAAGTACGGACGCATCTCGTCGCCGGAGGACCTGAAGCTGGCCAAGGGGCTGAATGCCAACTCGGCGCTGCTGATGGTGCTGAAGAACGCGTTTGCGAAGACGCGGTGGCAGCTGCTGCATGAGGGCTCGACGCTGTTGCAGAACTGTATTAACCTCAACGCGGGATTGATGGTGTAAATCTTGTGCCCGACTGGGGGGGGGGGGG
>LNGL01000046.1:243958-260691 GCA_001510565.1 Knoxdaviesia proteae
GCCAAGAAGGGCCCGGTGTCGCGGGTTGGCCGGTGGGAGAGCGGGGCGGGCCGGTGTGCGGTGACGGGCCGGCGGGTGCTGGGCGGCACAGAGGGGCTACGGCGGATCGTGGTGTAGGGGGGCTATTCTGTATCTTTATTTTCGTTTTCTTTTTGTATGATAGTAACGTGGAGAGCGGCGTCTGGCTTTTACGATACCTTTATATTTCACACGGATCTGTATTTTTGTTTGTTACACACACAAAGTGCATTCCTTTTCTGCGGCATCTCTTCACACGCTCTCTCGCTTATATATCCGTTTCTGACAGCACTCCTGAGTCTGTTGATTTGCCCACGTGTTTTTGTCTTCTTGTCTTTGCGATTGCAATTGTCGCGATAGCTGCAGATTATGCGCCAGGGCAGCAGGACCCGCATCTACAGGCGGCAGAAAGGCATATATATTGGCGTGTGCTCATTCTCATTTCACGGAGACGGGCCAATGGTGGGAAGCAAAACGATCTCTCTCGACGGGATTCGGTTTCTCCCTGCTGCTCATTGAAGTTCTCGCAGGGGCACGTTCAGGGTCCTATTTTCCTGGAAGTCAAGCGCGAGAGAGAGAGAGAGAGAGAGAGAGAGAGAGAGAGAGAACGGCTTTGCTTCCCAGGAGAACACGAAGGGATACACTACAGCCTATAGCCTGGTGATAGTCGATTTTTCTCTTTCACAAGCCCAAGCTAGAGAAAGAAAGGAAAAAAGACGACACACTAGCTGACGATGTCTCGAACAGGCTCTCCCTTGGTCCATTTCTGGAGTCCGGGTTCCCTGTATAGGTGAGCACAGGGAGCATTCCAAAAAGAAAAAAAGAAAAAAACCCTAAGATGACACCCACCCCCTATTCACATATCTCGTGTCAGTCTTCTTTGGGTAGCTTCATTCCGTGCAGGTGGAGATTTTACCAAGTGTGCAATGATTGTGCAGGTCCGATGGCCAGGCCGTGCCGTGACTAAACAGGCTTGGGATGGATGTGTGGTGGTCAGAGAGAGAGAGAGAGAGAGAGAGAGAGAGAGAGAGGGACGTGAGACATGTGTGTCTCCCTTTGGCCTGGCGGGCTGGGAGCGCGTCGCAGTCACACACCTGTCGAGATCGTGCTTGATACGAGCGTGAGCTGTCTTCCTGGGCGTGGTGGTTCCCTCCCTTTGGATGTGGTGGGCATTCCAGGCTGACTCGCTGACTCCAAGGAAGAAGAGAAAGAGGCTGGACGTCAGGGGCTCTACGAGTCACGCATGTGTGTGTGTGTGGTATGGCATGTTCACCGTGAAGAAACGCCGGACGTCACCGACGAGGACGAGGAAGAAGCATCACGGTTCCCCTCTTCTCTCTCAGTCATCAAGGTCTAAGGACATAACCGGCTAGTAACGGGGGCAAGACACTCTGACTACCAGATTATTAACAAAGGCACCTCTCGGAGCATCAGTCGACATGCACACGGCACAGAACCACCAAAAATAAACATACGGCCGAGATAGTTGCTGCCCTCCCCCTCTCAGTCCCCCCATCTCCAGACCCACCCCGTCAGGATCGCGGCCTGGGATTCCAGCCAGACATGCACCTGGGCCCCGGCATGTCTCTGTGTGCTTCCTCTTCCTCTTGGTCTTGACGTGCCTCCTGCACCGGGATATCTCTGCTGCAGTCAGAATCTGGACCTGTCAATCAATGCCTCATTCTCTCCCTCCGCCCCTTTCGGCCAACATTCCGGAGGTGTGGTCCCCAGTCCGCTTCTCTCTGGCTCTGTCGTCCTCGTCTCTGTCTCTCTTCATCGACTCCTGGCCATGCCAGCTTGCACATGTGCCCAGAGCATTTTATCGATAAAAAGGGGACCAGTGCCCCGCCTCTGCTCATTCTTCCGGTTCTCGTCGTTCTCTTCGTTCCTGGTCGTCATCCATGTGGTAAGTGAAGAGAACAGGCACAAGTCCAGCCTCGCTCGTTTTATAGTTGGCCGCCTTTTTCGGGATCCTTCGTATTTCTATTCTAGATTCTATCTTTCTCTTCTTATCCCTCATTCTTGCTTCCTTATTTGGAATATTTTATATCCTTTTTTGCGCGTCCTCTCTTTTTAGGGGGTGTTGGCTTCTTAAGAGAGTCCTCTCGTCACTCGTTTTTCCTTCTATTCTTGATCCTCTGCATTTGACCATCTGCTGATTATACCAGAGACGAGACCGTCTCCCGGCGTATCTTTATTTTCCCCCCATCCACGACGTTCATCTTATATCTAACAAAGTATCCTTCCCCCGGCTGTGGCCGTTCTACCGCCATGTCTTTCTTCAACTACTCCCTCGTCGACGTCTACGGCGGCTCGGGCTTCCCGGCCGCCTTCGACTGGATCACCGGGCCCGATCTGTCAAGTGGCTATGTCACGTAAGTTGAACCTGTCTCCGATAGCAGTGAACTGCCTTTGGAGCCCCCAGTCTAACACTCCCAGATACCAAAACTACTCCAATGCCGTGGCCGCAGGTCTATACGACCTGACCGAGTCCGGATCCAACGTGATCCGCGCCGCCTCGTCGGGCATCTACGACCCGGATGCGCCGTGGAACCTGCGCCGGCCTAGTGTGCGCATCGAGTCCAAGAAGACCTACAGCTCGGGCCTGTTTATCGGTGATTTTGCGCACATGCCCGCCCCGGTGTGCGGCGTGTGGCCTGCATGTAAGTAGTTGGCCCGGTGGTTCTGAAAGAGAAAGACAGAGAAAGACAGAGAGAGAGTTGAGGCTAACGTGGCAGGAAAACAGTCTGGATGTACGGCGACGACTGGCCGGAGAATGGCGAGCTCGATATCATCGAGGGCGCCAACCTCGTCGAGCGAAACCTAATCTCCGCCCACACGTAAGTGCCACACAACCAGCACACACGAACGGCCTAGCTAGATACTGACACATCCCCCAAACCACAGCGGCAACAACTGCCAGCTGCCGACCGCCGAAAACGCCGCCTTCACCGGCGAGCAGCTGAGCACCGACTGCAAGGTCGACCTGGTCAGCTTCGACAACACCGGCTGCAACTACGCGCCGCCGGCCGCCGACTCCACGTCGTACGGCGAGCCGTTCAACGTGGTCGGCGGCGGCATCTACGCCGTTGAGTGGGACACGCTCTGGATCAAGGTTTGGCACTTTGCCCGCGGCAGTATCCCCGCCGATATCATCGCCGATACCCCGACGCCCGCGCTGTGGGGCACCCCGCAGGCCGTGTTTGGCGGTTCCAGCTGCAGCGTGCCGACCAACTTCCGAGATATGCGGATTGTCATGAATATTGTGAGTTTAGCTGTGCCGGCCGACGAGAGAGACAGAGAGACGGGCTTGTGACTGACTGATTGCTTCATCTTAGAACTTCTGCGGTGACTTTGGCTCCGGAACCTGGGGCAGCTCGGAGATCTGCAGCGCTGCCGCCCCCCGCTGCCAGGATTTCGTGGCTGAGAACCCGAGTGCCTTCGTTTCCTCGTAAGTACAATCTCCACGAGAAACAACAACCGTGCAAAGACAAGAAGTCCCACCCGTACTGACTCCCGACGCTGCAGGTACTGGGAGGTCAACTCCATCAAGGTGTTTGAGCGCGGCGCGCTGCAACCCAGCGGCAGCGGCACCGGCACCGGCATTATCAGCCCCACCGGCCCGACCATCAGGCCAACCTTCCCGTCGACCTCGACCGGCAGCCCGACCCCGACCGTGCCGCCGATCGAGCCGACCACCACCACCACCGTCAGCAGCACCACCACCGTGACCGTGACGCTGCCGTGGCCCACCCGCCCCGGCCGCCCCGACCCCGTGCGCCCGCCGCCCGGCGCTGGCGGCCCGCGCCCCCACGGCCCCCAGCCCAACGTGCACGGCTTCTCCTACATGGGCTGCTTCCGCAACTCGCACGGCCGCGATATGACCCCTGTTGCCTCCGGTGTGCAGAGTGTTGACGAGTGTGTGGCGCGCTGCATTGACGGCAGATACGCCGCCCTGATTGACCAGTAAGTCGTTTCCCCCTCTTATGTGCATGTGTGTGAGGGATGGCAAGACTAACACACACACCCCCCCCCTTCCTCCAGAGACTGCTTCTGCCTGCGCGCCCTGGACCAGCTCGACCTGTTCAAGTGCGACCCGGCAAACCCAGTGGAGACGCTCGTCGGCGCGCCGATCGTGGCGAAGCCGCACAAGCCGTTCCCGTGGGAGAAGCCCGGCAAGGCGTGGAACCCGATCCCGACCGGCACGGCGGCCCCGTACCCAACCAGCCAGCCGTGCCCGCCCCCCTGGAAGGGCGGCTACCTGTACGGCAACATGACCGGCACGCCCATCTTCGACGCGCCCGGCAAGGGCGGCTGCAAGNAGAAGTGCCAGGGTAGCGCGCTCCCCACCTGGGTCCCCAAGACCTGGACCGCCACGTGCGGCCCCGGCCACGAGCTGCCCACCTCCACCCCGCCGCCCGAGGCGCCCTGCACCGACCTGCCCGAGCCGCCGTGCACCGACGAGCCTGAGGAGCCGCCCTGCACCACCTACACCGTGCCCCCGCCCGTCAAGTCCCCCGTCGAGACTGCGCCGTGCACCACCGGCGACCACGGCGTCTCGTCGAACACCTCCGTGCCGACCTTCGCACCGACCTCGACTCTCCTGGTCGGCGGTGCGCCGTCGTCTGGTGTCGCGATGGCGATTGTCATGGGTCTGGCAATGATCACGGCTGCGCTGTTGCTGTGATGTGGTTGATGTTAGCGTTTCTCTTCTTTTTCTCTTCTTTTTCTCTTCGTTTTCTCTTCTGTCATTAAGGCGGATCTTTTTCTTTCTTTCTTTTTCTTCTTCTTCTCTTCTTTGCAGTTTCGATCCTTCACTGCATTTTCCCTCGGACTGACGCCTTTCGCTCTCCCATCTTGTCATGTTCATATAGTGAGGGAGTTGACGTATGGATAACCACCCAGGATGGAGCATTCCAGGTCTGTGTATGATACTTCGGATGCACGAGACTAACGGTCGTCATGATAACACTGGGGGACCGGGATTTTCGTGTTCTATAATTCTTCATTTTTATTTTTCTTGGTGCTTCGATTGTTCTTTTCTTTTCTTCCTGTTTTAATGATGTTTTGTCGGGGAGTGAGCTGGATGCATGTGGTTAATGTTGGATACACACCTAATGTCTTACCACTATAGACCACCCAGAAACGGCTGTGACGTGAGATGTGATGACTGTGGTGTTGGACTTATGGGCAAGGACCACTCAAAGTGCAGACAAAAGAACAAAGATGTATTTTTGGGGATCATGTACAGCAGCTATGTACGACACACAGACAGACCTACCTCTCTTTTGGTGATGTCCGGCTCACAGCTCCACAACTTGTGGTTTGTTGCCAATCTTGCCCGTGTTGCCACGTACTTGGGCGGCGTTCACCATCATGCAGCTGGCATTTCCGCCCGGGCCCAGCATGATCCATTTGAACAGGACAGCACTGACGCCGCTGACAAAAATGTGTGCCAGGTCCAGCCAGGCAGCAGCGGCGGGGAAAACCAACATTTCGAGGAGGAAGCCTTGGGGCGGCCGGGCCATAACGGCCTCGTAGTACACTTGGCAGTCGTCGAAGAAGACCGATTCGCGGCCGTGGCCCCAGTGGACGTGACCGAATACGTGGAGGCGCGGGCGGACGCGCCACACCTCGTCGAGAAGGGCGGGACATCCAAGTCCGAGATCCATGTGTGAACGCTGGTGCAGGGACAAGTGAGCGGCCAGGGGGGGGTGACTCGTTGTTTGGCGTTAACTATGGAGGCTTGATATACGGACGCAATGTTCGGACTGACAACACTTCACCATAGCAAGTAGCGGGGAGCAGGGCAAGTAGAACGTACCGGAGGAGTGTGGGTGATGAGAATGTCGGTTTCCAGTGGAACACTGCCAGGCCACGGCGTTGAAACCTCCGGGTCATACGGGAACGCCCAGTCCAGCATGCCCGCAGCGGGGACATCTCCAGCACCGTAGATGTTGAGCACACGACCGTGGAAGTCCAGCTGAATAAACCGGCGCTGCAGAAAACGAATGCCTTTCAGGTTCAACGGCACAGATTCCGCCGTCGCGTCGACAGGCAGCCTCGCGTCCGGGTCGAAGTAGCTGTCGTGGTTCCCGCATACGACGATTTTCTCGGCATGCGGCAGACTGGCCAGCCAGTCGATCTGGCGCTGGATCTCATCGCGCGACCCGTTGCTGGTCAGGTCGCCGGCGTGGATGAGTAGGTCGCCGGGCGGGACGCTGCCGGCCGGCAGGATGTGGTCGTGGGTGTCGGAGATGCACACCACGCGCACCGGCGTGCGGTCGAGCGGCGGCACAAACGGCCGGCCGCGCAGGTATAGCACCGTGTGGTAGATGATAGCGGCGAGCAGCTGGATCGGCGACGAGAGCAGCTGGTCGAGCAGCGTCGGCGGCTCCCACTTGCTCCGGCGGAAGAGGCCGAAGTGGTAGACGAAGTCGGCGAGCATAGCGAGAAACATGGTGAAAGGCGCGCGCGCGATGCGAGAGGCTGTTGTAGTGATTGAAGCGTAGACCTTGACGGCGTTGGAGTGAATATAAGAGGAGGAGAGTTGTGCTGCCGAGTGGCATTGGCGCAAAGTCGATGTTGGGTCGGCCGGATCCAAGACAAGAGCCCGCCCAAGAAGCTCATAGACTTTCGGCCGTTGGTGTTGGTCTGTGACGTCGCATTTTTCCAGTTTCCCCGGTTTCTCCTGGGCGGCAAAGCTCTGTTTGCCTGCCTGGGATCGCTGATCATCCCACCCGGCCGCTAATTTGGCTGGGCTGTCAGAGCTGGTTTAGGGCTGTTGGCCAGTCGTTCCAGCGTGCCTGACCCAATCCGCCCAGAACTGTCATTTCCAGAGAGCGAGATATCGTATGTGCTCGCAGACCGAGAACATCACCAACTCAGCCATGAAAGGAAGTCGATGACGATGAACTCAGCACAGAATCTATCCTTGTAGCTCGCTCGCTTAGGGCTTGATAACATAATCTGTCCATTTTGTGAATAGGGCTTATGCGCACATTTCGAATGTTTCAGTTCCAGAAGAGCAGGCGCAGTCGACACATGGCTCCTTCCCTCCGACCTTTGTGGCGGCCAACAGTGGCTGACGGCTGCAATTGCTGGCCACCAGTCAGCGTATGACCGGTAAAGCGGTGTGGCTTGACCGATACACTTCTTTTGACCGTGGACTTGGAAGCGTCTCGCCTCACTTGACCATAACTTCATCTCCGCTTATATACAAGATGCAGCCCTCAAGGCGGCCAACCAGGTTGATTCAGGACACCACATCCGCTCCACAGACCTGTCTGCCTATTTCCGGGCCTCCAACTCTCACCCAACAAAACTGGACTTCAGGCGGCAAACGAGGCCCTGGGCCAGACCGGATAACCGGCCTTCGAGTCCCCACAACCAAACGCCGCTGCACGGCTCTCAGGTGCCGGGCTCACTCGCTGCCAAGATGGTGGCCCTCAGCGATATTCGCCAGTTGTGTGGGATCAGGGCCAAGGCCGTGGTTGTGAAACTACTTAAACCCGGCGGCAGAACGACCATGCATGCATGATGCTGAAAGAAGAGAGCTGTCTCTCTGTTTCTTTCTTTTCCTCTTCCTCAATCTCTATCTGTGTCCTCTATTGCATTGCTCCGACATCGCTGTCTTGTTCGCGCTCTGTCCTGCAAACAGTTTGTGAAGCGTTAATCCAACGAGTAAGAAGCCAGCCAGCCGCGACACCAAGCGAAACCACTGCCTGTCAGGGTGTCCCGCCTTGATATATATCACCACCACCAACCGAGACATCAGTCAGTCGCACACGATTTGTCTTGAGTTAATTCCTTGAGCTCTTTCCTACTCCTTCTCCACCGCCAGATCACCACCGATATATAAATATATGTACATACTCCAGCCGTCTGTTATCTTCGAAGACCACAATTTCCAAGTTCCCTTTTCGTTCTAGAGGGGGCACAAGCTGCAGCATATTCAGCTGGCTTTGTTTCCGTGGCGGCCTCGCCATTTCCAGCTTTCTGAGATAGCTCCAGCTAGACCAGCCGCCTCCACCTCAAGTGTCCTCCAGTGACCCTTAGCTTGTTGCGTCGCCCCTAGAAGCTCCCTTGGCCTCTCCAGATCGGCGTCATCGCCACGTCCTGTTCTTTTTTCCTTCTGCCGTCTCACCACGTTCAATATTCTGGACCCTTGCTCAGTCAAAAAAACACTCCTCAACGTTACACCCCTCTTCCGTGTTTTGTCCCGCCCTACGATCTGCGGGTGCATCAGTCCCTCATCCTTTCGTCATTTCCTCTTATAGCCATTGATTGATACGGTCTTCCACATTTAAGACATTCGTTTCTCCTCTCTACCTGCTAACCTTGGTACACCGTTCTTTTTCCTCCTCCTATTTCCCTCTTTTATTCCTCGATTGAACTTTTCTTCGTGCTTTGATTATCTTCCGAGCCGCCACGCGGCTTCCTCCAAAATGCAGAGCTTCAGCTTCTATCCAAAGACCGAAGAGAAGCAGTCTCTGGCGTCGAACATGAAGTAAATAATCCTCCTACTCGTTCTCGTTTCACCTGTCACCGTGTTGTTGAATCTGCCTCGATTTTGTGGCATGTACTGACGATTTTCCAATCTCTTAGCGTCGACTATGTCATTTTATACAACATTCCCCAAGATGGTATGTCTCGCCTGTTACCCAGAAGCTGTAAATAAGTACCTAAACATATATATTGTTACACTTTTGCCTTCTCTATCCGGATATTTTTGCATCCTCCAAATTTTTCTCTCTGTCGTGGCCCTGGTCTATCTTATCTGTGCCTCCTAGCTAACCACAACCCCTCCCCCGCCTTTGCTTTGACCTACAGAAAAGGATCGCGCTCAGGCTGAGGCAGCCTATATCCAGCTAATCGAGGCCATCTCAACCGTCGGCTTCGAGACTGAGGTCCGCCGCAACGACGCATCGTCTCTGCTCCTTTTCCTCCGTGTCGCGAACGAGTCTCAACTCTCCGATCAGATTTACCAAGCTCGCCTACAGGACTGGCTGCACGGTGTTCGGACCGCTGGCCCGGACAATAACATCTCGTCTTCTGCCCTGAAGGCTGAAGCCATCACTCCCGCCGAGCGGCTCCGCGTTTTATACCTCATTATCACCAAGCCGCGCGTCGAGGGCGGCGCTGGAATCACTCCCGGAACTGGAAAATGGACCTATGTGAGCGCAATCCTGCCACTGCACGACCATGAGTTCAACCGCTCGTGGATCCTGGGCTGGAGCGCCAAGTACCGCCTCGAGCAGGAGGACCTTGACGCCATCCGCAACCATTTCGGAGAGAGAGTGGCCATGTACTTTGCCTTCTTGCGCACCTACTTCCGCTTCATGACGGTGCTTGCGGCATTTGGCGCGGCCACCTGGCTGCTCATTGGCCGCTTCTCGATTCTGTACGCCCTGGCCAACTGTTTATGGTCGGTGGTGTTTTTCGAGTACTGGAAGAAGACCGAGGTCGACCTAGCCGTGCAGTGGGGTGTCCGTGGCGTGTCCAATATCCAGCTTCCTCGCCTGAACTTCCGATCCGAGGGTGAAACGATCGACCCCGTTACCGGCGAGCCGGTCAAGTACTTCTCTCCCGTCAAACGCCTCCTCATCCAGCTCCTCCAGATTCCCTTTACCATCTGCTGCATCCTGGTGCTGGGTTCCCTCATTGTCGCTGTAAACTCTCTCGAGATCTTCATCAAGGAGGTCTATGACGGCCCGTTCAAACAGTATCTGTCCTTCCTGCCGACTGTTGTGCTAGGCACCATGACTCCCACCCTTTCTGCGGTTCTCACCATGTTCGCCGATAAGCTGACCAACATGGAGAACTACGAGACTGTTGATAGTAAGTCACAGTCATATTCCGTTCTAAATGAAATCTTCCATTCACTAGTGCTCTGACCAATACCCTCTCATTCCCTAGCTCACCACGCTGCCATGGTTCAAAAGGAGTTTGTTCTCAACTTCATGACTTCGTACATGGCTCTGTTCTTTACCGCCTTTTTGTATATCCCGTTCAGCCACTACTTGACGCCAATTCTTGGAATCTGGCGGTACTTGTTTGAGACAGTCACCTTTGGGAAAGTTGAGGTGTCCTCCACCGGTCTCGAGATCAACACCGACCGCCTCAGCTCGCAGCTCTTCTATTTCACCATTACCGCGCAGATTGTGAATCTGGCTACTGAGGTCATCGTCCCCTACGTTAAGCGCAAGGTCTTTGCCAAGTACCGCGAGGTCAAGGAAGATGCGAACATATTCGCGGATGACGTCGAGGAGGAGAAGCAGTTCTTGAAGCGGGTTCGCTCGGAGGTCAACCTGGAGCAGTATGATGTTACGGTTGACTACCGCGAGATGGTTATTCAATACGGTATGCCTCCCCTATCTTTTCTGCGCTGAAATTATGCTGCTAGACAGCATCTAACGCGTTTGACCATAGGCCACGTCTGCCTCTTTGGCGTTGCCTGGCCTCTGGCCGCCTGCTGCTTTGCCGCGAACAACTGGATCGAGCTGCGGTCCGACGCCTTCAAGATTGCCATTGGCAGCCGCCGACCGATTCCGTGGCGCGCCGACTCGATTGGCCCGTGGCTCAACGCGATCGGCTTCATCTCGTGGCTCGGCAGCATCACCAACTCGGCGATCATCTACCTGAACCTGCGCGCCCCGTCAGTGTCCAACACCGGCGACATTGTCACCTCCAACAGCCCCTTCCAGGTCTGGATGCTGCTGCTGGTGATCCTGCTCGCCGAGCACGTGTACCTCGCCGCGCAGATTGTGGTCCGCTATGCCATGAAGGGGATTGATAGCCCCGGGCTGCAGCACGAGCGGCGCGAGCGCTACATGATGAAGAAGCGGATGTTGCGGAGCAATAGTGTCTCGATGAGCTCGGTGCTGGGGTCGTCTTCGCTTTCGAATGTTAGCCTGGAGAAGTCGCTGTCGGAGGTGTCGGCTGATACCCCTGAGGAAACGTGAGTATCCTTCAGTGACTCCTAGCTACTACCAGTAGCCGGTTTGAGAGACTTTTAACAGTTACTGATTCCTCTTACTCTTATACTGCAGATTCTGGCATCGCCAGCCTGGTGCTCAGGCCACTATTGATATGGGAAGAGATTTCTTCGGAAAGGTAATTATAACTCCATACAGCCATACTAAAGCTTTTCCAGTGAACAACTGCTAACCTTTTGCACAGAACCAAACTGCGAGCAAATAAGAGAGTTTCTTAGTCTCCTGGCTCTCCTTGGCTGGAATACGCTCCTATCGTTGCTTTACAGGTCTCGTAGGGCCGTGTTCTTGAGGTCAAGGCAATAGTAACAGATTGGCAACCGAACCGCGGAAGAAGGCTTCACGTCTTTACTCATAATCGAAACTTCCACTCATCTAAAGCTACAATCGACATACGCATATAGCACCACGCTAGATATCAGCAGGGGCAGAGCTTGCACGAAGTGAGCTTCCTCGGAGGAACTAACTTGGCTAAACTCCCTTTCTTTTTTTCATTTCTTCATCTTCCTTCTTTTCTTTTTCTTTTTCGTTGATTCTTGGCGTTCCCGTGGACTCGGAAAGGAGAAAGGAGGTCTAACGCTAGTATTTTTGGTGGTGGTAGTGTATATGGATGGCATATGCAGACAGAACTTGGCAGGTGCTTTTGCTTTTCCACTTGTTTGATACATATAACGGTTGGCTACGATAACTTCTCTGCGTGTATGTGTGTGTAGGGTGGGTGTGACAGTATGTGCCTTTTTTTTATTTTATTTTTTTTTTGTTTGGGGGGGGGGAGGGGGGAGGGTTGTTTGATAGTGGCAAATGAAGCGAGATGTGCATCGACCACCACCAACGTGGGTGTGCACCAACAAGCAGGTCGTCTAATCCTGTTCTTGAGACCGAGAGAGCAAGGTTGCCAACCACGCACACGAACGCATCTAGCCTCGCTCTTCGCCCTTTAGGGATTTGTATGTATCTGCAACAAACAGACACAGGTCGGTGGGTGGGGACAGGCAAGGCCCGTATCAATCACCCACAGGCTACTCGAACGGAAAGGCGAGGGTGGTAGAAAAGGAAAGGAGGAGAGAGAAATTCAGGAGGCGAAGAAACGGCGCAGGACCAGTTTCCCTTTTGTGTCTAGGCCCGCGGGCAAGGGAAAAACGCACACACACCTCTTCGGAGGAGGTTAGGGTAAGATGCAGGGGAGGGTGGCAGCAGAGAGTGTGTGAAAAAAGGCCGTGGAAGCGAGACTATTGAGGCCGAGGTGTGAGTGGGGGGTCTTTTTATTCTTTTTTTTTATTTTCTTTCTTCTTGATTGTCTTTTCTCTTCTCGCGCAGATTGGGGTGCATCCAGTTTCTCTATCCGTACGCGCAGTGCAGCAACTTTACATGGAAAAAAACACAATGGACGGGGACAGGCACAACAAGCAGTCGCCCCGAGCCCCTGGAGGGTGCAGATACGCGGGGGTTCCTGGATGGCCAGGAGCAAAAGGCACATGGGGTTGGTTCTTCTTGCAGCTGTTTTGCGTGGCTGGCTTCATGGGGAAACTCCGTGTAAGGAAGTGAGTGCATCGGCACATGTCCTGGGACCTGCCTCCGGAAGCGCCCGTTACGCATATCATCTCGGAGGAATAGTATCGTCCGCTTCTCGAACCATAGCAAACGCCCGGTATGGCACGGTTAACTCCCTCGTCAGACGGAAAGAAACAAGAATCGCCAAAGGGCCGTCGCGAACACACCGACGATGTGCAGAGGGAGATCTGCGAACGACAGGAATCAGACTATGAACTTACTCTTCGTTGCTCAATGTGCTGTATATGTGATTCGCAAGAGCACCAGCACAGCGACATCCGCATCAGGGGTGTCCCCGGCATCCCTACCGCGAGTAGTGGGCAGCAGCCCCGGGAAAGCGTTGACGGGAGAATGAAGGATTGTGATGTGATGATTGATAGCTTTGACATTGCAGGTCTCTCTCGGGAGCAACCAACCTGGTCCTGACTTGTCTATCTCAAGTGCTAGTGAAATCTCAGTCTTGTCTGTGTTCGAAGGCGAAAGCCGCCCTCCAGATAGGCGGTTGACCGAAATTATCCCCAAGTGAGTCTAGTGGTCTAGGCTGCTGTGGGCCAGAACCCGGAGAGAACAACACCCACAAGAAGGGAAGGGGGGGCGGGGCCGGGGCCGGGGCGGGGGGGAACTGTACTGTATGATGCTCCGAGATGCAGAACCGGAGTATTCAAGCCTTGTTCCTAGGCGCTCTGAAATAAGGAGAACACTGGAGAGAGAGAGAGAGAGAGAGAGGAGAAAGGAGGGCACACGAGCGGATAATGCTGGTTAAGGGGTGTGTGTGTGTGTGTCCATGCAGGTCTGTTCGGTCAGCCGAAAACGGGACTGGCTTCCTTTCCAGGGTGTGTCGTCCGTCCGGGGCGAAAGGTCTCTCCTCTGGGTTGCGTCTCTGCTGCTGTTGCAAGATTAAGCTTGTTATTCTTAAAATTACCTACCAACTTTATATCTTTGCAAGAACTTATGTACTGTACACACATTGCCCATATGGACATAGTGCAGTTTCTCTTTCCTGCCCGGTGTCTCGATTGGGGGTTGGCAAACGAGATTGGGTGGGAGGTATTTGGGAAGGATCGAAGTAAGTCGTAAGGAAAGAGGAAGGAAGTTGTGTTCTCGAAGCCGCGCTAGAAGGGAAGACGATTTTACCCCACACACCCCCATCCCGTCCGTGGTGCCCCTTCCTTCCATGGGCTTCGATTCCCTGCTCTGGTACGACCTCACACAGATGAAAAAGAAAGATGAAAAAGACGAGGCGGTCTTTTGCATCCAGCTTTAGCGAGAGAACTGGGGAAGGGAGGGAACGGTGAAGTGCAGGTGACTGTGCTGGCCCTTTTGGGGCCCTTCAAGGATGCTGGTACGGGCCATGTGTGTCAGTGCTATACAGTGTAGCAGCACAGGGACGTGTTTATGGCGGCGCACGTGTTGCCTGTGGGCCAGCAATTGGGGACAACAGCAGGTGGAGGAGGATGTGACATGGAAAGGCTTCGGCAGCCAGTAAAGCTGTGCAAAGTTGACCTCCGCCCGGGATGCAAGATGCAGGTGGTCTTAGGGTTAGGGTCCGCTGGCTTAGCGTGTCGGAAAGCTAGCGCAGGCGCTAGCACGGGGCATTCCTGCACTAAGGCCCACGCTAAGGTTTAATTTTAGCGGGCTTGGAAAAAAAGAAGCGGCCAAATGTATTGCGACAGCACGGTACAGTGTCAAAAAGCCCCCACGTGCTCCTTGTTCACACTATACTGCAACGACATCTCGTCTTCCAGCTGGAATTTCGGCGGTCTTCATTATACCAAGCCCGAGAATGTGAACACACAGAGGATAACAGAGAGAGAAGTTGCAGCGTTGCATGGCGTCTGCTTGGGTTATTTCATGCACTGCAGTATGTTGCAGCCTGAGGACCTCCGGTTAGAGGGGATGAAGCTCTCCCAGCAATGCCTCGCAGCATCACCAAGCAAGCCGGGCGACACAAAAAAGAAAAAGGCCTTGGAACTTGCCATCCATCTGGGGCTATCGGGAGAAGCTGAGCCGCCCAGCGGGTGCTGCAGGCAGAGCAATAAAATCAAACAAAATAAAAATACTCATGCCCAGGCCAGGCACTTGACCAGTCTTCGCGGCTCTCCGCTCCAACACAGCCCGCTGCGGTTCTCCACTGCACTCCGTCATCTGGCCTTCAGCCTCTGGCTCTCTGGAGTTGTTTGTGTGTCTTATTGTGTGTCGGTCAAGAGAAGGTGAATGCATTCACCTACCAAGTGGCAGACAGACTCTCTCTGGAGGATGGTCCAGTGGGCTTGGGGGATTGCAGCACGATGGGATCGATCGACGCCAGCCAACATAGCCCCCCCTCTCCCCAAACGAAGCCCTACGACTGACCCCTCCTGTATCACCGCAGCCGCGCCCGTTGGTATACTGTCTGTCGATCATGCTTCTCGAAAGCCGAGCTGTGTGCCTGCCACCGTTGTGTTGTGGTGGTAGTGGTGAGGTGTAAGTCCACGGACAGACGCTGGGCAAACGCCAGGAACCAACGAGTGCGGAGGACCGGCCCTCAGTCCAGTTTGCTGGCTCGCCCACTCTCGCCAGGCACGCACGCCCACCCTTGCTTCGGCCTGTGTGTATGTGTATGTATCCTCCCCCTCTGTTGTGCTATACAGGGCACCGTCGATCGGGACACGCACACACACACACACACACTCCAGTTCGCTTTCCTCGTTTCCTTCCTGTCTTCACTGAGGTGGCCTCGAATCAAAGTTCAGGAGACGGGATGCAGACAATGCAAAGGCTGAACCCATACATACACTACACATGTTCACTACATGTCGGACCTGTCATCTGGAAGACTCTCCCTCCCCCTCTGTGTGCAATACAGAATCCGTATCAGTGGTTCAGACTCCCCGCTACTCGCGACAGGCATCAAACACCATATCCATACCCCCCGATTTCACCTCCCCCCATTACGTACCAGTATTCACACCCCACTCCTCGTCCATCTTCCTCCTCTTCTTCGGTCTTTTCGTTCACTCCCCTCCCCTCTCGCCCCATCCCGCCCTCCTAATTTCACTAAGACGACCACTGCTTCTGTGCCTGTTGAGATCTCCATCGGCTGTTGACGAAAGCGTGTCGGGATTCTTATTCCTCTTCTTCCTTTTCTGTGATCTTCTTTTCTTCCTCGTGTTGGACCCGACTCGACTCTCTTCTTCTTCTCCTTCTCCTTCTCTTATACTTGGCTCGTCACGCCGCATATCTTCAAGCCTGCCTGTGCCTGAATGCGCCATCTGTCAACCACACTCTGGCGCTTTTTCTCTCTCCCTCATATCCACATGCCTGTCTCCTCCTCTTGTTCCTCCTCCTCTCCTCGCTTAATCGTGACTACACCCTCTCTCCGACCATATATCCTTCCGCAATATATTCTTGGCCGTCGTGTGCATCTTGCCCAACATGGACCTTGTCAACGACCTCGTGCTGAATCCTTTTCGCGAGGTGTCGGCGAAAGGCAAAGAAGCCGCCGAAAATGCCAAAGATACGCCCGCCATGCTCACTGCCAGTCAGGCCTTGATACGGGAGGGCGATCGTGCCGTGCGCCGGCTAGAGCCGATATGTAACAAGAACTCTGGCGAATACGGCGTGAACTTTGTCGATGCCCTCAAAGAGAACGGTTTGTGCAACCCGGTGTCACCATATACTTCCTACTGTGCCGGAGAGTATCTCTGATATTGACTCTTTGACCACCTGCGCTTCGCCCACCCCCCAGATGAACTCGCCGGCTTCCGTTCCGAGCTGAACAACCTGCTCTACGAGTTCGACGACTACCTCGAGCCAGACACCTTCGAAGCCGAGAAGTTCTCCGAGCTGCAGGCCGCCTCGCGCAAGGCCGCCCCGCGGATATACGACATCCTGATGCGCATGAAGCTGACTCCGGCCTTCTCCGCCCCGGCCCCAGCCGTGCCGCCGTCGCCGGTGTCCCCGCTGATCCCGCACTCCGAGCTCCAGCAACAACACCACCAATCGCTGCCGCCGTCCAAGTTCCCCCCACTGCCGCCGCTCCCACCGCTGCCCCCGCCGTCGTCGTCCGGCGGCTCCGGCCCGTCGACCCCGCTGATGGGCACCGCGCCCATCTCTCCCGAGACCCCGGGCTCGCTCCTGTACCGGCGATCCGGCACGCCGTCCAGCTTCGTCGTGCCCATCGGCGCCCTG
>LNGL01000046.1:260828-291255 GCA_001510565.1 Knoxdaviesia proteae
GACCTCCCTCTGCAGGCCACCTTCCGGCCGTTCCCCACCAGCCACCCGGCGGACATGCGCGCGCCGCCCAAGTCGCCCGCCCGCTCGCACTCGTCGCAGCGCACGGTGCGCCGGCTAGTGTCCAGCCCGCCGCTGCCGGAAAACAGCGCCGACAGCATCAGCGAGGCGGCCAAGGGCTCGGCGAACGGCCACACCAACGGCAGTGCCGCCGATGGCCACACGCTCTCGGCCCCGCGCAGCACGCTGCCGCAGGAGTCGCCGGTTCTCGGCGCCACTGCGCCGCCGGCGGTTCCCGCGATCGTGGCCGCGCCGACGCTCAACCACAAGAGCTCGCTGCCGTTCCTGCAGTCCGGGCTGGACAGCCGGCCGAGCTCCAGCTTCTTCGATGACCAGCCGCGCACCGGGTCGCCGGTCGTCGGCCGGCGCGACTCGGCGCGGGCGCCGCGCTCGACGACCGATTCGATGCACAGTGGGTCGTCGGTGTTCGACCCCAACGAGTACCGGCTCTCGCTGGCATCCAACCGCGAGTCGGTCGCCGGCTCGGCGTCGACCGCGATGACCAGCCCCAACACATCCTCGCCGCGCCTCACGCTCGCGCGCTCGTCCAGCTTCCGCTTGTCCGGCTTCCCGCTGAAGGAGTTCTCGGCGGAGATCGAGTCCGGCCTGGAGGCGGCCGAGATGGTGCCGATCCGCGAGGACGGCCTCATTCCCGTCGACCTGGACCGGCAAGGCAGCGAAGCCGCGCAGAGCGAGCCCGGGCCGTCTGTGCAGCGGCCCAAGACTGCGGGCCGCGAGCCGGCGGCCATCACGCTCGGCAGCTCGTTCTACCAGATGAAGGGCTTCTGCGAGGGTGCCAAAGCCGTGCTTCGCGGCGAACTCGGTGTGAAGAGAGTCAAGAAGATGTCGGGCTCGGTGTCTGCTATTGCAAAGTGCACGCACTGCAGCTACGAAATCGACTACAGCGAGCTTGATCTTGACCACAGCAATCACCGTAAGCAGACACCTTCCTCCCCTCCGTTTGTATATATATATATATACATATAGATATATATATAGATCCCCTCTAACCCTATGTCTCTAGCCGACGGAAACTTCACGTTCGAGAACGTCTGGTACCGCGTCCGCTTCCTGCAGAAGAGCCACCTCAGCACCAAGCGCACCGACGAGCAGTTCTACGCGTGCCGCTTCTGCACGCAGGAGGGCATGACGACCGAGGAGAGCGACGCCACCGTGTTCTTCACGCAAAAGGAGCTGTGCGCGCACATCGCGCGGCACCCGCGGCCGCTGCCGAAAGTCCCCGGGCTGACGGTGATCGAGGGCACGTCGGTGCCGGCGCAGTTCCTCAACAACTACGACCTGCAGGTGCAGGGCACGGAGGCGGCGCCGTCGATCACCGCCGCGCACGCCGACAAGATCGCCAAGCTGCCGCGCGCGACCTCGCGCGAGATGGTCAAGCGGCTGCACGGCATGCGGCTGATCGACCACGACACGCCGGCGTTCGAGATGGCGGCCGGCGCGCGCATCGTCGGCGTCGAGTTCCTCGACATGTGGCTCGGCGAGTGGTGCTCCGGCTACCACGACGGCGTGCACTCGACCTTCCCGCTCGAGGTCGTCAAGCTCGAGCCGCCGCCCGCCGGCGAGATCAAGATGATGGCCACCAGCCATGTGCGCGCCGTCACGCGGTGGCGCTTCGTGCATAAGGACAAGGTCAAGAACGACTGGCTGCGCTTCGAGCCGGGCGAGACCATCACCAACATCACGTGTAAGTGGTTTTCCTTGCCCCCTTGTGAGAGTCCTCTCGTCTGCTGCTTCACCCCAGATCCTAACCATCTCTGCTTCTGCACATATAGGGCCCTCGAAAGACCACTGGTGCTGGGCGGGCACCAACGCCAAAGGCCAATGGGGTATCTTCCCGCAGGCCTTCATCGACCAAGCCTCGGTGCAGGAGATCGCCGCCTCCGACCAGGCCAGTATCAGCAGCGGCGAGCGACGCGGGGACGGCAAGGGCCTCGGCCGCTTTTCGCTGCGGAAGCGCCCGACCACGTCCTCCGGTCACAGCTAAACCGACACATGTCTTTTCCTTCTTTTTCGCGTGTGATTTTCTCTCTTTACCTGTAACCCTTCTCTTTATACCCTGTGTCCATTTTCTTTTGTTTCTGTCTTTTGGTTCTAGACACTTGACCACCCGGCGGTCCATTAACTGTATATAATCATTTTTTTCTTCAAATAGAGGGCTTCGCGTTTTTTTCTTCTTTTTTTTCTTCTTTTTTCCGTGGTATCTCTGTGTTTCCTTCTCATCATCCGGTGGAGACCGTATCAGGTGAAGAAATCTGCGTATGTGCGCCCGTTTGGGCGGCCTTCCGGCACGCACTGAGCAATCGTAGAAATCACCCAAAATACTCCTTCTCCCGAGCCGCGCTCTCACATGTACTGACAGCGTCAGAAAGCTGGTCGCTTCGCCCTCGCGAGGAAAAAATCTCGCGTGGCCGCCACTCTGGAGCACTGGCGAAAGCTGCATCATCCGTCTTTCTCTGTCCACTGTGCCTCTCGTGCAGCCAAAATACAGGCCCGGAAGCGAGAGTAGAAGACCCACCAGAGCACGTAACCGAGATATGGAGATGCAGACGCTGGGCTCTTCCGTAGGTAAGGAAGCCAGCACACGCCAGAACGGCCAGGAACGCCGAGGAGAGGAAGGGAGCCGATGGTAGCCACAAGGCTACTACCAGTACAACCTCCGAGCCGGACGTACATGCAAAAGCCACTGTGTCTAATGCAAGAAACCGGCTCTACTAACTCCCCCCCTCGTCGACCGAATCTCCTTCAAACGGAACTATGAGAAAGCCCTGGCCGGAGTGTAGCCCTGGCGAAGGGGGAGAGAAATATACCAACCACCTAGCTGGGGGAGGATGTGTGGGAGAGGCCATATGCAGGTCCGTTACCCGGAGGAGGGCCTGCATATCAGTGGGTTCTACCGCCATCGTAACTGTATCAGGGGCGGGGCAGAGAGAGAGAGGCAGGAGTTCACACACACACACACACCCACACACACACACACACACACACACTAACCAACACCTCTTTTTTCCGAACGGGGAGGTGAACAAGAGAGGCAAAGAATGTCGGGAGAGGGAGATAAAGGCTGTGCCGTACATGAGAAAGCCGGGCCCAGGTGCTAAAAGAACCCTCTTCCCGAGCTCTTTCGGTGGGTAAAAAAGGAGCTGAAAGAAAAGGTGGTCCGACGTGTCATAGGTGAAAGGTCGGGGTGGGGGGGGGACGGCCTAATTCCTCGTCACCTTTGCTCTCTCACCTTCAGGATACAATCATATGCCTTCGAGCGGCCGTTCTCCTGAATCGTACATGAAAAGCAGCAAGACTCAGGGCACCCCAATCACTAGTTCTGCACACTAGCAAAAGGTCCACGCTTTTCCTGAGACTTCTAGTGGACTTCCACCGATGTTTCTAGCGTTTTCTAGCGTCCTGAGATACTCCAAAAAAAAAAACAGCGACAACCGTAGAGGGAGCTCTATGAAAGGGGGGGAGTTGAGAAAGAGAGAGGAGGGCGCTGAGACCACCCAGTGGTCCCGAAGCAGTGTATAATAATGCCGTATCAGCACTATTAGAGCGCAGCTGGACAGGGACGAGTATTTCCTTCTTGGGACCTGCATCCGGGAGAGTCTTGCTGACGAAGAAGGTCTCGGGCGGTATCTGCTGCTTCTGTAAAGTGACAGCGACCGAACCGGCCAAGATCAAGTTTGGGGAGAGAGGGCCAGTCCGAGCCTGTCACACGTCGCTCGAAGTGAGAAATGATACCGAGCCTGTCTCCGCCGTTCTCCATCCAGCAGGGGGGAGAGAGTCCACAAGTTCGCCGTCCACTGATAAGACCGGATTCTCAAGGAGGAGAAACCCAACCCTGGCCAGGGGCTATCCTGGCAAACAAAGTGATTGATTGTCTTGAATAAAAGGAACGAGAAAAGAAGGCTGTGGGAACTGTGGTTCTGACGCAAGAAAAGGGACAGATAAGCTTGACAAGATCCTGCAGTGAGGATCGCAATATCGCCATGGTGCTGTGTATAATCAACGTCCCCTGCCATCTGAACACACTCACACGCACCCGGGAACGACTGCACGGCATTGAATCCAGGAACCGGCAGGGGGGAGACGAGAGGCGAAAAAGAAAAAGAAAAAGAAAAAAAGAGATGGAGTTGGCCGTGGATCCCGTAAAATGAGAACTGATAGGCCCGAAAGAAAACGAGTAAAAGACTAGAAGAAACGTCTATTAGGCTATCCCAAAATAGAAATCAACCTCCAAAGCTTTCATGGCTTTGGAAGTGCCTGGACGAGGTGGTCCGACAGCTGCGTGAGACGGTCGTCGGTGTTATCGCAGATGGCAGTATCTGCCGTCAAGGCTCGCTTGCCATCGGGACGCAGGTCGTCAAAGAAGGCCCGGAGAATCCGAGGAGCTGTGTGACTGCTGTGGGTTTCTCAGTTGCTCAGAGCAGCATCACCTCCAAGGAACGAAAGGCTGTCCTCGGAAAGGGCTGGAGAGAGTGAAGGCTGCTAGAGGACCGATAGGTGCTCGGACAGCGGCGGGAGTCTAGCTAATGAGTTGCCGAGCCAGGCCATTGTTGCTGTCCAAGGTATGTGGGTGTGTGTGTGGGTGTGTGTGTGTCCTTTTCGTGATGGATGCGACTTGTTGATCTGAGAGGTTTTGCAAGTTTGTAGGTTGAAAGCTTGAAACTGTCGATAAACCAGTTGGTTTGGTGTGTCACGTAGGCAAGTACGTTAGACCCTAACCCTAAACACACTCCGGCCTTAGGGTCAACCACGCCTGTTCTGTTTTCCCCTGTGGCTGGACCTTGGGTGAACAGTCCACATCAAAAGCTCGTACGTAACCACTTGTGGGGGTCATGATATTGAAAAGATCACCCGGGTGTCGCCAGCTAGTACGCGGACAGGGCACTTAGACTAGGTCGGGCGCCTTATCTCCTAAATAGTCTCAATTTCAAGCGAGAGTTAGTTGCTCGTGAGACCCGTCTGAGCTGGTACTATTAAAAGACAGAGCCCTCGGCCTACTGCTAGGGTTGGTCCTGGTTTTGGCTTCAAGAAAGATACAGATTGTGTCTCTGTGGTGGGACCGGGGCTGGCTATATCACGACCTCATAGAGTCAGTCTATCTGCATCTCCTCGACCCCGGAGTCCCGTTACCAGCTGAGAGGTGATCTGTGATTACATCCCATGGTGCTGGATCCGATAAGGGTTAGGGAGGGTGTTCATGCCGTGTACTGGCTGTGTAGTCCGGTATACTGCTGCCCGGGATCAGCTACTCCACGCCGCCCAGAGACCCAAATACGTCCGGCTATAAACCCAACCTGAAGACATACATCTCACATACGACCATACCTTGTGGAAAACTCGGGGTCCCGTCCGCTCCCCCATAGATAAGCCACAAAGGGCCAGACTAGTACTCAGGTGGGTGACCACTGGGGAATCCCTGGTGTTGTATGTTTTCCTTTTGCTGCTTTTTGCCTCTCTTTCCGGCAGCCACACCGCTAGATCACGGTCTCTCCTGTACAGACACCAACATTTGCCATGATCGAATCCTATCTCCCCAAGGTAATCGATCCTTCCAAGTTCGTGCAGGGTGGATGGGTGGGTGAGTGGCGAACCGGCCTCCGGCCTGGGTAGTAGCGGTTGTTGGTGATGCCATCTTCTAGTCTTCTAGTCTTCTAGGATAGGGGAGATTGAGGAGGGGGGGGAAAGGGGACACGGCATCCCTGCTCCAGCTAGAAAGCCCGAAGACTCCGTAGAAGCAGCTTCAGAACATCCTCTTTTGTGTCCTCTGGATATACTTTACCTAACAGAGCGACACTAAAATCACTCACCAAGTTTGACTTGACCGCCCAGCGCCCAGCGCCCAGCGCCCACCGTCCCCCTCCCCTTCGCGAACAAGGAACTTCCTAGTGCAGGCGTGCGGGAATCGGCTCGTTCAGTTGTTGCAAGCCGCACATCGTTCTTCTTTCTTATCTCTTTGCCCACCCCCCGTTCTTCGCTCCTAGCAATTGGCCCCAGTGTCAGTATCTTGACGAAGAGAGATGAAGGAGAGCGGTGGGAGCCGAACATGGTCCAAGCCAAGTTCTCTGTCCCCTTCCCCCCCTTTTTTCTAAACCCGGCCTTTAGAATCATCTGGTGCTTCTAGATGGGAACCAATGTTGTTGGGGAAAGGAGAGAGGGAGAGATAACCAGTTAGTTCCTCTTAATTTTTGAGACCCCATGATGAGAGGTGAGAGACATGGAATGTTCCATAGAACACAGAAACTAGTGTGTGGTCTGCTTTGATCACACAGACACTCAGCCGATATGCCGCCTAAAAAGAGGCTGCAGGGATAGGGCCAGGGGAAACACCTTGAGAATCCTTCCAGAAGGTTTCTCTTGGATTCTTATTTTTGTCCCTCCCCCTTCTTCGTTGGATGCTGGGGCTATGGATGGATGATGTGACTGACTTTACTCAATCAAGGCTTGTTTCCACTCTCTCTCTCTCTCTCTCTCTCTCTCTCTTAGCCCTGGTGCTCTGCATCAACGAGTGTTGGAGACCTGCTGGTGAGGCTGAACGATAAAAAATCAGAGCATGAAGGCAAACCGAAATGGGGTAATTTCATCATCATTCGACAGATTCTCAGGGCTACCCCTCCCAGACCCGGGCGTGGTATGCAGATCTAACCTCGGACAGTCTGCCATTGCCTGTTGAAGGTGACCCGGAACTTCGAAGAGGGAGGGAGTGTAACCTAGCCGGCACACAAATAAACGAGACATATATCACGGAGAAGGGGGGGGAGACCATGATTGCCACCCCAGATAAGTGTGTGTTCATAATCATAGGCATGGCTGAGGCAACTGAACATACGCACGCATAAGGGAGAGAGCTCCGCGCCCTCTCTGCATAGGACTGCCCGTAGCAAGTCTCATCCTCCTCCTCCTGCATTGCCCGGTCAAAGCGGAGGTACGACGGCCAAAAGAGGCAGCTAGCAGGGGACAAAAAAAAGGACGAAGAAGCAAGAACAAGGTCATCACAAGCCGAGGGTTGTCCTCCTTTTTTCGTCCGTTCTGGCGGCTGGCTCTCTCTCTGGATCTTTTGTCCTCCACCCACATGTTTGGTTCTCTCGGTGGCACATGCAGAGCTAGCCCATCCGGCCTCTCTCACAGTGATCTGCGTCGGAGGAAAAAAAAAAATAAAAAAATGAAAAAAACCCGCTGGTGCTTACGGTCCGGTTCTCGCTCGTTTCTGGGTTCCGGTTCGGCAGAACCTTTTTGGAAATAGGTGAACAAACGCCTGCCGATCCCGCAGAGGGAGGTTCCATATCGACATGGGGAGGGACTTGGGGCAAATCAATCGTCGAAGGACCCGGCGTTGGAAACGATCGAGAGACGGGGCTGGACTTGGTACTCTATGAGAACTGTTTGATTCATGCTTTGGAGGATCTTTGTTCCCTTTCCCCCCTTCTGCATGTTTGGTTCGTCTCGTCGGTACCACTGTGGCAGCGCCTTTGGGGTGCGTCCGCCTGGTTTCGGCCCTGTCAACCGCCATCAAATCTTCACACCCGGTTTTTCTCTCCAGAAACATCGACAGAATACAACGTCAGGGTCAATCTTGTGACAAGACTTCTCCCCCCCTCCCCCCCCCTCCCCCCCCAAAATGGGGTTTTCGGAGGTGTATCGTATATCATCGCGGGGAAAAGTTGAAAAGCAACCTTGGAAATGCCCCGACATATCTCCAGCACTCGCAATATATTGCTGTCTCCATCGCTGGTCTCGAGGCACCACCCGGATTGCGTGGCTTCTGGACAAATGCAACACACCACACAGCCTTGTGCCTCCAGGAATACCCGCAATCTTTGATCACACAGACCGACGTTGTACGGCCGATAGCCCCCCCCCAAGAACGAAGTCATTCGGATTAATCTACCACCGGCCATCCGGTCCTGCAAATCGGCAGTCCAGGCGGCAGACGGCAAAATATGCACGAGCAATATACATCGTGTCTCTCGTCGACATTTCATCTCGATGTAATCGCCTCATGTTCATCCAAAGAAGTATCTTCCTCGAAATCCAGGTCAACGGGCAGAAAACAAAAGCAATGCTCAACAACTCAATGCCTGTGTTCTCGAAGCCATTTAGCCTTGGTGTCCGTGTTATGCATCAACTCCCTCTTTGACGTCCAGGGCACAAAATATATCTGGCACGCATATGATGCTGGATCGCCACGGCGATCTTCTCAGCGCCTGGTAGACCGTGTCGAAAATAAAAAGCAAAAAAGCAAAGGACGGGGAGATCAAACCCGTGGACACACTTCTTCCCATCCTTGAAGACACACACCCAACACCCAGTCTCTCCCCGTCTCTGTCTTCTGGGCCCCCCTGGCTGCTAATAATCCCCATCGCCGGGGATTTCCCTGGTCGGCTATATCTATACACTTCTCTGCAGAATTGCACTGTGATCGATATCTACCAATCAGGGCCGGACATGCTGCAACGCTTCAACTGCATGAGAAGTTTCCCTGCCTGTTTCCCCTGCCTGGAACTTTTCACTGGTCGGTCAAGCTATTCCGCACAATAACAGAAGGCCTAGTGGAAAAGAAAAGAGGAAAAAGACCGCATCCAAGGTGTTCCGTGGGAATCAATAGTATCGATGTGCTAATACGAAATGTCCGCTCGGTCAATCTTTTGACATGGCTGGCGGCCACTGGCGGACAAAAGCATTTTCCTAAACCATCGTAGCCTTATGGCCGTGGAATCCGCACATACACACACACACAGAGAGACATCTGAATGGACTCTGCATACTGTGTGATACGAATAGATATGTCCTCTGCACTTGGCCCACGATTGGTCCGACATCCAGCCTGTGCCTGAAGGCAACGGGCTCACAAAGTTCCCCACTGCTGCATCTTGGGAGGGGAGAAGCTGCCATGCCAAATCAGGCCAATACTTCGCCGTTCTTGAGTGTTTGGAGTGGTATGTTCCGAACCAACTGCATTGGGTTGGTGAGAGAGCCTGTGGGCGTGTGTATGGCCAAACCAACCATTTTTACGAGATGGCAGCAGAAAAGAAGAGGAAAGCAAGACACCCAGCGACATGCATGCCCGACACCAAAAAGGTGGCTTTCGTTGGTGTGAACAGTAGTCTGCCGCTATATGGTTATCATCTTAATAGTCTATCTAATAGACTGGTACACACACACGGTTCCCGACCGACTTGCGCAGGCGTGATCCCTTCATCAGCCACGTTTTACCCCTGTCGTCTGTTCTACCGCGAGGGTTTAGGAAAAGGATAACGCGAAAAGAAAAACGCAAAAGAAGGGCGAAGGTCTGAGATACACTATGGCAGTGTTCTGTCGTGGGCTGTCGTTCCCTTCTCTCGACATGCGTGGTGGTTCTGTGCAGGTGTCATTAACTGTGCGAACAGGGAACCAAACATGATCTCCCCTCCTTCTTCTGCTGGAAATAAAACCAGATAATCTGACATTGCGAGTAATTAAATGTCCCCTTCCCCCCCTTGCCCCCCCCCCCGGCTTTGCGCCTTGGCTTGGATGCCATGTGGATGCGACCGTGGCCGATATCCAGGCCTTGAACACCCAATGAGCATGCGGGCTTCGCTGGTCGTCATCCAGAGTTCCACTGGAAACAAAATGTAACTCTGAAGGGGGTGGCCAGCCTCATCTATCGCTTCCCAGAAAACGCTTCAGCATGAAGGGTTCCTTCGGGCCCCGTTACACAGTGCTCTGAGAAGAACACGGGGATAGTGACAGAGGGGTACTATACGCAAAAACAAACCTCCCGTGGTGTGTTGGTTTCCTCGTCGATACACCTGATGCAAACTCCGTCCAAGCTTGGCGAAGTTCTATGCCGTCTTGCGTGTTTTTGGCACTACTTGGGCTTTGATTGAAGAAATCTCCCCCACACCGACATCCGCAGCCAAGAAAGCGTGATTTTAGTATCAAATCCAGCCAGGGCCCTTGAGGAACTACTGTACTGTATACTGTACAGTACACGATATGGCGTCTGTATCCTTTGATACGCCATGGTAAGATGCTGATGAAGATCGAAACCCTCATCCTTCTTGGCGCCCCCCCTGTCCAAACTTGCCTATCGCAGCATCCCGTATCTTGCGGTTGCGCTGCCTGCCCTGGCCCTCCTCCCAGCGGCACAGCTGCAATAGGGCACTGTCCAGGCCCTAAGGTAAAGGACGAGAGTTCCATGTGGTGTCCCACTCTCTCTCCCACTCAGCTCTGGTGGAGCGAGAAAGGAGTCAAAGGACGTTGTGGGCTCACAGGTACTTCACAGGTGGCTTGAGAGGTGCATGCACATCAACACAGCCTGTTGTTGCCCGAGATCTGCAGCACAACAAGAAAAAGCGTGGCCACTGGTCACTTGCATGCGCGCCCAAACAGCCTTGCGCGGTGCCCGTCACATTTTGTCTGTGATACAGTCTGGAATGCTTCCAAGATGTCACCAGCGGCATCTCTGTGTTTCTCTATCTCTCGGGATATCCCCCTCCACACAGACACACACACACACACACTGCCAGCGCAGTCGTGCCACGCGGTATCAGCCCCCCCGTTTCTGCCGCCTTCACTCTTACGTGCATGGCCACACCCTGACTCCCGATCGTAGGTCACGTCGCTGTGTGTTTGGGTACTCCTGTTTTCCTGTCTCTGTCTGTCTGTCTTGCTTTCTCCCTCAACTTCTTGCGTTCTCCATATTCCTGTCCTTCTGTCAACTGGCCCCGTGGGGGGTGGTGACCCTATTTCCTAGCAAACAAAAAAAAATGTGACTGATATCGACGTGGATGTCTGACAGCGGGTGCGGAAACCCTTTCAAAGATACGGATCATCCTGGCTTCAACCCCGTCCCATTCGCGGAGGATGAGCCACGTAGCGCAGGCTTAAAAAAGAAGGAAAAGACAGGAACAACAGAAAAGATACACCAGTATGAGTTCGTTTCAAGCGCCGCCCTTCTACTTCCCACTTCCCACTTCCCACTTCCCACTTCCCACAGCCAACCAAAACCGGCAGACACGGCCCCGACCGAAGATCCCAGGTCGCCGGTGTCCATAAGTAGTGGCAAATGAAGGCAAAGGCACCATGGGTAGGTACAGTACTGTATGTCCCAGGTCGGAGTGCCGGACCTATGTGTACAACACACCTATGCTGCACCGGGCCTCAAAAGGCATTCCTTCCTCTGGACTGTTTGTTAGGTATACATACATTCGGGTATCAGCAAGTTTCAATTCCCCAGATCGCCGGAGACAAATAGCATGTAAAACGCCTGCCGCCAATGTCAGGCGTTTGTGGCTGCACCGCCTACTGTACACTGTTTTTGGTTGTACCGACTCACGGGAGAATAGGACAGATAGACAGACAGACCAGATAGCGAGACACAGCTGGACTTCTCGTTGCACCTTTGAATCGAACGAGCGGACACACACCTGGAATTAAAAGCGGGCCGCGTCTGGTTCATTGCCCGTTGGAGCTGTTTGCTCGCTATTTCACATCGGGTTTGGCCTCGGCTAGGGACTAATCTCACGGATGCAGAGTGCTGGACTGCTGGATATGGTTCCTGTGGATTCTCTTTGGTGGTCCTTCAAGCTCTTCACCTCCATATGGAGGCACTTCAGGAGTTTGGCTCAGATGGGAACTGTCTATTCCCTTCAGCGCCTCTGGAAGGCCCAGCCCTTGACATATCATGCTGGGATGCAACCCTTATAGCCAGCCAGCCCGCTGTTCTGTGCCCCAGAAGAGTTAGACACAACATGATCGCCCTGGCTGAAGAATAACGTGACATTGTGAACACCACACTGGCTAGGGATCCAGGTCTCAGCCAATATAGCCCTTCGCTTGAGCTGGTTCTTGTTCGATGACACTTCCGGAGCTAGGACGAAGCATAAATGTGTCAGTAATGACAATGCAGACATAGTATGGGCCAGGTGAAGGACACAGTGAAGAATTGTGGCCTGATGCTGTTCTTCTTAAGCCCGATAAGCCTCCGCCGTCACGAACTTGTGCTGGTGGCCGCGTTCCACCTTCGAATCACTTACCCAAACCAGACAGGTCCAAACTTGTGCAGCTTCCGTCGTTGCTTCTTGTGGCTGGCGGACAAGCTAAACAAGGCGACTTTGGCCATTTTAAATCCATTATCCAGCTAGCCAGCTAGCCCCCGAGGAGTCTTCTGTAGCGCTGTGTCTGTGTGCTGCGATTCCTTGTCCCCCGCTCCTCAACTTGGCCGCCGCCCTGGACGGGGGAGCGTCTCCAGCCATCCAGGGCCCCAGGTACACTATGTTCAGTACTGTATTGGCACTTTATCGAGGTGGTACCTTGAAAGTACGTCAACAAGAATCCCACGCGACCGAGAGGAAGAAAATCATATACAGGGCGGCCATGTGAGGCTAGGTCAAGCTGGGGCTGGCGTCGGCCGTTTTGTCCAGTCCTGCCTGGTTCGCTGTCAAAGAGCGTGTGGGCACGTTTTCTCCCTCTGTTCCCTCTCCCCCCCCCTCTCTCTCATCCTCTGCTGTTCGTCGCAACTTCGGTTCCAGTGTGGGTTTGGCTCTCGTGAACCTTGCACCTTGCGGCCTTGAACCTGAGCCTTCCGTCCCGGCTCCTGTCGCCGATCGTTTGGCAGTTCTGTTTTGGCCGGTGTGAGCTGCGGGTTGTGCCATTCATGCGCCCATACTGTATGAACAGAGAGACAGCACCGTACTGTATACTCTCTGTAAGACCGTCTGTTGGTTAGCGAGTCTGCTCGCCGACTCTCGCTCTCTGTTCCTCGCCAGCTTCTCCATCCCCTGCCCCCCGAGTTTTCTGTGTCTCTCTCCCCCCCACCTTTCTTCCCTCCTCCTGCTCTCTTGCGCTTATAGAAACCACTTTATCTGCATGTTGTATGCACTCTAATAGCACAATTTCCACCGCCACGAGCACCCTCATCCAGCTATTTATTGTCCGTGATTGCGACCACCACTTCTTTTTCGTCCCCACACCCAAATTTCGCCATCTTTCGCAGGAGTACTTCCGAACTTGGTGCTATTCACACCCACCGACAAAGTACTCGCTGCCGTTCGCCCAGCTCTTTCCCTTTCTCGTCCCATTCTTTTCCCTCTTTCCTCTTCTTGACTTCGTTTCTCCGCCCTTTCCCCCCTTCGCTCCTTCCTCCGCTTTGGAATTGATGACTGTGCCTGTAAATCCGTACCTCTTTTCCCTCTTTTTCCCTTTCCATCTTTTTCCTTTTCCATCTTCGTATCTCCATCTCTTTCTCCTCTTCTCATCCTCCTCTTTTGATCACCAACTTTCAGGTGCTGTATTTTCCATAATACAGTTGCTATCGGGGACCCGACCTCGGTTTCATTTCCCTGTAGCTTCTATACCTATACTAAGCCGTAAAGAGTCTCTTTTTCTGTTATCTCTCTCTCTCTCTCTCCTCTTATTCTTTCTCTCTTGCGCGAAATTAACCCCGACCGGTCTTTTGCCCTCGGCTTATCTTAAACCTCTTCTTACCGTATCCGCCGATCTTCATGAGAAACCTCTACACTCTCCAATTCTTCTAGCTCTTCGTCCGGTCCATCGCCGAAATCTCGAGCTTCGGTTTCCTCCCCTTCCATTGCGTGTCAACTTGTCAGCTATCAAACTGGCCCCCGAAGGCACAAAATAAAATCTGACCGCGCGCCAATCATTGCCCACATTTCTCTTTCCACCTTTTAAAACCTCACCAGCCTCACACACCTCGCTGATTTCCTCTTACTCACCGTCTCAAATCCCAGTCCACGCTCCACGCCCGTGCATCGAGTCCCTTCTTGTTAGCACCACCCTTCGTTCGATCTGACAATCTAGCCCGGCCCTCTCCATCCATCTATCCGTGCAAATTTACCCTCCCACCTCTTCCCCTTTGCTTCTGGCGTGTCGGCCCCTGGCTTCCATACTTGTGGTATCTATCTCTATCCTATCTCTCTTTGGCTGTCTGTGTGGCGTCGTCGTGTTCTTCCCTCTTCTTCCCGTGTTCTTAATTGGGATAATAATATCGTTCGTTCCCTTGCTTCCCTCTTCTTCTTCCAATTCTCTTCTTTTCAGTCTCCTCTCTCAAATCTCCCTCCAACCATAATCTCTCCACATAGCAAGCATCTGTTGCTATATTATATGCCACTTATCACCAACTTCCACGTATATTCCTGGATCTCAGCTCGAATATTCCCCTATTCCCATGGTCGAGTCTAAATAGCCATCGTCAGCCTCTTTATTCCCACTGTGCCAGGAATCTGTCGGTTGTTCCCACCAGCCCATCCATCTCCTATCGCCCTTTAGTCAGTTCCTTGCGCCGTTTGCTTGCGTCTCTCTAGACTCCTGGTGCCGAAATTCTCGTTCGCCCTACAAACCAGGAATCTTTAATAAATCCCGTGTCGTCTTTTTTCTATCTTTCCTCTCCTTTGGTTTTCTTATCTTTATTTCCCTTTCTTTTGCCCTATTGTTTCGCTTGTCTTCTAGCCGTGGGATTTGTCTTTAATATTCACTTCCGTGAGTCTGTCCTCTCACTCACTCGACATACTACTCCGAGTACCCATCACCGACTTCTTGACTTGGCGACCTTTCCGCTTTTATCTTTTGCTGTCACCCCAAATCTCCTCTTAACCTATCCGCCGCCACGCTTTTTCTCCCAGACACTTTAACGGATAAAACCTGGTGCTCCCAAAAGTCCTGCCATAGCCTCCGCGCCGTTGGACAATCCGTCCTCTTGCACTCCCAGCTGAGTACCAAGGCTTCGATTCTATTTTCATGCCTTACACCTAACGCACTTTTTAAGCTGCTATTTTCTTCCTTATTTTCGTTCTACTCAACTGAAAATCCTCGTCCATCCTCTTCCCCTCCACATCTTTACGTCTACGTTCGATCCCCCCTTGAACTCGACCAACGACTTTATCCACGCCTCCCATCTCGGAAATCCTGCTCCGACTAGCCTCTCTCTGACCCGACCAGTCATTTCCTGATTGCTTTTCCCTTGACACACCCTGCTCTCCGGTTTTTCCACTTTATCTTGTTGCCCCTACATCTCCAACTTGTTTTCAAGTGTTCCTGAATAATTGCCAGACCTTTCTTGCAATTATCGGCATCCTCCGTTTTTCCCCTACGGTTTCCATCCGCCCATTATTTTCGACGAGACTTGGTTTACCACCCGGCCCACTCGATTAGCCTCGTTGATCTAACTCAGACTCGGAACACAGCGTTTCCCCTGGCCCGATTGTCGAGAATCGCAATCCTCGCCTTGCGTTTTTTTTACTCTTTACCTGCGATGGGACATCATTCCTGTCTCAGTCACTATACACTCCGCGACTGAGACTTCTCTCAATTGATTTATCAACCAGGCCCGACTTGGCCGCATTTACTGTTTTCGGACAAGTCAACCATTCCCGTTATCGCCAACACCTCATTTTGGCCAAAATTGAACCAACAGAATCGGCCGACCAAATCGTCCCTCTCTCGCACTCACCCCCGGCACCGTTCCCAAAGTCTGCCATCCCACAATCAACATGGGCGCGTGTATGAGTTCAAATAATGAAGAGGTGGAGCAGAAGAAGAAGAGCCAGCAGATCGATAAGCAGCTGGAAGAAGACTCGAAGAGATTGCGCCGAGAATGCAAGATTCTTCTGCTCGGTATGTCGGGTCGCTAAGGAGTTATTCCTCTTGCTTCTGTGCTGTTCGCCTAGGTTGTGGGCAAGATCGTGTTGTGTTGGCTACTAACAGTTGTTCTATTTTTCTGTTATCTAGGATCCGGAGAGAGTGGCAAGTCGACTATTGTGAAGCAGATGAAGATCATCCACCTGAAAGGCTACTCAGAAGACGAATTGTACAACTACCGGCCGACCGTCTTTAAGAATCTCGTCGAGTGCTCCAAAGCCGTTGTTACCGCTCTGCGACAGTTTGATCTCGAACCCGATGACGAAAACACCAAGGCTCTGGCTCAGTACCTGCTCGACTACACCACCGAAGCCGGCCCGCAAGCTCACATCGATCCTCGTATCGAAGAGGCCGTCAAAGCCATATGGACCGATGAGACGAAGGACCAGTTGATTGAGAGACAGACTGAGTTCTACCTAATGGACTCCGCTCCCTAGTAAGTCTCAATCACGCCACACGGGGGGAAAATACTTAGATATCCGATGATGATTGCGGGCGTGGGATATTTTCGCGAGGCCCGACTCGCCCTCATAGGTTGCGCTTTAGCTAACTCGAGCGGTGGTTTTTTTCTCTCTCTTAATAGCTTTTTCCAGGAAGTATCGAGAATAGTCGCCCCCGACTACTTGCCAAACGAGATGGATGTGTTGCGCGCGAGAACCAAAACCACCGGTATCTATGAGACTCGGTTTCAAATGGGTCCCCTCAGCATGCAGTAAGTTGCAATCCCATCCTCGTAAACGAAATGGCATCGAGTGCCCTCGCCGGGATTTCTACACAATCATGAAGTGTTGATTTCGGGTTGTTACCTGCATGGCTAACCCCAGTTTTTTCAACAGCATGTTTGACGTTGGAGGTCAGCGAAGCGAACGTAAGAAATGGATTCACTGCTTCGAAAACGTCACCTCAATAATATTCTGCGTCGCGCTCAGCGAATACGATCAAGTTCTTCTCGAAGAGAGCAGTCAGGTATGTCTCTCCTTGTGCGCATTCCGCGCTGTCTCTAACTCCCGTCCGGTTGTTTCTGCACTTGTGAAAGATTGTGAGCTAACACATTGCTGTTCTCACCTAAACTTAGAACCGAATGATGGAGAGTCTCCTTCTCTTCGACTCGGTTGTTAACTCCAGATGGTTCATGCGGACTTCGATTATTCTCTTCTTGAACAAGGTGGATATTTTCAAGGAGAAGCTCGGGCGCTCTCCCCTCGGAAACTACTTCCCCGATTACTCCGGCGGCAACGACGTCAACAAGGCCGCGAAGTACCTCTTATGGAGATTCAACCAGGTCAACCGGGCGCATCTCAACCTGTATCCACAGTAAGTTTCGGGATCTCTACACTAGCATCCCCTGCTACGCCAGGTTGTGTGCCTGTTTTCTATCGTCGTGGCTTTCTTCTAACCTGGGTTCTTTTCCCTGGATCTAGTTTGACACAAGCTACCGATACCTCGAACATTCGCCTGGTTTTTGCCGCCGTAAAAGAAACCATTCTCAACAACGCCCTGAAAGACTCTGGCATTCTATAGCGGAGTTTCGCTCGAAGTCTGTCTCGATGTCTTCTTCATACCCGCCTCTCGTCCGCTTCGCCGTCATCCATATCTCATCTTCTCTCCCTCTTTCTCTCCTTGTTCCGTTGATTTTCCGTTCTTCCGCACGAGACTATGCCGGCAGTTTATTTTCCTCCTCTTTTCCTATTACCACTTCTTTTTCACTTATGATACCGTTCATTTCAACATTTTTTTCTTCATTTTTTCTATCTTTCTCTAGGCATCGAATGCCAGCATTTGTTCGGAGTTCCTGGTGTTCCCATGCTTAAACTCGATAGCTGCCATTTAATTTTTATCCCTCTTTCTACTCTTCTTTTTCTTGAATTGGTTTTTCTTGGTTGATTTGGAGATGTCGAGGTCGCCGTACATATACCGAGCTTCCCTCCAGAACTACTTATCTTCAGTTTCCATGATATCTATTCTGTCTTCAATTTTTCTTATTTCTTTTTTACTATCAATGACCACCTCTTCCTCATAGTTTCTCTCTGTTATATGCCATCAATTCTCTGCTGTCTACTGCTCTGTTTCTTGCTCGTTTTCTCGGTTGGAAGTACAAAATTACTCTGGATAGGGCTTTTGATACCACGTCTCATATATGAGCATACAGAGCGACGGTTGATTCATTTTGTAGTGACTGTGTGACGATTCTCGCCTTGTTATCTCCTCAGCATTAATTTTTTCCTGTCTGACCATAGATCTAAATGCCGAGGGACGTTTGTGTGTTTTTGTCGGGGTGGGGGTTGATTTTTTATCATGTACTCGAGGCCAGCGATGATATCCCGACTGCCCGTTTCTTGTCTCTTTGATTTTGGTTTGCGGGGAGGGGGCTATGGACCTGTATGTTGATCCATGTTTGTGGTTTTCTTTTCTTATCTTTGAGGGGGGGCAATGTGGAGGGGGTGTTAGCCTTTGTGTTTGTTACGACTTTTATATACACACGTTCTTTTTTTATATCTTGAATGTGAAGATGAGCCCTCGTGTGACTGATGTGAAAAGTGATTTGGCTTTGAGACGGACTCTGCTCTGATCAGGAGGCTGTGGTGGGCGGTAACACCGGAGGATATGTGCCGTTTGTCTGCGGCGAAAGTTTCGGCTGTTTACTATGGTCTAGCACTTCCTTTTGTTTCCAGTTTCTCCCGTCTCATGATGGTCGCGATGTATGTGAATAGTAGTAGTACTCGTTATATCTTTTCACAAGTCCTTCTCGGCCGGCCGGACTAATGTCCACGTCCGCGAAGCCGCGAGGAACCGAGCACCCCTCCACGTGCATTCTCCCGGCGGCGGCGGCGGCGGCCGGGAGATCCTTCACTGCAGGATGACGCGAGATAAGATAGACAGGTGGATGCGCCACAGGCGGAGCGGGGACACTTCCATTTTTTTTCATGGGTGCTCGTATGATTCTTTAGGAGTGCATATATTCATAGCACTGCAAGAAGAAAGACGAGAGAAAAGAGGAAAAAGGCACATAAGCGAGTTCTCTTGTTATACGGCCGCCGAGGAAAAGAGACCGGGGGGGAGGGGGGAGGGGTTTCTTGCTCCTCGCAGGGCTGTTTTAGTGTCTATGTGAAGCTTGGTGTGTCTTCCAGCAACGCACTCTGAGAGGTATTTTTGTTTCTGCGAGAGGACAGAGGTGAAGATCGAATTGGAGAAGGAATCGAGGAAATATGCCTCAGGTTTTCCCCTCTCTGGAGAAGACATTTGCGCGAAATTCTGGTTAACTGGTACAGTACACCTGTGATGGTGTGGGGGTTTTCTGGTGGTCACGATAATCAAGGGAAGAAAACGAAGTGACTGGTGTGTTAGGGTTAGGGTTATTCGCAACGATTCCCTTTCGGGGAAGCTGGGTGCAGCAAGCATCAGGTCAATCGGAGCTGTTGAAGTTGCTGTTGGAATGTGGTTCCTGGAGAATAAGGCAGCTCTGTGAGATGGGGGCGCGGTTGATCTCTCTCCAGCCCAGGGCTAAGACAATCGAGAGGTCTGAGACAAACAGCTGGCTGGTGCGTGCTCCAGGTTGGCGGCCTACGAACAAGATTGAGGAAGACAAACGCGGATATTCTGTTGGCGGTGTCCAATTGACTAGACGCAGCTAGAAGAACGGCAAAAAAAAATTTGAAGAGCGAGGGTTGGAAGTGCGTCATGCAAGCCCCCTCCCCAATAGACAAAGGTGAGTGGTCTTGGCTTGGACGGGGTGGGGTCCACTGAAGACTTGAAGAACAGCAGACAATGGACACAGAGATTGTCGGATGTCATGGTGTGGACTGAGCAGTTTTTTTCTTTCGTTTCCTGCTGAACTGTTCGGTTTTGACCGAGAATACCGCAGGAGACTGAGAAAAGGATTGCGATTGAAGATAGATTTTCTGGTTCCCAAGACTATACAAAGAGATGCTGGAGGAGGGGAGGGTCGTACAACTCAACATGGAACCGGCCAGCAGACAGCTGGTGTATCCAAGACAGCAGTGTCAAGCTGGACATATACACTACAGAGAGCGCGGAATGAACGTGTCGGTGGTGTGAGAAACAAGAGAGAAGACCCTGGAAGGTCGAACCCCACCGACAAGACGGCGGCGATATGGCACAATTTACAGGCTGGTGGACGCAAATAGCTGGGCTTCAATCCCACCAGGCCTGGGCCTGGAGGGGCGGTATTTCTCTCGCACCCTGGTGAACAAGAGACCAGTATGGACATGATTCTTGAGGAGAAGTGAAGATACTGCATTTGGCACCATTCCCGGGCGGTTGCCCAATGGCCAAGACAGTCAAGACCGGCCAATGATAGGCGTGGGTCTGGGCAGCATCGAGGGTATGACGGACGAGGGGGACAGAGAAACGACAGGGACCTTGGAGGGGAGACTTGTGTCCCCTCCGATGCTAGTTACACCCATCCGCAGACAAAGCGTGCACTGCCCCGAGTGATAGAAAGTCCCGCTTTCTCGAGAGGAATTGAACTGCTTGATGCTGGATGGGAGAGAATCCAGGAATCCACGGATATGTACAGAGGAGAGACATACAAAACCCCTCGCTCCAAGAAAAGATCTAGCTGGGTGAGACACAGACAGACAGACCCCGCATCACACACTCCAATGGAGACACTCGCACAGCTTGTGATACACCAGCCCAAGCAACGGTGCGGATTCTGGCGGGCTTCTACATGCTTTTCAGAGGTGACAAGGCCATGACGACTGTATGATTCCGCATCCCTGCTTTGGAGGCATGTCAGATGGCGGCCTGACCAGAGCAAGAAGGACAGACTGTGGCCGTGAGGATTCCGAGCCCTGTTCCGGCCAGCTCCCCAACGCACCGAAACTTGCCAATTGCCTACCAGCGAGAAGAAATAGCCTGCAAGGTTGGTCGTATACGACTGTCTCTGTACGGCATGGAGGGGAGGCAATGAGAGTAGACGAGACGCAGAGCAGCCCCTCTATGCAGATAACTGATCCTGCACCTTGGACGACCCGACGTGGAGCCTGCAACCCAGAACCGACAGTGGGAGGCGGCTTTTACGGGTTACCATAGCTCCTCCGGCTCCCATCTTCTCTTCTGGTTTTTCTCGTGTCCCGCTGCGTCCGGGCGTACCAAAGTGTGGGCTGGCACTGCGGCTTATCTGGAATGTGACTTCCGACTGTTTCGCCTCTATCAAGGGTTTCCCGACTCCAGGCCAGACCGCAAAAAGCCAATTGCCATATCAACGTCCATATAACGCAACATGCACCCTCATCCAACGTGTGGTTGCTTGGATGTTGGGTGTGACGGATACATTTTTGCATGTACCTGTACCCGCTTGTCGGCATTTCATCGCCTGATCGAGAGAAATAATAATTAAGGGAAAAAAAAGAAAGAAAAAAAAGGAAAAGAAGATGCAGGAGCTAGCCGGAGCTGTCTTGTCTCGCTCCTGCTCTTATTCTTGTACCGCAGTTAACCAAATTAAACCCAACACCTCGTTATTTGCATCTCTCCATCTAAATCTCTCGTTTCCCCTCCTTCTTTGCCTTTTACTTCTCCTCTCTTCTCTTCTCACTCTCACTCTCTTTCTTCTTTTCTTCTTCCTTTCTTCTCTTCTCTTCGTATCCTCTCGTCCACTGCAAATTTGCTGCTGGATTCTCTCGTTTTGCCTTTCCCCTCCCCATCTCAGTTCTTCCTTGATCTTTCGGGACCTTCTTCTTCAATTCTTCCCGTTTCTCCAGTTTAGCTTTTGGAGCTTTCTTGCCCCCCCCTCACCGAGCTCGTTGGTGGCTTCAACAAAGCTCTCATAGTTAATACAAAAAGAAAATCGCCTGTGTGTGGTCTTTTTTCCTCGCTGTCTGTTTCCTTCTCAACTCCAAAACACCCCGCACTCCACACGTACCGCCAAAATGTCGACGATTCCCGTCCGTGAGCGCCGGCCGTCGGTTGGAGCCCCGATCATCGACATCCAGGGCTCCGTCGGCCCTGCCGGAGTTTCTCGCCCGAAGCACCGCCGTACCTTTACTGGTTACGGCGCAAGTGACATCGGCAGCGTTGAGGGTACGAACACAGCTAAGCTCCAATTCTGTGGCCAATTGGCCCCTCTATACCCCCGCCCAGCACATCTCAACTGACACAATCGTTGCAAATCTTCTTCTTTGCGTCTTGCTGCTCTCTTCCAATAGCTTCTATCCCGGAACCCCAGCGCGATAACTGGCAGAAGCACCAATTCAAGGGGTTTGAATCCAAGGATGAATTCGAGACCGAGGTTGTGCGCCACGTCGAAACCACCCTCGCTCGCAGCTTGTACAACTGCAATGACCAGGCCATCTACGCCGCCACCAGCCTGGCCTTCCGTGACCGTCTGATCATGGAGTGGAACCGCACCCAGCAGCGCCAGACCACCGTCGACAGCAAGCGTGTCTACTACCTCAGTCTCGAGTTCCTGATGGGCCGAGCTCTGGACAACGCTATGCTGAACATTGGCCAGAAGGACGATGCTAAGAGTGAGTGTCAAATGCATTTGCCTGTTTTACAGCTTCAAATAGAGCTCCATTGCTTCTGCAGTAAAAGTCAATGGCCTTGAAACTAACAAACTCTCTTAGGCGGCCTGGCTGATCTTGGTTTCCGTATCGAGGATATTATTGAAGAGGAGCACGATGCTGCTCTGGGTAACGGCGGTCTTGGCCGTCTTGCCGCCTGTTTCCTGGACAGTCTTGCGTCCCTTAACTACCCCGCTTGGGGATACGGTTTGCGCTACCGCTATGGTATCTTCAAGCAGGAGATCATTGACGGCTACCAGGTTGAGGTTCCTGACTACTGGCTGGATTTCAACCCCTGGGAGTTCCCCCGCCACGACGTGACTGTCGATGTAAGCCTTCCTTGAGAGCCCCCTTTTCTTCTTCTTCCTTTTTTCTTCTTTTTTTCTTTTTTTCTTTTTTTCTTTTTGGCTTGGTTTGGTTTGGCTAGTTCCGTTCAGATTCTAACCTCTTCCGGCTATCTATGTGCAGATCCAATTCTATGGTTCGGTCCGCAAGAGCATCGACGAGAACGGCAAGTCGGTTGCTAACTGGGAGGGCGGCGAGACTGTCCGCGCTGTTGCCTACGATGTTCCTATCCCCGGCTACGCCACCCCCTCGACAAACAACCTTCGCCTGTGGTCCAGCAAGGCTGCTAGTGGCGAATTCGACTTCCAGAAGTTCAACAACGGCGAGTATGAGAGCTCTGTTGCCGATCAGCAGCGTGCCGAGACCATCAGCGCGGTGTTGTACCCCAACGACAACCTGGACCGTGGTAAGGAGCTTCGTCTGAAGCAGCAGTACTTCTGGGTTGCCGCCTCGCTGCACGACATCATCCGTCGCTTCAAGAAGACCCGCCGCGCCTGGCGCGAGTTTCCCGACCAGGTTGCCATTCAGCTGAACGACACTCACCCTACCCTGGCCGTGGTTGAGCTGCAGCGCATCCTCATCGATATTGAGGGCCTGGAGTGGGATGAGGCCTGGACCCTGGTCACCGCCACCTTCGGCTACACCAACCACACTGTCCTGCCCGAGGCTCTGGAGAAGTGGCCCGTGGGTCTTCTACAGCACCTGCTTCCCCGCCATCTTCAGATCATCTACGACATCAACCTGTTCTTCCTCCAGAAGGTCGAGAAGGCTTTCCCGGGTGACCGCGACCTCCTCCGCCGCGTGTCGATCATTGAGGAGTCGCAGACCAAGATGGTGCGCATGGCTTTTCTGGCTATAGTCGGCTCTCACAAGGTCAACGGTGTGGCTGAGCTGCACTCCGACCTGATCAAGACCACCATTTTCGCCGACTTTGTCAGCATCTTCGGCCCCGACAAGTTCACCAACGTCACCAACGGTGTCACCCCCCGTCGCTGGCTCCACCAGGCCAACCCCCGCCTGTCGGATCTGATTGCCACCAAGTGTGGCAAGGGCTTCCTCAAGGACCTGAACCAGCTCAACCAGCTGGAGCTGCACGTTGAGGATGCCGAGTTTCGCCGCGAGTGGGCTGAGATCAAGTATGCCAACAAGGTCCGGCTCGCCAAGTACATCAAGAGCACCACCGGCGTCGCCGTCAGCCCGTCGGCGCTGTTCGACGTGCAGGTCAAGCGTATCCACGAGTACAAGCGTCAGCAGCTCAACATCTTTGGCGTGATCTACCGCTACCTGGCTCTCAAGGCCATGACCCCCGAGGAGCGCAAGTTGCAGCAGCCCCGCGTGTCCATCTTCGGAGGCAAGGCGGCTCCGGGCTACTGGATGGCCAAGCAGATCATCCACCTGATCAACAACGTCGGCGCGGTTATCAACAAGGACGAGGACATTGGCGATCTCCTGAAGGTCATCTTCATGGAGGACTACAACGTCAGCAAGGCTGAGATGATCATCCCTGCCAACGATCTCAGCGAGCACATCTCGACTGCGGGAACTGAGTACGTATCATTATGTTTTGGCCTCTTGAATGTGTACGACATCTACTAACCATTTGCTGGTTTACAGGGCTTCGGGAACTTCGAACATGAAGTTTGTGCTTAACGGAGGTCTCATTATTGGAACGTGCGACGGTGCTAACGTGAGTTGTCTGATACTTGATTCTTACGCCCACAAACTTCAAATCCGGGTTACACTAACTTTCTTCTTCGACGCTTCGATCAGATCGAAATCACCCGCGAGATTGGCACCGAGAACATCTTCCTGTTTGGCACGCTCTCCGAGGACGTTGACGAGCTCCGCCACGGCCACACCTACGGCACGCACACTCTCGATGACGGGCTGGTCAAGGTGTTCACGGCGATCGAGAGCGGCATGTTCGGGTCGGCGCAGGACTTCAGCGCGATGATTGCGGCGGTGCGCGACCACGGCGACTTCTACCTGGTGTCGGACGACTTCAAGAGCTACATCGACACGCACAAGCTGGTGGACGAGGCGTACAAGAACCAGGAGGACTGGGTCAAGAAGTGCATCCTCAGCGTGTCGCGCATGGGATTCTTCAGCAGCGACCGGTGCATCAACGAGTATGCCGAGAGCATCTGGAACATTGAGCCGCTGAAGGTTTCTGCGTAGATTGGACGTTCTGGGGGAAGGGGAAGGGGGTTGGTTTGGTCTCTGGTTTTGACTTGTTTTTAGTGGGCGCGTGTGTGTGTGAAGCTCATCATGAAGCTCATCATTCATTCTAAATTTCCTTTTGGTTTCTTTGGATATCTCGTATCTGTTTCCTTCCTATCTATGTCGGCTTCTTCATGTTTGACATTGTGTGCAAAAGAGTTCGGGTTCATACTTACTTAGAAAACAAAACAAGTTGCTCTCTAGTTTCCCCCTTTTTCTTTTTCGGGAGCCCGCCGAAAACCTTCTCTCGAATGCTTGAAGGGTGGTGATGGATGGATGGTGCACCCTGAACCGAATCAAAGGAAAAGAGCAAGAGACAAGACTGACGTCATTGCCGCAATTGGGAAGCTTTTTAGCGCGGGGCATTAAAGTGGGGCAAGACCTGGAGGAAGAGCAGATTCGGGTTTCTGGGATATTTTGGTCGTTACTTTTTTGGTTTTTTTTTCCTTTTTCTTTTTTCTTTTTTTTTGGGGGGTTTTTTTGTTTTCCAACGGAATTGGACAAGGGTTACAAATAAGAGAGTAGAGAGCGAGAGAGCAGGAAGGAATAGTGTACGACCATACGGCACCGGAGGTAGGTATCCGGGTGGGAACGCTGGATGGCCGATGGTGGTAGCCAACTGGTGTAATTTTGGGATTTCAAGAGTACTCTTGCAGGGATGGGAAATGCGAACGAGCAGGAGGGGAGCAGGGGAAGCACAAAGTCCTCTGGGTCACTTTCTCCAGTAGTCCTCGTATACGTTCTCTTCTTCGGTGGTAGGTGTTTTGAGTACTGGGTGGGGTGGGTAGGGGAGTGGCGAGCTCTCCAACAGGAGCTCCAGTCGCGACGGAAGTGGTTCTAGTCCATATTCGGTGTCTTAGGGAAGCCATCACAATCTAGCCTCCGCCTCTGATAGCGCAAGCTCTCGAGAATCGAAGCATGGGGGGAAGGAGGAGGACCGGGACGTTCTCTTTCCCTGCACGACACCTCCAGGAGCCGGAAATTCGGTCAATTGGGATGGGCGAGTGACGTCATTTCACCATACAGGGGGGGTTTGGGGTTTGGTGGTGGTGGTTGTGGAATGATACACGGCTCGACGAGCTGGTTGGGGGAGGAGAGTTTATGCATGGACACAGCCGTAATGGGATACGGAGGTTAGGACTTTGGGTGTGTGTCCCTTTCCTCAGACATGCCTCCCATAGCATTGCCGTGCAGGCAGCGAGGCAGGTGAACGAACATGCGGTCTGGGCTGGCGGGCGGGGCAAGAAAAAAGCACCAAGAAAAGCGAAGCCGGCCGGTCTCCTCACCAACCACTCAAGTTCCAGCTTTCCAGTGTTACGGCCTGGGCTGGCTGCCAGCCTAGTGCCGCCCCATGTGGCTTTTGATGCTGGTTTCCTCGTGTGCGCGTGTGTGTGTGTGTGTGTGTGTGTGCTCGAGTTCATGCTGTTTGTGGGTGGTGGTGGTGGTTTCGTGGGTTTGGGTCCGGAAGCCCTCTCCCCTGGGTTCATGGGCCCGCTGGTTGTTGCCCCTCCTTCGAACGTGCCCGTTCAGTGGCTGATGCGTGTGTGCCCCGAAAGCGAGCTTCTTTCAACATCGCCATCGGGAGAAGCAGCTCGAGACGGACGACGTTCTCTTTTTGAGTCCGTGTAAAGTCGGGACGGCAGGACGGACATCTGGAGAGAGAGCAGGAGCGGATAGATGCATATCCCGGATAGACAGATATCTGAACCGATGTCGCAGGTACATTCTTCGTCCATAACCTGTGTCCGTCTGTTTGGTTCAGTGATCTTGCACGGTTTAGCCGCAGCAGCTGGGGAGACTTTAGACAGATGTGGCTCCAATCTAGGCCCAGACAAACCAGCCCGCCAGGGTTCCCCTCCCCCCCTACCAGGACCGCATTTACTGCCCTTTGGGGGGGTCTCACGAAAAGCTTTTGCAGCTGCTGCATTCCGCGTTATGCCTGTGTCCGTCACCAAAAAAAGGCAAGCAACAAACCTGGCAGGTTGTATCTGGTACTTTGGCGCCGTCCGCCCGCAATATACAGCTGGGATCTCCCGGACTCGTTTTTGGGGGGGGCAGCAAGCACCTCCTTCCCGACCCGGCGGCTTTATTTTCTTCGCCCTTCCTGCCTTCCTTTCTTCTTTCCTGCTTTTTCGCTGTTGCTTGCTTTCTTCTTCGGTTGTCCCTTCCACATCTTTTCTCGCCTTTTTTATATGCTCGTGAATCCTCCATCCATAGACATCTTCGCCGTGCATCTCTCTTCTATCTATCTCCCCCATCTCCTTGGTAACATTTTTCTTCCCCTTCAAGTGTCCCGGGTTCTGGCTCTCTCTCTCTCTCTATATATATATATACTGTGTATATATCTCCGTTACTCTAGAGCGGTCCTTGCTCTTTCCCTCTCTCTCCCTTGCTTCTCTCTCCTTTTTTTCTCACCCCGCCCCCGCTTCAGCTTCCGCAAAGCCCGGCCGATCCGATCACAATACACCTACTATTCCTACTCTGTTTCCAGTTCTTCTTCTTCCTCTTCTTTTTGTTTCTCGTCTCTCCAGCCCTGAAATACTCCGCTCCATCTTCAACCAGTTATTCTCCCTTTTTTTTTTTTTTTTTTTTTTTTTTTTTTTCGATCAACCTCTTTTGCTCACGTTTATCAGCCTCCTATAATCTCTTCGTACTGCTTGGCCACCAAGCTTCTTCTTGTCCTTTCTGTTCGCCACATCGCGCCCGCCGATTCGCGTCGACCCCAAGTTTCTCTCTTTTTGCGACGACACTTCTGGGTTCATCTCCTTCATCTCGTTTTGTATTCTCACCTTGCTATATATATCTCCATCTTCATCTCCTTCGGTTCCCTCTCTCTCTCTCTATCTCTCTCTCTCTCTCTCTCTCTCTCTCTGCATCCAATCCCTCATCTTATCGACTCAAATCCCCCGCCTTATAAATCAACCATCCGTCACCATGGCAGAGTTTGTGCGTGCGCAGATCTTCGGAACCACGTTCGAGATCACCTCTCGATACACCGACCTGCAACCCGTGGGAATGGGCGCTTTCGGTCTCGTGTGGTGAGTACACTGTGTAGCTCTGTGTTCCCAATTTCAATCGCCGCGAACTTGCCCGCTTGCTCAATAGATATCCTTGCGCAGCTTGCTAACAGAATGCTCTTTGTTTCTCTGTGAATACTCCAGCTCCGCTAAAGACCAGCTCACGAACCAGAATGTGGCCATCAAGAAGATCATGCGACCTTTCAGCACGCCCGTGCTCGCGAAGCGGACATATCGCGAATTGAAGCTTCTCAAGCACCTGAGACACGAGAATGTAGGAAATCTCCGATTCCATCAACGGTCCCTTTTGACTTGATTGCGTGCTCTCTGCGCGCAACCCTCACCCCCGCGCAATCGCAGCCCCGGTGATAGATGCTGACCGTCAAATTCCCGCTATCTAGATCATTTCGCTCAGCGATATTTTCATCTCTCCTCTAGAAGACATGTAAGATTTATCCCTATTCTATTATTCATATCTCGAGGCTTTATACATACAAATATATATAGATATATATATTCCGGTTTGGGTCGGGGTTGCGTTGGTCGGCATCGTGGCTCGCCTCTAAAATCCGGGAGGGGCAGAGCTTCCTTGCATGCATCATCATCTAAAATACTGACCCGGTAATAACCCTTACACCAGCTACTTCGTCACCGAGCTTCTAGGAACCGATCTCCACCGCTTGTTGACGTCGAGACCGCTGGAGAAGCAGTTCATCCAATACTTCCTGTACCAGATTATGGTGTGTAGCTCTTTTTTTTTTTTTTTTTTCTTCTTTTTTTTTCTGTCACGACAGTTCTTTTCAAGCTTCAATCTCCACCTCTAGAGCAACCGAACCAATGGAACTAACCGTCTACGCCCTTCAATCCAGCGAGGCTTGAAATACGTGCATTCGGCTGGTGTCGTCCACCGTGACCTCAAGCCCAGCAACATTCTCGTCAACGAAAACTGCGATCTCAAGATTTGCGACTTTGGCCTTGCCCGTATCCAGGATCCCCAGATGACCGGATACGTATCGACTCGCTACTACCGCGCGCCCGAGATCATGCTGACCTGGCAGAAGTACGATGTCGAGGTCGACATCTGGAGTGCCGGCTGCATCTTCGCCGAAATGATCGAGGGCAAGCCGCTGTTCCCCGGAAAGGACCACGTCAACCAGTTCTCCATCATCACCGAGCTGCTGGGAACCCCGCCCGACGATGTCATTGAGACTATTGCCAGCGAAAATGTGCGTACTTTCTCCCTGATTTCTGTTTTCTTTCTCCCGTCTCCTATCCTTCTCCCCCCCCAACCCGGCCATATTGCTAACAAGAAGCCACAAATAGACCCTGCGATTCGTCAAGTCCCTGCCCAAGAGACAACGACAGCCCCTAGCATCCAAATTCCGGAATGCGGAGCCTGAAGGTGAGATTTATTCCGTCCTAGTAACCGCAACTCAGTGGACTAACACAAGTTCCCCCCCTCCCCCAATTGCAGCCATCGATCTGCTGGAGAGAATGCTGGTGTTCGACCCCAAAAAGAGAATAACGGCCACCGAGGCCCTGGCCCACGACTACCTTGCGCCGTACCACGACCCCACCGATGAGCCCGAGGCCAATGAGAAGTTCGACTGGAGCTTCAACGACGCCGATCTGCCGGTAGATACCTGGAAGATCATGATGTAAGTGCACTCGCGCTTTCAGATCGTGTGTCACAGCCTCTGAGCTGGTTATTCTAACAATTCCAACCCCCCATCCACAGGTACTCGGAAATCCTCGACTACCACAACGCCGACGCCAGCCAAGTGCAGATTGACGAAAACACCGGTGCCGAATACCTGATGCAATAGACGAGGAACCAGCCTGCTTGCCCCCTTTGACTATTCTGAAAAGGGCATGTATATGAGGAAATGTTTGGGGTTCTCTTTCGCTTTTCCGGTTATTGATGTGATATCTTGCAATGTTTCCCATTTTCTGTTTTTGGCTACGGTTTCTCAAGTACTCTTTTTTCTCATTTTTTTTCCCCCACATGTTCGGTAATTTATGTCTCCATTCCTTTCATTTCTGGTTTTTTGGCTTTTCTCTTTTCTTGTTATGGATAAAGTTTGGGCCAGTCATCGAAACACACACATGTTGCTCGCTCGTGCGTTTCTGGGGTTCGTCCTGTCTGGTGATGTCTTGTTTTTGTCGTACCCTCTCTGAACGTGATGCTGGGGGGGGGGGAGTTCCTTCTGGGGCGGGATGCAGGGACGAGAGGGAGGGACGCAGGGAGGGAGTTATCAACGAGTCTTCTTGGTTTCTTTTTTGTCTCGTGAAGTGGTTTTGGTAGTTTAGTTCGGTGTACTTGGCTGATTCAACTCTGGTCGATGGTGTCTTATCCTCGAGTTTCCGGGCTCTGTCTTCCTCATGCCGTGTCCTTCCTTCTTTCTGCTGGGGGTAATACTTGCGAGATTGGGTGGCAACTACTGGAATTCTCTCGCGATCTTGCTAGTTGTCTGTTCTTGTTGTTGGCTGTCGTTGCATCAGATTCACTGCTGAGTACATGCCAGATTCTGTGCTTATCGCAGGAATGAAGGGGTGGGTGGTCGGACTTTTCAGACCCACGTCTCGGCCTTTTTTTTTTTTTTTTTTTTTTTT